>JASANH010000585.1:0-309098 GCA_030248295.1 Mesodorylaimus sp. YZB2_4 | reverse complement strand
TCTCGGAGTCGGTGGGAGGCCCGTTTTCCTCTGACAATACAACTGCCGACTCGGAAGCGATCGGCACCGCCAATGCCGCCAAGAAAGGGTCACCGTGCACTTTATGATAGAAACCATTAAAAGAAAACCATTCAACTATGAACAACACGATAAACGACAAATCGAGAACCGAGCCCCCAAACGCGCAGTCCCAATAAATTCTTGACAGGTGTTCTCAACGATGACCGGAATTCGAGTGAATTAAGCCAAATCTCTTTCGCTCTCTCTAAGCCGACGCTAAGCCAAATCCCTCAGCCACGACCTCCATTTTTTCACCTCTCCCTCTTCTCTAAATTGTAAAGTGATCTCTCCATTTTAGTCCGACGGCCCTTTTCTTTTCAGATAACACGACAAGATGGACGGGTAAACAAGATTAGCATTTTTTCCTGCCCTAGTCGATCCGTCAAAACGCCACGCGCAAGCATTAGTGTCTGTCAGTCAAACCATATGCGCCATTTTCTGGCCGCACTGTCCAAACGAAGGACGAGAACGAATGCACACCTCATAAACTTATTCTCTCTCAAATACTCGACCGTATAAACTGCCAAGAAAATGCCGAGTGCTCTCTTGAAACAAAGCTAAGTAAAGTCAGGCTTACCTGAAGGAATATAAAAGCTGCCCGCTTCGTTCCTTTCCAAGACCGACGTTTCGTAATTATGCCAATCAATATCGTTGTACTGACTACCTTGTGATAAGCACAGCGGCTTGGCTGACGATTCGTCGTCCCGATGTGTCGAGGCCGCGTGATAGGACGAAGCCATAACGGGCGACACGACAGCGCTCGCTTTTCCACTCGAATTCGGTGTCCGACCCGTCAAAGCTCCTGTTAATCCCAAAAGCGACGAGGATTCATTTTTTAATCATGACTCAAGACAAAAACAAGTCCTCATACCATTTTTTGCTTGCGTCTGCGACTTTGACGGTCTGGGCATAGGTGGCGGCGGCGCTGGTTTGGCTTCCTCGTACAAAGGTTCATCCGGTAATGGCGGTAGAGTTCTTTGAGGTGGCAAAGGTCGGTCGATGCACGGCGAATCCTCGGGAGGTGGTGGTTGCGCTGGTGGCGGAATGTTGAGAAAATCTAAAATGGCAACGACATTGCAATCAACGCCATTAATGGCGACAAAGCGAGCGAACACAAACAGCTTGAAACGAGTGAATATAAATACCCAAAAGCCAGGTTTTCTCATCTGCCATTCTTCTATTCGACACATTAGTCTCGATATTCTTAACAGCACTGTATCTCGTCTTTCGGTCCGCTTTCCTAACCACCGCATACCGCAACATTTCCTTCAGCTGCGCCGTAACTAATACTCACTCCAGTTTCCTCTCTTTCTCACCAAGCATTTAACCATGTCCAAAGTTGGAAAACAAACACGGGCCGACTCCTAACAACACAGTCTCTAGGAGATATTTACGAACGGAGAACGGGCGGGTACCCGGCAAAGACCTCTTCAAAAGTCCAAAGCTGCAATAACTATGCGCAAAAATCAATTTAGTCAATCGCGCATCTTGTTCCGCTACGGATGCGCCCCAAATTGCCCCTTGCCAAAGCCGCAACAGGCACCAGCAATAACGAGAACGGAAGTCGTTCAAAACGGGTCTCCCATGCAAGTTCACCAAAGAAACGCTAAATACATCTGCATTTAGGAAGTCGATCACTGGACCCGAAGCAGACCAACCGGCACTGACCGTCAGCCGATAGCGATAATCGCGTTTACCGCTCGCCTCGGCAATCTATTCGTCAAAGAGAAGCCACACGAGGCGCTTCCCTCCATGCATAGCCTCCGGTTCTTGCCCCTCATTCCCAAACTCAATAAGCCAAGGCTGGTAGAAAAGTCTCGGTCAGCTGGCGGTCAGTAAATGGTCAACCAGCGAGGGGAAATTAAATGAAGAGACTATCGTCCAGTTATCCAAATAAATTACATTTCGAGGCAGCGCATCGCCTCGCCTCGCTTAAATCATTCCTTCCATGCGTCTGTGACTGATCATTGATCACTGCACAGTACTAACCACAAGCCTACGCCAGTGAACCTTGACAATCGATTCTGAGACATCCTCCTCTGACCGCTCTCAAGAATCACCCCTTCCACTCGTTCATGCCACCAAATTACCCACTACCCCACCAGAAGAATCAAGATGTCCTATTACGAAACTCGAAAGCGCACTTCCAGCTCGCTTTAAAATTAGCAATTTCCATCCATTGCCAATTATACATTTCAAAATACAAGTGGCCATCCCTGTGTCCCGCCCTCAGATGTGCCGAATTACCTCCGCCATGCAGTCCCTTCGGGCGACTGGTCATCTAAACAACACATCAAGCCAGACACAATCAAACCAAGCCCGTGCGTATGGGGAATGTCTAATTATCTTCCTGCGCCTGTATTATTTACGTTAATTTACCCGTATTTACCCTCACCGTTCTCAATGAATTTTAACCATAAAAGTCAGCCCGTATTACACGCACGCCTGCTCATCGTCACCACGCAGCATCGGTAAACAACCTTCAACCTGGCCATGTCATGAAAAGACCCGTCCGTCTTCCGGTCCCCTCTCCATTAGCCCTGGGCTTCACGGCTAGACATCTAATTTGGAACGGAGCCTCCATAAACCAGACTCCACTCACCTCGAGGCACTAAACGTTGCATAGGAATAACCTGGGCGAAATTATCCCCTTGTTGCTGATTCGGCATTTGATCCTGCGACTGAGTAAATGTATTGCTATTTTCGTCCGAAATCAGCGACGATGAAGTGCCAGATTCGATGCTACGTTTCTGATGGTGACGAGAATTCAATAAGAATAAACCCACTGGTCGTTGCACCAACGATCCATTGACCGGTGGCGATCGAGGGTCGTCGATATCTTGACGAGCGTCCCCTTCGTCGTCACCGTCTTCCGAACCACTCAAGTACTGGCACAGTCGCCCAATATTGTGCTCCAAATCCGAGTCGTCTCGTTCCGCTAAAAAATCAAGAAAAACTTGTTTGAGCTCGGCTAATTTATGGACTCTCGGGCATTAAAACCCTTTTTTGGGTTTGATCAACAACATTCATTAGATGGTCTCTATGCATACCAAAGCGGTTCGTGGTCGCATTCTGCGCCTCGCTTTTTACAGCCGTAATGGGCATAGTAAAAAGCCACGCACGCAAAAAAGTAGGAAATCAAAAGTTCGAATAAAGGGAATATGGCGAGTCGGGTACGAGAAATGCCGAGAATGCCGACAGTGAAATGAAGCGATCCTTTATGCTGACCGGTCGAATAAAAAGTGGAACCGCCAGCCGGTCGATAAGGAACAGATGAAACGCTAATAATTCATTGGCCAGGCGCAAACAATAACCGAAATCAACGACCAGGGCGATTTTATCTCGCTGGCTTCGGGTTCTCTTCGAACGAGCAGAGAGAACAGGCCGGACTGTGCGAGACCGATGGTCGCCACACTGGTCATTGAATGTTCGTATAACCGTTAATTGATGAAGGAACATACGAGCGCGACACCAGACGACGCCCAGAACGGGCACTCGACGAATCTGTTGATGCCCCCTCGCACGCCGGTCATAAACACACATTGACCACGGCCATCAGATTGACCAACCGCCCACCGAGCATACCATCCCCACCCGTCCCCATATGAAAATGCGGATTGAGCAAAAACTAAAGGCTCGGTAAACACGACGACCACCCCGAGACAACGACCAAAACGAACATGGCAAACACAGCGCAAGGGCATTTATCTAACGACTTATATCCGCCCCGTCGACCAGAAACAAAAGTCCTTTGTCCATCAAAGTTTTCGACCTGGCCACCACTTGACCATTTGAGTAAACATAAAGGACTCAATCCGAATCAAGCCCACCCTGGTTTCAAGTTGTCGACAACAACCTACACTTCGCACCAATCCAAAGAAGCCCTCGTCCACCCAAGCCGATACGCAAATATACTAGGCACTAGTAAAGCAGCGATTCGTCAACGACCGAGTTGACTTGCATGATTCGCATTCGCTCGGTAAACAATGTACACCACTCCAACGAGAGAGCTTACAATGACCACTAAGCGGACAAAGAGTCGACTTCCTTTTTGAGAAGGACGCCTACCACCTATTCCGCCACTGTTTTTTGTGAACCCCAACCTATACGACAAAAATAAGGAAACAATGATGCTGCCTTTATAGCTGCCTTCCGTCATGCCCGAACCATCTTCCTGTTTTCCAAACGCATGCTCGCACGTAAACAACAAATTTCGTCGCCTTGCCTTTGCTGTCGGAACGATGCTTATCCAAACCAACAGCCGCATCTCGGAAACGGCTGGTCACACGAACCAATTTGCGTCTCTTTCATCCAGCTTACAGCACGACCACTCGGCCGCCCTTGTCGCTCCTCATGTATCACCCGTGAAATGACCACGCTGACCCGAGTGCACGCATCTCTAAAATGACCACCACCGACTCGAGAAACTCGCAAGAACCAATAAAGCATAGCTAGCCGATGACGAATCGTAAAGGCACGAGTAAGCAAGTGCAGACACGAAAGTATAATCGGCCGTCCACCAAGTCGTCTGCACTTGGTAAGAAATCTCCTTTATCCCATCCATTCCAAGGTTCGCCTACGCGACACGAAGCGTCTCAAGCTTTCAAACCGAGCCTGTACCCTGGCTTACTCACTCACCCATACCAGATGCTATAGCATATGCAAAATGCACACATTTCGTATCGGCTATCGCTCTTCCTTCAAACTCGCCTAAACGTCGTCACTGGACGTTGAGCACACCACATGCCCGTCTCTTTTTCTAGTCTCACATATCGTTGGCAATAGTAGAAAAAGTGCTTAGCTTTGAAGCTTTCTGACAGCTGCAACGCACACCGCTGAATCCCCGTTATTGCTTGGTACGAAACGACGGAAATCGAAAAGCCGTGGTCAGCTGTTGCTTGCATTCAAACTGAGCACATCACCGAAATGTGTGCGTCACTGCATGTTACAACCTTTTCTACAAAATATTTTTGCCACCCTCCCATTATCGCAACAACAAAACTACGACAACTGCTGGACGCCAAGCAACCACTAAGACGCATAGACTCCTAAAAAACCCGTGTCACCTTCGGTAACTACCACCCAAAAACCCATATACCGCCTCGGGGACCTCTCCATTCAAAGACTGCCATAAAAGGTACGATTCTTCTAAACGTACTCCTCGAAAATAGCCTTGGCCTAGCACGAAAAACGATGTCCTCGAGGTGCCAAACGAATGAACAAAAAATCGCCCGCTTCTTCCTTAGTAGGCGAAGGGGACAATGATCAAAAAATCGAAAACATTGGCTCCTCTGCTCTTCGCGACACAACGTAACTTTATAGCTGAAAAGGGCCCGTTTTCCTGCTTAGCGATTCGCGTGTAAAATCGAAACGGAAACATAAGACAAACCCAATAGGTCTATTTGACATGAGGTTCTAGTACGTACCCAGCAAGGATCGTTGTTCGGCTTGCGAATGATGATTTTGCTTTTGTTGACGCCGATCGACTACGCTGTACCGTTTGCTTCGGTTCCTGACCACGCCTTGGCTGATGGTATTATTTCGCACGTTCGTTCCATCATCTTCCTCTTCACCACCCCGATGATGCCTGGCCATATTGAAAGTGTCGGGAGATGAAAAACGGTCCGTCTCCGATCGGCTGACATCGTCCATGGGCAATGTGGAAACGGAATCGCTCATTTTTTCTCGCCTTTTTAATATTGGTCAACAATCGAATAGGAAGACGCTCATAAATAATTGGCTGACAAAAGTGTTTTGCCCTTTTTCAAATTTCCATTCAAATGATAAACGAATGAATATTTTTTGCCGGCCAGCGTGATACCGGTTGGACCTGGCTGGCCAATACAATCCGAGTGTCGTTGTATTATCGTGCTCGTATCTACCTAAACGAACACAACACCATCAATGTACGCAACACACGGAGAAAGGGCATTTTTATATGGCGATCTGGCTCGAGCAGGGCGGCAAACCTCATTTTCTTCAATAAAACGTCCGATTCCCTGCGGACTCACACCAATACGTACGCCGAGCCGAGGAATTGGACGAGTAGGGCAAAGGGTTTAGAGCAATGTGGCTTTGTGATTGTGGGATCTGCGCTCACTTAGGGCGTCATACAAAAGATAATGTTCGCTAAAGGTATTATTTACAGGTAACGGACCCCTCAGTCGACCCCGATTCGATGGCACTTATCCAGACGACGAGAAAAGCCCCCGGCGCCTGCACCTAAAACATGTCATTTCCCAACCAAGCAAGCTCGGGCCAAAGTAATAGAGCCGAGGCTTGTATGCACGCACATAGCACAATACTCACTAAAGCGTTTAGCGATCGAATCGGAAAAGACTCATTATATAGACACCGCCTTCTAGAAAAGGAAGCCTACTAAGGGCTCAGGCAGATGGTCTCGAGTGGCGTCAAAATCGCCATTAAATCATGAATGATCTAGGCAGCCGTCCGACCATCCTCGAAGGAGATAGAACACAAGAAAACATGGTTTCTTTTCATTAAAGAGAAAGAGAGCTCATAAAAAGGCCGCGCAAAAATCAAAATACGGCCTTTCCTTTATTCCATTGGCAATTCACCTAATAGATACATGCCAGCTTATGGAAACATGATACTCGTCTCCCGTACGGGGAGCCAAGTTGAAAATGGGGATCGTAACAATAAAAATACCTGGTCAACCACAAATAATGGGCCAATAGTACACAGACCTATGATTCAAAATGCAAACTTATACAGTATTTTAAAAAACCCGATCAAGAATACAAAAATCTAGGGATAGAAAAACGAACCTTGGGCGAGAAAGAGCAAAAAAGATCAAATGCGTTTGATCCATGTACTAGAGAGGAAGATGACGAAAAGAATTTTAGCGCTTTACTCGCTCAAGCGTAGCCAATCTGAACGCGTCAAGGTTTCGGCTCGGGACAACTGTCTGTCATGTACAAAATAAATATTTGCCTAAAGGACGAGGTTGTGGTCGAAAAACGAGAGGACCCTCCATTGCCACCCTGCCCTTATTCTATCCTCAGAATTTGTCTATTTGTTTTGACACGCTCTATCGTTCTGGTGTGAAAAGTGTAGTAGAAAATTATATATACGCATACAAAGAAAAGTGTACCTGGCCCAATAATCAACAAACGATCCACAGTTTCTGGTTTCGGAAGAATCAGTGCGATCGATAATAAAGGATTTGATAGAATAAATCAGCCTTTGCTAAAATTGATAAAGCAACAGAAAAATATTACTTGCTACTTCCTCGAACCGTAATAACGAGGAGCAAATTTGCGTGGATTAATTTCTACTTTCCCGCCGAAAAATAAATTTGGAAATCTGATGCGCAGGTACACCGCAAACGCGCCAATTTGAACTTTACTTTAAAGTGAGTACAGTATACAGAGTCAATGAAAAATAAGCTATCTAATTTTTCTATTCAGGCAATAAAGTAGACTGGTATGTTTTGACAATCTAACAGATTTCCCAGATGATCATGGAGGTCAGCTCGAATGGTATGACTTATGATTAGATGGACGTGATCTCGGGGGGCCCAGTGGCCAGCTATCACACAAACACTGTCATTAGCACAAGTCGCTAACTAGCTAGCTACCTATGAGAGCAAGCAACAGCGACAGCGCGTGAAAGCTGCTTCGTACATGGACCGCCCTAGTCGGCCATTGGTCGCCCACGTCCCCCTTATCGACCCTAATGGTGACGGGGGAAAATAAATAAGCTTTTAAAATATTTAAGAACTAATTAGTCCGACTCGCCACTATTCAATTTCAACTAGATACCTAGCCGACGACGTGTGTTTACCGGTTGTCCATAGTAGACTACAAGCCCGGCCTTGTCCACGTGTCCATAGAAGGTAGTGAGAGGAAGAGGAGAAGAGAAAAATTGAAAATAATCATCACGGCCTCAACGTCAGCTTGAAATCGAAATGACGAGCGGATGTTATTCATGGCACGAATGATGGTCGAGTGACAGCTGCCGGACACAGGCAGGTGACTCGTGTACATTCCCTAAACGGACACCACACGCACTGCCCACCACAAAACCGGACCCGAGTGGACACCACCAAAGAACAGCCCCAATGGCCGACAAGAATCAATAAAAAACTCGTACAAAACGCCTATTTTGTCCGTCGAAATGTCAAAACAGGGAGACGGGCTGGGCCCACGGTGGCAACAGTTGGTTAATAATTAAGACCCCGGTGCCCGTTTTGACAACTAAATAAGGCCCCCTTATTATACCCCCCCCCCGCATATGCACCAGCCACGTTTAGCGCGTTTCTAATTTAATATGAACACGGGCTGGCCTTTTCTAAAAATGGCCATGGATCGAAACTGCACAGTGACCATAGGTCCATTAGTCCCTGGCCACACCATCCTGTTGCAAACTAGAATTCAGTATCTTGCCTAACAAGATATTATTTGGCTATAACACAAATTTAGCAATTCTACATCTGTAGCCGTTCAGGCGGAGACCTTGAATGTTTGACTTTTATGGTAGGCGAGAAAGGAAACGAGAGCAAATTTGTTCTAGCAAAGGAGACTGGAAGAAAAAAGCCGACCTCGGCTCTTCTTTTGTAAACTGGCGTCACCGCGGACGAAATGCAATTTTAGTTTGGTGGTATGCAATTGAACCCGGACCGTCTTTCTTCTCGCAATGACTTTCCTACAATCGGTCTCACTCATTGGTCGGAGTAAATCCAGTTTGCCGCCTCGCCTTCGGACTAAGATATCGAAAATGACTGGTAGTTATAAGTCGAAATTATATTCACCTTATTTTCACTGAAAACCGACTCCCAACACGACCGCTTTCACGAAACGGGTCGGTGGAGCGAAAAGGAAAAAGGGTTAAATTTGTCCTCGGCCGCAACCCCGCACTGCCCGGACTCACTATTTTTGCTCAGTCGAGCGCGTGATTTCTTAGAAAAACCATTACAGAAAATTACTAGTCTCCTCGTCGCCCCTTCTCCCAGATAGGACTGGCGGGCCGAGATGGAGGCATGGATAGCGGGTATCCATGGCCGAAAGACGTAGTCCGCCCTCCCTCTCCCACCCGCTTATCGTTGGCGGCTGGGCAGACCAATGATGAATGATGTCGCCATTGTTATCGCTTGTAATCGACGCGACGTTTGTAATTGCTTGTAATTCGCTTAGACGATTGCTGCCACAGTGACGTGACTGAGAGGAGCAGACTGTTGCAGAATAGCGCGCGATGGGCACTCGACTAGCTCAGCACGCAGCTAGCGACTAGCTTAGCAGTAACAGCTAGAAGTCGTAAAGATTGAAGATGCACGGCCTGATACGGCGTTTTTTCTCAAGCGGGTATGCACTGAGAACATAGAAACGAGAACAACGGCCAAAACCCAAGCTTGCGTGGTGTTGGTAGAAGAGTATGTGTCATGCCGGTCCCTACGGGTAGTGATGCCATTGCAGCTACTGGAACACAGGAGATGCCTTTTAGCTACATTCCTAAGGACCTACAAAAATATTGCCCGCAGATACTATCACCTGCTACTGTTCCGGAGCGGCATTATTGATCGACAGCAAGCACTGACGCGCCGGCTTACAGAATCACAGTTTACGGTACGTGAGTCGCTCCTACGAGAGCATGAAGTTCCGCTTACGAAATTGATGGCACTGTCTTCAAAATTCCACCTTGGCTTTCGAGTTAGTATTACCCATTTTTGCGAACCGAAACCCATGTGCCTGCCGGAGTCCCCATAAGGAGTACCCCGCGTGGAGACATCCTAATTTACAGTATACCAAACATGGCATTCCTCAAATGCACTACACAGATGTTCGAACGCTAAGATTCTGCTTCTTCTGTCAGTCACATTCAGTACCTAGGTTCCTTTCGACGTACTCGCCCACCTCCAGTCGCGCGCAAAAGGTAGAACATAACAATTACTGCATGAGTCTTGACCAATCTGCTAAACAGCCCTGGATTTATTTTATTTTGCTTAGGCCAAGACGTTTTGCCTTTGAGTTAATAAATCTTGGTTCTGGCCAACTTTCTAAAGTACATTTTTTACATCTTTGTTCCAGAATTTGATAAACCAGAATTTGCCGCTAGCTGGCCAGCGATAGCGGAGCTCGTGTGTGGACTGACCACACCAGAGTCCATCTCTTGGCTTCCTCTCTAAGCGTATCCTGCGGGCACTCTGCGCTTCTCACGCCTGCTTTGTTGAAACAACACGTGTCCGACAGTCGAATTCTTTGTTCTTACGCCTTCCGTTTGCCCAAGCTCTTCGAAGGTACCTACTGGCTGAGTCCGGCACTAGACCTGCCATAGCCATGACAAATCAAGCCATGCTAGAGTACACTCGGTAGATATGCTTGCTGTCGATGTAACCTGCAAGACAACCTAACGCAAACGTATGACAAAAGCAGAGATGCTGCGAAAATGCCGACCTCTGCTAATCGCGAGTCAATATCACACCTATAGTACAGCTCCCATCCTTGATTTTGACGCATCTGATATCCAAGATATCAATTTCCTGCACCAGAGCATGGACGAGAGTACACATTTCCATTGGAGATCCTGTAGCATGCTCGCTTGTCTGATTTAACACCTCAGTCTCGGGGCCAGGCTGTTTGACCAAGCGATCCCGCTATGGCATCTGACAGCACAAGAAGTTGGCCTCAACAAACACTGTGGTTCACTGCACGATATGGGTCTACAATCACTGAAAGTCCCGCCTGGGGGGGGGGGGGGGGGGGCCTGGTGGTTGAGGCAACTCAGCGTCACTAAAGCGTGCTGATGCAGCGCACGCGCTATCTGGATGTTCTACTCGTGGGCTCGTGGGCAGGCCTGCGGGGCTCGCCATTCCTTATTGCGCCGCAATAATTGTGAGTTTCAAACCACATTCTCACGGCCTTTTAGCTTGCTGTTCCTGTATTGCATGACACTGCAGAGGCTATCACGGTTACCATTCTCTCAAAACTGCCAATAGCGGCATGTATGAAGCAACGTACGATGAGCCCACCATGGATAATTGGCAGCAAAAAGATCCCTGGT
Organism: Mesodorylaimus sp. YZB2_4; assembly: GCA_030248295.1. Lineage (NCBI taxonomy): Eukaryota > Metazoa > Nematoda > Enoplea > Dorylaimida > Dorylaimidae > Mesodorylaimus > Mesodorylaimus sp. YZB2_4. Next base: position 298,019 of record JASANH010000585.1, on the reverse strand, counting down.
TAACTTAAGTGATTGCTTCGGACACGATCTGTGGATTTCATTAATTCAGGTCAAGTTCACAACATTCAACGAACGAACAAGCACTCATCAAAGAAACCCTTCTACCGAACGCGTGAAATATCATGCTCTTCTCGAGAAATATGAGACCCTGTTACAATACCTGCTTCAACACATTCCCGGTACGTAGGCAATGTCAGTGCGTCCTCGATCACCACAGTCTCGTAAGTGGGTGGCAAAGTGAGGTGACTATGCAGCGATATTGTGGACGAATTGAAATGGCGCTGCAGTTGCCCATGGCTGAGGTCTAGTTCATTTCTCCCAGGCTCACTCCCTTCTTCCGCTATCACTGATAAACCAACTTGGCGATGATCATATGGCCTTGGAATGTGTGACCTCTCGGGCTCTATCGCAGCTGTCTCCAATGAACGGGTCAATTCTTCGCTCGATCTTGGCATTCGAACTCGTTCAGCTGTTATGAGAGGCAACGCCACAAAGAGTGGTCGAGGTAGAAATGCGCTCCAATCACCAGGCTCAGGTTCTTGCCCTTCGATGATAGTCGTTCTTGAATGTCCTGAAAAACGTTCATAGCCAAATATAACATTCCTTTAGTCTTGGAAGATTCATTACGGCGATTCCTCTGATGCATCTTTTTCTTTCTTCTTTGAACGAGGAAATACGCCAGCCATATTGAACCTGCCAATAGAGCGACTAGAGCGAGACCTGGTGAAAAAGACGATATGATGCCAGAACTTGGCATGCAGACCAACAAGCTAGTCTCCCAGGCATGAGTCCGCAGGAGGCAGGGACAAGCATACTTGGTGTTGGCGGATAACTTACCGTAAGAGAAAAGATTCTCGAAATCAGTCAACACTGATAATGTCAGCAACGAAGAAATAGCCAATATAGCTATGATACCTATGGTGATACATTTCGAATAATCTATATCAGCACCAGGACGTCTCATAAACGCCATTACTGGCCTAAACAGCTAAATAACTGTTGAATCCTTCGCGAGGAGAGGACGTGTCATCACATCAAAACGAAAACTGATGCCGGTGTGACACAACACAGATGGTTCCTCACCAAAGCTACGTGCGCATCTCACAACTACACATACCCTACGTGCGTTTGGGAAATAGGCGTGGGGGCGTATGAAAACCGAGTTTGAGTTTTAACGAGGCCACATGCTTATTGATTTGAATGTTGTGTGGGTTCTGGAATTGTTGCCAAAGCTGGCTCATGCTGTCTCTGCTTATACGTGCGCGTGCACAGACTCAAGTTAATAGCAACCGACAGGAAATCTTAAAAAGGCATTGATTGAAACAACGATAAATTTGGGCTGGTAATGTGGGCTGGAACTAAAAAGTGCAGTGCAGCAGGATGAGGAGAGAGATGGGATTTGGAGTGTGGATTTATGATCGTTTTCCAAGCCTTTGATAAATGGAAATGATGTGATCGGGACAAGTATCATACCTGCCAAGCGTTAAGTGCTGGATGGGGCTCGTACAACCAGTAATTGACTTATGTGATTTCCACTATGCTAAGGCTAATGGTATCATCCGGCCTAAAATCAGCTCTCATGCGTGGACCAGGATGACGATCCGGAGGTACAAGTGAAACCCACTCTGCCGCAGCTCTCCTCTCCCCTAGTTTATCATCATTATGATCTTATCCTGCAGCTCCATACTGTCGGGTGGCCATGCGACTGTTGTTAGTGAGACAGACGGTGATCAGACAAAGCTACCAGATGAGATCAACGGAACCATGCATCCTGGTTGACTTTTCACTCCAGGCCATGTGATCCTTTATCGTCTGGTGAATCCAGCGGGCACCAAAGTCGCTGGAGTCAAGAGTTACAAACGCTGGCGGGCCTAGCATCGCGTTGACACCTGGTCGTCACATACACTTCAAACTGTGAAGGAGTCGATTTGTCGAGCACGTTTTTGTCTGTTATGTGGAGACACTGAAGGTCAGTAGGCGCGGGATGTGAGGTGATCTGAGATCGTGCAAACAGAAGGGCAACTCTAACTGCAGCCTAATAGCCCACTTGGACAGCCCTGGCTGATCGTACTCAAGTGGGTTAGGCGCCTGGTTTCCACGGTAGGTAAGTCGGGATTACTGTTCGGCTCGCGGTCGGGCTTATCTTTTTTTATAATGGGGCGTCCCTTCACCTCGAGTGAGCTAGCGTTTGGTGATGTGGTAAAACAGGTCAGGCCCAGAATTGTATGAGCTCTATCAAAGCTGTGGGTAGGTACCTCAAAGTGCTAGCACAGGCGGCAGGTGTATACTTACCTTCAGCCACACTTTGTCTCCCCCCAAAAATCCATTTCCGAACTACCAAATGAGATTGGTTTTTATTTTATTGTCCTGTTGGTGATAGTATACATACCTCCTAGCGTGACTGTGTTCGGCACAGTTCAAAGTTGTCTTCTGCAATCTCATAGTGGGGCGTCGCTCGATGGAAAACGAAAGCTAGTGGGTAAGGAAATGAGGAATACGTACTCGTATTCAAAAGCAACTCTTTTTCAGTGAACTCAATTTGCAATAAAATTTTCGCCACTGGCTAAATACCTTGGAATTACTATATCGTCGAATCAGCATTTTTCGAGCATTGTCATCAGGTTTCTTCTGATTGTCGCAAAATAATTGAAGCCTTCCGCCGTCAATTGCTTTGGAAAATTTGCTCCTAGTGTTTTGAGAACTGTCTACTTTCAATGTGTAATGCCCAAACTGGACTCCGGCTGCGTTGCTAGGAGTCCTGCTCATAAAAATCTGATGGATGACTTGGAACGCTGCCAGAAGTTTGCACTAAGATCTTTTCTCAATGACTGGACGTCAAGCTATGATTTGCTTCTTCAAAAAGTTGCATCACTTCAAAGAGTCCCAGGAGTGGATGTACTCAGGACTGACCAAACTCTAGGGCTTCAAAGAATTCTGTAATTCATGTCAAGGGAACCTAAACATCAAAAGCCAAGCCAAGCAGCTGCATTGCTCATCAAATTTGAACTGATTGCACTAACGCCATTGATGCAAAATCCCAAATGCATACCGAGACTACCTCGGACAATACACTCAAGTTAGCATGGCTAATGACACGGCTGTCTTGCACTCACAGTTACTTAGATTGGCATGAGAATACGGACCAACGAGTTCAATAAGATTGAAATATGTATTTTTCTTATGGGGAAGAAAACATGCTTGTTTCTGCGTATGATATAATCCTCAGAGAACAGATTCATCCGCGTGGGTTAATGAACCTGCCTACAGTATGTATTTTACTTGTACAAGAAGAAAACCTTCATTTTTATCTGGGATCAGAGGCTGTATACCAAGAACGACAAGCCCTAATTGTCATTATTGTGTAGTGTCCTCTTAAGGCTGACCAATTGCTGACTCTACGCTTATGCCCTCGTTCAGATGAGGAAGGCAATAGGTAGCCGACAGTACGGCACATTTTGTGATTTGGTGACATCCAAGACTGACTGCTTGTAGAAGAGGCATCGGCATGTCTATCAACAGCACGTTGATGTCAGCTGTAACCCCCCGCCTGGTAGGCCATGGCGAGTGGGAGAGAGTAATCGATACTCTACCCTGGCTGGGAAACGTCAACCTCTCGGGTTGATGTTTCAGCCGTAGGTATAGTCGCAAGACTATCCTGCTCCAGTCGGAGTTTTTGTCCCGCCGACTTCGGTCGGCCGCCTCCCTCCAACGCCCACGCCTTCATTATCGCCGTTGCAGATCTTCTCGGTCACATTCTTCATCATCGCATCAACTGCTAGTCTCGTAGCCTATCTCTTGGTCCTGACCATCCTTTGCTTGTACTTCAAAGAATTTAAGTCCAACTTCTACTTTATAGTCATATCACTTGCCATAGCCGACATGGGGTTCTTGACCCTGATACTATTCTACTCTGTTCCTTGCACTTTGCTGCAACGGGACATTTGGTCAACAGTTTCATACGCGCCTGGACTCATTGAACAGATCAGCTATCTGACCGCCTGCACTCATTTGGCGTACATCGGAACGAATCGACTGGCCTACGCTTGCGCATCGGGGGCGAAAAAACCGCTTTTGGATAAGATCTTCAATGATGGAAAATCGGTGGCAGCTTGGATCGTGTTGTTGTGGGTAGCTGCTGTGCTGGTGCCCATATTGGCTCGCATGGCTGGCTGCGATCTGATGTAAGATCGCGCGACCATGGCCTTCGTCTATGAGTGCACTGAGCCCACCGATCCCGTGTTCACTTCTAGAGTCATGTTAGCTGATAGCATCATCGCGGGCTTGCTGCCAGGCTTGATCACAGTGACACATATTTTGGCCTGGTGCGCGGTCTACTGTAAAGGGAAGGCGCCTCAGCTACGCAGGAAATAGTGCAGAAGAGAAACAGAGAAAGGCGCCTGCTGGTTCAATTCACTTTGATTTCTTTCATCTTACTCCTCTATTACGCATCTTTTTGGGCCATACCTAATTGGTCAGCTGGCAGTGCCGGGTTGGTTGCCATCAACTACATTGGGATCATATCCACTGCCATAAATCCATAAACTTACTTGGCATTCAACAAATTGATGAAGATAAAAGCGAGATATATTTGTCATGTTCTCTTGAATAAGCAGAACATGGTGGGCCAGACGGTAGGATCAACCAATACGCAGGTCGCTAGAGCTCCTACGGGGTCTCAGAGGGGTTCCCGTCGAATTGCTTTGCTACGTGGCTAGAGCCAGCGAATTCGTGCCAGTTTATGATAAACTAAAAAGGTCTTTTTATTGATGCGCGCTGCTTGTCATTTTCAGAATAGCAAGAACAGAATGATGTCGCAAAAATGCTCCGTCAATCAACTTTTGGCCAAAACTAGTCGAGTGCGATAACGAGAGACATACGGGTACATATATTTATCACTAGACAAAGTTGACGGCTTAGCGTATTGGCGCTATTCAGTGTAAACTTTTATCGTTTGTGTCAAGCTGTACGGCGAGCGTTAGCGCGAATGAATGTTACTCGTATATTTTGTCATGCCCTTGGTAGGACTACAAAACTTACATGTTCTCGCTGCAATACGTGTTGGGCACCAAGAAGACTTCTCTCATAAGGTTCAGTAATGAAGCTTTGGAGAAGTATACCTAAAACACATATGAGCAAAGTATGGACAGACATGACTTTCTTAGAACTAAACGACATATCCGCATACAGCATCAGTATCAGAACACGGGCATTGAACCGACCTTGAATGGACCCGAAGATAAGCTACAGTTAGCCAGACAGCCTTCTACTGTCTCAATTGTTCCAAAGGCGCTTTATAAATGTGCCTAAAATCAGCTAAATATAAAATGCCTTCCGCAGAGTCTGAACCAGAGCACATCTCGTACGGATTTAACTGATCGGGTACTCTAGTCCTTTTCGATTTATTCCACCTGAGTGTAGCCAAATTAAAAATCCAGATTCTCCCATCAAATTCGCTGGTGCTGGCGCCAGAAGCTACACTGCCTCCGAACATCAGCCATGACGAGCCTTGGCGTTCGACCAAGGCTGGCCCGTTAAAAGCCCAAGGCGGGGCTTCGAATTCAGAAGTCAAATTTACGTAATCAATAGAAGACAGAGTCGCGTTCAGGTCAACAATCATCAATCTTTGCTTTTGCCAATGGAAGCTGCATCCTTGGATTCCATAAAAGGCGTATAGTCGTCCTAATCGATGAGCCAGGGTAACTATAGCCCCTCCAGAGTTGACCGGACTCTGCTCGTCCCCCACCACGAACCTTATGGAGGCCGACGAGGGTCTGGCGTTCGGTGACGACTGGTCGAATGTAACCAGCAGTTTGGACACGACCACTCGTCCCCACCCATCGCTGGCCACGAGGTAGAGCGTCCTTCCGCGTTCCTCATCGTCTTCCCCATCGGCCACTGTCCAAGCCACGCCCCCGTTCTGGATATTGCCATCCAATAGCTGAGCCCTCTCGTCCACTTCCAACGGCACCTGAACCCAGGCCGCTGGTGCTGCTCGTTGCCACGAGTATAAATTTCGAAAAGTCACATTCTCGAATCGAGTATAAACTAACAAGAAAAGTGTATTCTTCAATACGAAAAACGCGTCTTCTCGATTTTCTTGTTTGTCAATAGGATCAAAATGCGAATGGGACCAGGACCAAGGTGTTGAACCCAGCGCGTCGTTACTGGCCGCCCATCCGGGCTCCGTCTCATTCTCGCCGACCCCGTATGCCGCCAAGTAGCCCCCGTACAAGGCAGTCTCGTGATAAGACCCAAAACTCGGCTGCCTTTTTCCTTTTAGGGACAAGAAGTACAATCGACCATTTGCGTAGAGGCACCGATGCCGATTGCGGAGCAGGGGCAAGTCCGCTTGACACCGCGAACACCTCGTCACGTGGACACTGTCCGAGACACGACGAAATGCATTCTTGGATGAGGAGGGCATACAATGGACGAGGCAAAGCCAGAATAATAACACCAAACTGACCAAAGTCCGAAATCTCCCAAATTCATCCAAAATGCTCATTCTTTCGCTCGCATCCAATCTTCACTTTTTGATTTGCCAGGAATGCGCAGGCAATCGTTGTTTTTTGTCTTTCAGTGAGACTGGTAGTGAATTGGGCGTAGAGCCGAGACGGAGGGCGATCATGTGGAGATGGCTGGGTGGTGCGGTGCGATGGGTTCCGTCAGCCAACGTCAAATGAATTGGGAGATCGTTTTTCTTGGTTGGCTAGGGAATATGTCTGTAGCGAGACGAGCCATAACACTCCTCCCCAATCAATCAAAACAGCTGCACCTAGGCCTCACACTGTTTATCCGACGAGTAGCCTGCGCGCCGCCACGAGCCATTGCTTAATATAAATCACTGAAGCGTTTCCTGTTTTTGGCAACTGCCACACTCAGGTCTCAACAAGCCCGCACCAAACTTGCATACGCACTGCCAAAAATCCATCCACTTTACGTGTATTCACAGGGCCAATAACGGATGACGGTGGGTCAACTTGCATAAACTACGTCGAATACACCAAAAAGAATAACACCACATTTGTACCGCTGTACCAAATTTTTCCCACAAGAATGACATCGCGAAGCACCAAGTGATTGCGTTATCTAACATTTGTCACAGCATACGCTAGAACCAAGCATACAGATCTGCCAAACTATAAAAGGCACGTCCATTAAAAGGACACGAATGGCCTGAAGCATCAAACGCTGATCTCGTAAGTTCAATGCCACAATTACCCATAACAAACACTGATGAGGCGAAGCCGGCCTAAGAGTAAGTGATAACAGTTAGATACCGTATCTACATCAGGCACACAAAGCCGTCCACTGTCCATCTTCGATTGGCATGGTTTAAATAAATGGGATAAGGGATTCAGACTTCGCTAAATTGGAGTCCAGCTGAAACGGGAAAAGAAGCCATTTATTACAAATGACGCAAAACTCGGCGAGCAAGAGTAAGCTTAGTTTTATCACCGGTTCATAAGACTGATGGGCACTTTTGTTTGACTAAACATTCTGGATATAACCGGAAATCATCTCGCATCTTTTTTTGAAGTTGATGTGCTCAGCCAAGCACGTTTTCAGTCAGACATACTCGTACGGAATTACATAAACAGGCCCTCAGACTACCATGCGAAATCAGAGGGAGACCAGCGAGAAGTTCTGCCTTCAATCCACGAGTCAGAAAAAACAGAAACAAGTCCTTACCATCGTCATTACTGTAGCAACGTTGGCAATGCAATTTGTGAGCACGAACTCGCACGTCGGCTCCCTGCGCACCGTCGCTCAACGCCATTCCGCAAACGTAGCACTTGAAGCATCCCAAATGGAAGAACAGGCTCAACGATTCGATAATCATTGCGGCACCTCGCCCTGAAACCAGTAAATCATCTCAATTTCAGGCCACCTCGCCTGTCTTTGCACTCACCAAGTTCCTTATCACAGTGCGAGCACCTCTGAGCAGCACTCACGGCCACTACCTGCTGCTCGTCCTGAACCTCCTCCTGTTGCTTGATCTGCTGCCTCGGTGGTGAAATATCGCTTTTGACCGACGATATAGCAGTCGAATATCGATTGGCAGGCATCAATCCAGACGGGTACTTGGGGCTAGGCGGGCCCCGTAAGGCCGACAGACTCGTGCTTATCTGTGGATTCAATGCCTGTTGTTGTATATTCGGCGCCACAGTCGACGAGTGACGACGAGCCTCGCTGGGAGGCGGTTTTACAGGCACTTCAGGCGGGTTTCTCTCGTGTTGCCTCAACTGATCAGTCAAACGCAAGTCTTCGGCTTCTCTGACCAGCCAGTGCTGATGGACATCATTCGATCGCCCGGTCGTCTCGTTCTTCAAAGAGGGCCTGTATGCTTGATGCCCACTGATGTCCACCCCACTTGCCGCAGCACTAGCGGCCATTTCCAAGTATTGCAGTTCGACTTCGGTGGCCTGACGTTGTTGTTTGCGCAACAAGTCGTCCAATTTCCGACTAGCCGATTCTGTATCGAGCACCTTGGGCACTCGTGGCTCGTACATCTTGATCGGTGGTGGCGAACATCGACCGTTACTCTCCGTAGGCTTTTTAGCCGCGCTCTCGAGCCCTCCGTCGCGTTTGACCAACGGAACGGGCTCAAGCGAGAAAGCGACGGGTGAATGTCGAACGTGACCGAACGGCCGAGTGTGCTCCGCATTATCATTCGAGTAACGACGCGACGACGACACATTCGAAATTGTTTGATTGTCCTAGTTCAAAAAACCAATAGAGCCAGTGCACAAGGTGTAAGAAAAGTTTTTCCTGAGCCAAGATAGGATTCTCATTTCCATCGCGAAACAGCTTTTTCATCGGACCTACGTGCAGTCACTTAACGACCCATAAAGAGACCGATTAGGGAAGTGTCCCAGGGCCAGGTCAAACCAAGAAATATGCCTCGGGTTTTCCGTCAGAAAAACCGATTCAGGGCTACTATTCTCAAGAAAACATTGAACACTCACTCGCTGCGACTTCGCTTTATCATGCTCGATTATAGGCCCATCATTCTCTTCCACAGGCGGAGGTGGAGGTGCTACACGTGGAGGCGATAAACCTCTTCCCGAGTGCTAAAATGACATCCTTGTCAAGACCGTCCTAGTAACCTAAAAACTGCAAACCGCACCAATTCTGGGAACGAGGGACTGTTTCGCCTTGCAGCTTGCGACTTGGGCAAACCGAGTTGATCCAAACCATAGTTTCTGCTTGCTTCGGGTCGGAAGAAGTAGGCCTTCTTCTCGCTTACGCCGTTCTTCTCGTCGCTGGTCAGCCCCAGAACACGGGCTCGTTCCCGCTGCCAGCGCTGGTCGATTTCTGAAACGGAACATACAGCCAGTGCTACGATTACGACAGAGTGGCCTAAGACCATTAGGCCATACAAAACTAAACAACTGAAACCACCCGCAGGACAACGACTCACCTTCACGATCCTCGATGATACTCTTCTGCTTCGTCAAACTGTCTCCTGCAGCTGATTGCCCTGTTCCCTTGGCCCGTTCACTTTCCGGCACGAAATTGAGTATATTTCCTGGCGTGCTTCTAGCGTGAACGCTAGTCACGCGATAGTCCGATTCTGAGCCAGGACTGATTAACCGACGAGGAGATCTCGACGACGGCGGCGATGGATTCCTGTCGATTTCAGGAACAAAATCCGTCACTTTGCCCGGATTTCGGCGCCTTTCCGAAAAAGGACTGGCCTTTTTCTCATCCGAGTCCGCAGCATTGACCGGCTTCTGAGGTCTCTTTTCCTCTCTGTTTCGGACATCGGTTCGATCATGCGATGCTGAGCGTAGTCTCGTTTCGTCAGCACCAGCGTAACGCGCCACCAACTGGCCAACGTTCGCAATTCCGTTATCTTGCCTATTCACTGGCGGAGGGCTCGTGGTCGCATGACTGCTGTAGGACGAAGTATGATGGTAGTCGTTCTGACGGCGTAATGGGGTCCTGGCCGGCGCCGTCCTCGATTCACACGAGGATGCTTTCTCGAATTGCAGCCGCTTTTGATCAAAAGATGGCTCTTCAATTTCCGACTTCTTTTCGTAGCTGCCTGGCGATTTTGAAATTCCGTTTTCAGTACTTCGATCGCGGTCTGCTCAAAAAAGCACTCTCATTCAGCTCACGGGAATATTCTGACAACCCAGCAACCTAGAAATGACTGTCATCGAAATTGACTCACTCTTTCCTAATCGACGTAGTTTCAACTCGATAGTCCCAGCCTTGGCTGCTTGCGAGATAGTCGCATTGATCATGGCCAAATAGGCTTTCGAAACATCCATGCCGTCAATTTCCAACAATTCATCGCCCACACACATTCGAGACTTGTCCGCCGTACTTCCTGAACAAATACGCACAGATTCGTTGGAAATCAGACACCTCGCCAAACAGCATGCCTACCTGTAATAACACTATCCACCACCACAGGCTCTCCTTTCTCGTGACCACCCTTCAATGTAAATCCGAAACCCTTCTCGCTTTTTTCAGGTTTCTGTTCCAACGTGATCAAAATTTCCTTTCCTACGTTTTCCTAAACCAAAAAACAAACTCCCAAAATCGTGCGAACTGAAACTGAATTTTTTTACGAAACACAAACCTCTTTTGTCTCGAACGCGTCCCACGTGCGGACATCGGGACGGAAGCCATTACCGACACCACTTTTTGGTGGCCGTATTCCAAAGTCAATTTGTCCCGCAGATGACTTTCTCGTTGTCGAATGATCAGCGCTGCCTTGACCTACAAGAAAACAATGGATTACGAAAGATCTACAAAAACGTGTTTGGAAACAGAGTACAAGATTACCAGGTTTTCTAACAAACCAGAGAGAGGGCGGGACAACAACGTGGAAACACCCCAAATGTCCTCCTAAACAAAGAATGCATTCTCACCTAAAAATGGGGTGCGAAAATACATTGAAACCCGACTATCTAGGCTCCCTCCACTAAACCATGGCGAGCAAGGAACGTATTCCCTCCCGAAAGTGGGCGCAGACATACATTACAGAACTCCATCCACTAAACCATGGTCAGCAAGCATCCAATCAATGCCCTCTACATGGACCACCCTCGCAGACGCCAATCCTCAACTTACTTCCTGGGGACAAACTCTCGTGGCTCGGTGTTAGGCTTTCGGGTCTGTAAGAGTCAACTCCAGAATCCGCGCCTGTTTCTTCCACCGTCGGTATTTTAGCATAGACTGGGGCGATTCGGCTGAAACGACAAATAAAAAAGACCCGCGAATAACCCTGACTTAGCATACTCTCACCTCGCATCTGCCTGTTTCATTATTGGTCGACTTCGGAATAAATCACTGTTGACAGTGTCATTCGAATCGTAAGCATTCCTCAGAGACTGAAATTTCTTATTTGGAGCACCAGTCTCCTAAAACCACAGCGACGCAGTCGTGCAAATCAGAAAATGACCCCATGCAAGTCGGATAATATCGGACTTACGTGCGACACATTAGTAGAATCGATGTTTTGTTGCATGGCCGAGGATCGAGTATAGTTTTTCACAGCTGGCCCATTCGTCGCAGTTGAGCGAGCCGGAGTTGTCTTGTCGGTCGAAGTAGTTTTGGTCGACTGATGTTGGTGCGTCAACGATGACGTGCTAGAATGGGCGCCGTTTTGCAGCGGCACGACGGGCGTAGTCGACAATGGGCCAGTGTCGCCGGCACCTCCTCCATTGGCGACAATCGGTATCCTAGATGTCGTAGTACGAACCGACGCCTCGCCTCCGCCATTCATCTCGCTCGTGTTCTGCAAAAACACATTCGATACCACCTTGCTATTTATGTCCACGTGATGGACACGTTCACCTCCCATTCCTCACGGTCCTCCTCCCTCTCACCCTTCTCGTGCACACACATGTTGCGCAATATAATAACCAAATATGAAACCGAAAACTGGACGTCGTTCCAGCGTGGTCGTGTCGCGTATTCACTCCTCCAGCACCTGACCCTATTCCAACAAAACCTCTCCCAAACCAAGAAAACCTTTCAGCCATATTTAAAAGACGCCTTGCCGCAAACTGTTCATAAATGCCCAACTTTTGGCTGATCGAACCGTCGTACATACAAAACTGGTGATTTAGGGACAATGTGGCAAGTGTAAACACAATTTCGCACCCGTGCCCGCCTGTTTGCCTTAGAAGGCAGTTATAGCAAGCCTAACTGCCGAACTTAGGAAAACAGCCCTCGATTTGGACTTGACCGAACATTACGGAGGTCACAAGACGTGAAAGACATTTTGTGCGCATACCTCGTCATGACGATTACTAATCGATTTGACATAATCACGATACCAGGCACTCCGAGCTCCTGATTTCATCTCGATTTACACTCCTGGTCAAAATCAGATTTCAGTAGAAAGCTCAAATTCCACGCACGACTCGTATCGGAGTCTAGTCCGAATCCAATCCAAGCCCACAAGTCACTTTCTGCCAGCAGACTCTACCGAATCCAAATTTCGACCACCAAAAACGCCAACTACTTTCGAAAAATCTCGTTTCAACCCCGTACAATTTGATTTTCGTCAAAGCGGATATAATCTTCTCGTCTCTTTGACTCTCGCATCAAAGTTTTTTGTTGGAAATTTTATTAACAGAGTCGATAATTCCTCATAAAATTGCTACACATGAAAACATACGTCCCAGCGAGTAGAAATGCCGAAAAAGTACACAATCGAAGAAGCCGAGACACGAAGACGAACAGATCGTATTTTTAGACCGGTTCTTCCCTGGCATTTGTCAACGCGCAGCTGAAAACGGCCGTAAATGGCACCCGGGCGAGACCAAGTCGACGGCCTGTACGCACTGTGCACGAGCGACGGTTCAACAAAGAGCTGGCGGTTACGCTTGGTTTCAATTTCACACGGCGACTATGTTGACGACTCGATAACTGCGATCCACATACCAAACACAAACACTGCCACGGACCAGGACCCCCGCTGATTCCGCTGGTAAGTGCACGTTATCAGAACGCGAAAGATAAACGAGTTTTTGTATGATGGATGTGTCAGTTCCAGACAACCTGCATCTGCCAGTCCTCTCTTACCCAAATACGCCCATACTTCCTCCTCGGATAAAACATTCCCGAGCCACTAATTCACTTTCTAATCCAATATTCCTTGAACCTGGGTGTGGAAATCAAAAGCCACCACCTCCTCGTCTACTCTCACTTTCTGACTGCCCACTAAATCGCCCTTTGCACATTCCGGAACGCGGGCCAATATTCAGCGGGTCAGCGAATTTACTCGCTCGGCCAGTGGCCTTTTGTCGGACACCCCATCACGTCAGGAGCGGGTGGACGCTACGCAGTCGAAGGTCAGGCCTCGAATCGGAAATTGAATTCTCGTCTCTCGTTCCATTACATCGCGGCTGAACCTAATCGAGCCAGTTTTATCATGACGACGTCAATGACCCATTCCTCGACTTATTACTTTCGCCCCAACGAACGGACACGCGTAAGGGCCAACCATGGTGACGTCGATGCCGTCCAAACGACGACATTTATAAGTAAGACAAAACTTTTCTTAAAAGCATACCTGTTGCGTATAGTCGGCCATTGCGGACTTGGTACGAACAGTCGCCGACGCCGGTGAGACGGGTTCAATCAAACACGCCTGCTGGTCACTCGACGACGAATAAGTTGTGCATGAATGTTCCGGACCCGAACTTATTTCTGTTATCTCCGCACTAAAAAGCCAAAAGACATATTCGGCCATTACATTCCTCGAATGCAACACTTAACCAAATGACCGTCACCGCGATTCTCAAATTTACAGCTCCCACTCTCGTGCACCAGGTCAGGGATGTACGGAATGCAAATACAAGTAGGATATGCCCACCACAACAGCGCCCTCGAATCCCCTTGCTGACTGGCCCATAAAAGATCTTTTAGATCCAAATCACAAAAAAACGTCTGCCTGTACCAGCCACATCCCATCGCAGCCTAACTCCTAGCCTTATCACTTGATCAGTTAAGCGGTTCGACGTGTTTACTCGCTATCTTAATCCCCTTTCACTGCCCGCATTTCAATCATAGTTCACCCGCACGGACTAACACGTGTCAATACTCAATGCACCCACAAAACCAGCGAAAGGCCCGACCCAGACCGCAGTCAACAAGCATGCACACAAGTGATTCCCCTTCTTCCAATGACAGTCATCAAAACCGTCGTACCTGCCCTCATAATCCTCCGACTTATTCCTCCTTTGCTCGTACTCGTACTGTTCGTTCCTGATTCCATCGCCTTCCGACTTGTTTCTCCGGACACTGGCCAAGCTGCTGCTTCGTTTTAACTTCCAATTCTCCAAATCAGCCGCCCATTCTTGCTCTTGTTCCTACAGAGCAGCAAGTATGCTCATTTGGGAAACACAAGCCTCGCTTAACACACACCTCGATTTTCAACTGAGAACGCTTCTTCTTGTTCTCTTTGGCTTTTTCGATCAGCTGGCGGGCGCGCAAGTCCAAGTCCGATTTTGCTTGCACATCTGAAACTGAAGCTTGTATGCACTTCATTATGACTAAACTCAGTGACCGTTTTAGCACGCCCTGCGACAAGGGCACCTAGGCGACCGTATGACACGCACCATCCAGCATGTCACGCAACGCCACCAGCTCTGCTGACACTGATAACCCCACTCCTAGTACACGTGAAAGCAAAGTCCATAGGGTAGTCTTAAGTTCCTTATGCCCATCTACAGCTGTCTTTTCTGGTCCATCACTCAACGACCCATTCCTCCCTCACTAACTTACATTTCAAAGGATTCGTGGCCACTGCGGGCGCTACGATGGCAGCCGATGGTCGTCGGATGACCTTGACTTGATGAGTCTCCTTGGCCGCATTCTTGGCACTTCGCACCGTTTTCTTCTCATGCTTATTCCAAGCTTCTCGTCGCGTGCTGTTTAGTGGTGTGGAGCCTGTCGTCGATGCCGACATGGACGACGTATCGACCACGCTACAACTCGCTCGATCAGGCGAGGTGGAACGTGAATAATCGAACGAGTACTCGGAAAACTGTTCGAAATGGTCTTTGGCCGAAACGCCTTGGCTGATCACGGATTCAGAATCGATTGATTCCAGCCGCCTCTCTTGTACATAATTTGTCCCCTTCACTTCCTGTTCACACCCCGCCCTATCAAATCGATAGTCCGAATCGGGTGATTCTGATCGTTTCGCTTCTTCCTTCTCCTCAACGGCCTGGACGGACGACGAGCAGATGCTTTCAGTTTCGCCAAAACGAGCCGAAGGCGAAGTCCAAGCACTCCCGCCGGTCGTCTTGGCATACTCGTACGATGAACCATCGACATTGGGAGAAGTCAGCGGTCGCATTAGCAACTGAAGCTCATTCGGTGACCAATAAGTCGAGGACACGTCTTCCACTGCATTCACTCGTAAATTGTCCATGTTCGTGGGGGATGTACTACCGTTCGACTCGCCGAATTGCGACCGAAGATCGTTGAACAAGCTAAAGAATCAGAACCCTCTTATCCATACAACACCTTCCACCCAGACTTCGCAACGCCACCTAAATCAACCGTAAGCAGTAATGCTGAGGCCAAGACCGGGTCGCGCCTGCTGTCACATTTGGCAAAGCAATTGGTAGTTACGAAGAAATTGCAATGCAAACACGCACGTTCCCCCTCCCAGTTTAATCCTACTGGCCCGATTTATCCCACATCCACAGAATAAGGTAAGAAAACTCAGTGCGTCAAGACTTTTTTGAAACGCCCTTCACTCTCCTTCCCTCGTGAAATCCTAAACACAGTGAGTATGCCGTCCAGGCCCAGCCCGACTTGTCTTTCCCTTATCATAATCTCTGTTGATAATCGACCAACACTACATTTACTAACTGCATTCCATTCGAAAAACGCCTGGTTTCGGTTTTAAAAAGTTTTACGACTCGTTGCGCAAACACCAACAGACCCGTCTCCTCGTAATGACTATTGTCAAGGGCGTCACCTTGGCCTCACCTGTGATCATTGACACAACCAACCACGCAAAACTCTTCGTCTTCATTGTCAAGTGAAAAATCGCGTTCCCCTCCGCTAGTCGTCGATATTTGTGATAATTTCGAGGCCGCTTTTCTCCGCGCCGCGACCGAATCGCGCGTCGACGCCGTCCTTTTTATTCTAGGCGAACTATAGGCCGATAAGCAATGATCGTTCTCTTGGCCAATCAGCCATAAGTGATCGTGGTATCTAATCAGTGGTTCCAAGGCGCTTTTGTCAATTCGAGGACCAGTCAACGATCGATCCAACGTGCCCGTTTCGTAAACTTGGGCCAATTCGGCCACTGTCACCACAACCTAAAAATAAAGTGCTGGTTGAAAACTATCCATCCCAGAAACCGGCCACGCCCACCAGACAACCACTTTCTCTCTTCCTCGACAAATCAAGTACGCAATCTTAAGTTCACCGAAGAGAGTGTCCACACAACTGAATCTTTTCAAATCTGATACTAAACTCCCTGACTGTCTATCGACGGGGTACCAGGACTCGTTAAGCCGATTCAATGCGGTTCAACGGAATCGAGTCGGAGACAGTTGAACAAAGACATCACAACGAGATACGAATCCCGCCTCCCATCGAGACCAGTCTCACGCACTACTTTCGTTACGCATACGGTCATACGAGGAATAATGTCAGCGAGTGGAGAATGACATCATTCGACCGAGAATGGCCAAACGTACCACTCTATGTACTCCCGCCAGGCATAGAATTGGTAATTTTAGGGTATTTGCATGACATTTTTGCCTCACAAGTCAAGTGAAGACTCGAGATGGCACGAAGGCGGGTCTTAGAAGATGATATCGACGCAAAACGATGTCATTAGCCCGCGTGAATCTGCCAATCTGCTGCTCTCATTCGTAGTGTCTACGAATGAGAGCAGAATAGACGGACTGGAGATGCACTAGAAACAAGAAACCAAACTTAGAAGCGGCTCTTTTAGATAAAACTCACCAATACATCGTGAAGAAAAGACCTAACAAAGCACCCTGGATTCATCGTCAGTGTGTGTGCGGAGTAGGTGCAAATGACCATCTACAAATGCCCCATGGAGATCGATGGCTGCCGCAAAAGAACCCTAATCTGCCCTCCACCAAAGGATTCCAAGGAAACAAGCAAAAATAGACTCACTCGTCTTATTCTATCCAATAATTCCGTCGATAAACAGCCCTCGCGTTCACTAAAAAAAGGTGTATCAGATTAACGGCAAGTTATTAACCAAACATACTGGCATATACGAAATGGACAGAACTCAAACCGTATCATATACACGATATGACTTTGTTTTAGCCCACCTACATGCATAGAGGGGGGAATCCTCCTGGTCCTGGCTCGGCTGAAAGCTTGACAAGAGTCCAGGGAACCTATGCATAATGGGTCACTCCTGGTGATCCATTATGCACATTGAGTGACTCATGGAAAAGCACGTTTCACCTCAACCGGGACAGGGAATTCAGCGAGCTCGCTTATACGTGCTTCAGACCACCAAATGTAAAGTGTCCATAAAGTTTCAAGGTTTTTTAATCGCTGAAACTTTTCTAGCAGGGCTGCTGCTGGATCTACCTGTGCCTAGTGCAGAGGCGTACGCCAGATTAGAGGTACGAGGGGGCACTCGCCAAAAAGGTCAAAATTTGTATGAATATTAGGATTTTTG
Source organism: Mesodorylaimus sp. YZB2_4 (assembly GCA_030248295.1). NCBI lineage: Eukaryota > Metazoa > Nematoda > Enoplea > Dorylaimida > Dorylaimidae > Mesodorylaimus > Mesodorylaimus sp. YZB2_4. The sequence continues at coordinate 280,357 of JASANH010000585.1, read as the reverse complement.
CCATCATGACAATCACGTCATAACGACACAATGAAATAATGTGTACCTTGACACACTTTCTGTGGAGGGGGTTCTTTCGAGCCCAAGCACCCCCTGAGTACGCGCATATGGTGCGTTAGCCGTCTGCCTAACTATCACGCCTGGTGCGCGATTACGGGTGAGTGTTCGACTCGCAGTCTGGTTAATCATTTTGTGCGTAATGTGTCCCTTCCTCGAGTGCGCACATGGTAAAACATGAACATATGATGAATAAATTTGAAACTTGCGGTGTCTTATGGACAACATTGTTTGATGCTGTAAGTTTTAGCGAAAAGCGAAGCGATAGAGGTGTTCTGACGCGTACCCCCTAGTGCGATCCGTACAGACCTTGAAGGTCGCTGCTCTGATGTGAGGAGTGCGTGCGTTCCACATGGTCTTATATTGCAATGGTCCATCTCCGACTTATGGAGTCAATACCATGGGGTTTGCTTCCTCTACCTACCAGCCTATGAACGAATTGGAGGAATATTGGGGCGGTTAAACTGTTCACCATGTGTATATAAAGAGCAGCAAACGAATTCGGCCCTCTTATTGAACCTAGTTTAGAAAACTTTCTCTGCAGCAATCAAGTAACCCTGAGATTTCCAGGCACATAAGCACTTGACTTACCGCTCTTTCAGAGTGAAGTCAAGATCGGATGGGCGAAACAATCGCTGCGGTGGTATTCCCAAGATTGTACGGCATATGCGCAGAAAGGCCAGAATCCAGGACTGAAATCAGAAAAGGAACCAGTGACGCTACAGAAACGAACCCTGTCTTCGCCCACGGAAATCTCTTAGCTACTCCCTATCAAGATAAAAATCATCGCGTGGACGGATGTCACGTGCAGGGCTAGCATATGCGCAGTAAATTGACCAAGACCTCGCTATCTGCTTTTCACATCCCTTTGTCCAGCATCCATTTTCATCACGTGCCCATGTTATTCAACTTTCGGACATTGACGCGGCGAGTGTTGGCCCTTACCTCTTCATCATGATCGCTGTGCTCTAGCGTGTACTTCAATCCGGTTTCGGCCGACACGACACCGTCATCTTCATGATCGCTGCAACTGGCATCGCCCTCGTTATCGTTGCCATTAGTCGATGACGGCAGCGAAAACGAGCCTGGACGCAATTTGTTCAATAACCTGCAAACACGTGGAGGCTATTTCATTTCAGTGCTCTAAAATGTTGATAATCTGGTTTAGATAAGCGCGAGTAAATTCGGTCCTAAAACCAACTAGACCTTCCCACACGCCTATAGATACCGGCACCAGGAGTTTCCCCTAGGCCCTAAGATTTGCATCAAAGCCCCATTTTTTGTTCTTCTGGTCACTAACCGAAATCTGTCACTTTGACCCGCCTCTATTCGTCACTAATCAAGATCAGAATTACCCAAATTTTGTACCAACGTACTTTCGTAACTGTGTTCCATATCGGACCGAATACAAGAAATCGTCTTCGTCCAAAAACCGTTCTCGTGTTACGGTCTAGAAAACGAACAGTAAAAACACATTCCTGCTCCCTTACTAAACAGGAAAACAACAAGGTATGCAATATTCGGCTTGTCACAAGCAATTTCTTCAAACTACGCGACAAATCCTACGAAACACGGCACAAGCGGGCCACCATGCAAAAAGTGCGAGAAGACATTGCAACGTCAATCGCTCTCTTTTCTTTCCTTTTTCATGGTGCATAGTGTAATGACAAATTACCCACCCCTATATATGGACAACAGAGCACCAGCCGAGTCCGTCTCACCATATACTCATTATGGAAAGTGTGCATTTTGCGGGCACTGGTCGTCTTTGGTAATGGCATAGTCGCCTAGTATGGTCAACACAGACACAGCACACAACACAAAACAAATAAAACAAGTAATTAGAGACAATACAAACACTGCACTCCCCGTGCCAGTTGGGCACAACCAAACACTGCAAGGATATTCGGACTAAAGGTGGCGACAGGTTTTGGAAGTTACAAAAGTACAGAATCTAAGTTAGTGAAAAATGCACTTTAGAGCCTGTCGGTGGCGAAAATGGCAAAACACAAAAAACCCATTTCTAAACACTGCGAGCTGAGCGTCCTGTCAGAAAGCAGGCCGAATTTACAGTTAGCAATAAAAACAGGACTAGTCGGAAAAGCCAGGGAGCCAAGGACAAATATAAACCAAGCGATCTCACAAAATTCAAGTCATATCTGGTTGGCCAAACCCCAAATTAGATGTCGAGGTAGCGTTTGTCAAAAATTGCTCGATTCCCAGGACGAGCTCACATCTGAAAGATCCCCAAAAAACCAGGCATCCGCAAAACCAAACGAAGTAACCACAGTGGAAACTGAATAAGACACGCCCGTCGTACATCCAAATCCTCTCTGGGATCAGATAGTCTCAAAGTAAAAAAAAACGCTTTCTAGTCCAACAAAACACGCATTGAAAAGGAAAATCCGCGGTTTAAAACGAAAATGGGCAATTTTCGACGAATAACCTTGAAAACAATGCCAAAAAGGCAATTCAAAAGACAGATTAGGTTGGGTCAGACTAGGATTATCGAAGTGAAGAACAGGTCTCCAAACTTCGATTGGGAGGATTTGGGGTTAAGCCCTGTCAAAAATCGTGATTTGTATGTTGGCAGACACAATCAACATGTGCATTATCGATCATACCTCCAACCATCTCTGCGATTCATTCATTGACAAATCAATAAAATATTCCAATTCATCTGGGCAAATCGAAGCCATGCTCTCGACTAGAACCCTCCAATCCAAGAGCCCCACTCTCTCCGACCGAATCCTTGGTCAAGAATGCGAATCGGCGTGGACACGAAAATGCCAGACGAATAATAAATTCTCGAAGAACAGATTGATGAACCTAAAATATAAAAGTGTCATTCTAATGAAGAAATCTTGACTAAGCGAGGACATTTCGATCGTGCGAGCACTGCCCACTCGCCAACCGACAAGTCGAGCAGGACAGAATGGCGCGCAAAAACTCGAAACTATTCGCCTTTCGGCCATTTACCGATTCGATTCGAAACTAGAACAAATTCTGAAATAGTTAAAAATTCAAAACAAAACAATCATGACTGGCCGTTTCATAAATTCCATGCGCATGCATTACACTGGTGGCCATTGTCGAGACGAAAATGAAGAAAGGCCATCCTTTTCGAATAGGTGCCTATATTTAAACTTGTACACTCACTACCTTATATGGTCTTGAGCAAGAGAAGGGTGTCCCGTGCACAACACAAGGACGACTCGAAATGGGCACCGCAAACGAGACTACTCAGCTCGCCTATTCTGGTCGAGAAAGTGGGAAACCACAGGCCAAAAATGGTAATATATAATGTGGCCAGAGCGAACTGAGCCGAAACGAAACACGTTTTCACCTTATACGCATTCTAACCACCGTGTATGACCGAGCACAGATTCCCTGAACGCCTAACGGACAACCCAACCAATGACCGGACACGCCACGCTCGCCTTCTTCGCACGCCCATTTATGGTCATAGACTCAATGAGTGCCAGAAAAAAGATTAGGAGGGAAAAACTGTGAAATAGGAAGATGCAATAAGAAATGATGATGACCCGGGGCATCAGCTCAGGACGGGCGATAATGGGTCATCGGACAAGATCGGTAGTCCTTTGTCCGAAAATGGAATTCCACGATTACACACACAAAATGTCCATAAATTCAAAGAATTTCGGATCGCTCAAGTCAGACAAAAATGCTATTCTTGCAGTTCGTCGAACCAAAATAGTTTTCTGCTTTTGCAAATAGGAACTTAAAATACGCAAAACAAAAAACAGGAACTTTTTTCCAGCATCTGTTCTTCAAGTGCCGTGGGAAGTCGAAGGGGGCACAGAACAAAGCCGTCAGTGGAAAATGTTATAATGATAAACCGACTGCACTGAAAAACAAGCCGCACTTGTCGGTGAGCCAAGATTGGCAGAAAGGCCGACGAGGAGATCGATGGGGAAAGTGTGACGTGTGGAAACCGGAAATGGGAGGAATCGATATTCCCCCATTCAAAAATCAATATGACCCCAGTCCGAATAGTTATCATAAATCATAACCCAATATCGTATTCACAAATCTCAGGCCCAGCCAAACGAGCGTGGAATCCTTCCTCCCCACCGGACCCCCCACCTCCCTGAACTGGTGACCCGAAGAACAATGACCACCACGTCCTCGCCGTGCATGGTGATGACCTGGAAAAGACGTGATGATGGCCGAACGGGTCGTAATTGGCAAGTAGGTGTACGGGAGTGGACAGGCGACTGCGTGACCTCCCAGAACATAGTGGACCCGGGATGACCGAGTCCAGCATGGCCTACTGCTCCCACACGGTTCAATGTTTATAAATAAAACGTATGGGCTTGCTCGAAAAACGTTTCGATTGCTCTTACGTCCACTACGTACAAGTCGGATTTCGACCCGTCCTTATGTCAACTATCCTCCAACCATCCAACACCCAGTTGACCGCCATGTGCAAACACAGCTAACTGGCGGCACCAGTTTCGTGAAAACGTTTTACAGATTTCAAGATTAGATTCGATGACGAAATACATCACTCACCATCCATTTAGCTCAGTCAAATGGGTCCAAATGTTGACATTATATCCAACACAAACAAACAAGTCTACCCATTCTCAAAAACTTTCAGCATGCGGAAAAGATTGTTTTTACAGCATATAGCTATATGAAATCAACTTCTTCAAATCGTTAACTTTAAAAGATTCAAGCAAACTTGTTGTCTGAATCACGCTCTCATCCCCCTTCCTGTTCGTCATTCACTTCGCATAATCTTCACAAGTGCCGCCACCCCCACCACACAGGCTAATGGCTTGCAGATAATTCCTCCTCATAAACCAGCTGACCCGTCATATAATATAAGCGAATACCCTCCAGGAAAATGTCATTTAAATCACGATAATCGATGACGAATTTACCTCGATGCCAGAGCTCGTCTTCCATAACAGCAATTTGCAAGTCGTGTCAGATCGAATCCTGTTCTCCGTTCGAACGATCAGTTGCCAACTGTGGCCGAACCGTCCGAACAAAGATACTATTTCTTTGGCATCATCCACGGTCAAATCAGCGCAGGTCATGCCTTGCAAATCGACCAGCACCAGCTGTGGACAATAGCGAGCCAAAGGTTTCAATCATTCGACTGATAATAAGCAGCCAATCGCCGTCAACTGTTCCAAATGGCCTGAAACCGACATTTTTCAAAATGCAAGCAAAGTTTTCCCCTTGCTATCCTCTCATGCCCGACACTACCCGCATACCGGCTCTCAATGGCGGTGATTGCTGCACTCAGATCAAAATTGTGAGCACCGAGGGCTAGGTACTTCAGAATAGGCAAAGACGCCAATGCCGACAAGCCATCGCTGGTGAACTCCCTCGATGATGGATGATTAAAATCCCCAGCTCGATTGGGCCCGATTAGCTCGGCAGCCGATCAGCCGAGGTGCAATGTGGGCACCGCTTAAGGTGTCTGCCTCTCACGCTGGGGGGGCGCACTTTGAGTGAAGGTTCGACTTCCGCCTCGGTACAAAATAATTATCAAATATGTGTTCCGTAGCCCTTCAGTGCGCTGTATAGTGTTTGGCTTTTGGATAAAGTATGGCAAGATGTGACAAGGGGCCTTACCAACTGGTGCTCGAGAGCCAGACTCCTGATTCCCGCTCGTTTAGCATCCGTATGTCGACAACCCAAAGACCCGCCCAGATCCTGCGGCGGGTGTCACGTACAGTATGACATCCTAAATATTAGGACATCTCGCTGACGATTATGAGTCATCCTGTATCATGCTCATTTGACCATACTAAATTTAGGACATGTCCTCGATGATTGTGAAACTGGCTCAGGTGTGCAAGGGCTGGCGACGGATTTACTACTGTAAAATTGCCGTTCCCAGCAACTGCGGTTATTCAATCATACTCGCATGCTGGCTTAAGCAATTTAGCCAGCGCCTTTACAAACTGACGGCTCTGAGCCATCTTGTAGCCATGTGTGAGGCTGACAGCGTCGGAAATTTTTCAGTCATGCTGCTTATTACCACGATCAGTCGAAGGTGGTCTTATTGGCTAGCTCCTCGTAGAACGCAACATGTGTAAACTGTGTGCATCGTGTTTCCAGGTATTTTCCAGGCACTCTTGCCAAAAGGTCACTAAAAATCCTCACCTCGCAGCCATAAAAACTTTACGACCCACACTTCGCCGCATCAAAACAACATGAGATGCCCCTAGCTATTTTTGCTTTCTTTTTCATCACATATGCAAGAAACAGCCGTCTTGGACTCCAAGGGTATGCGAAGGAGGCGAGGTGGCACAAAGTGAAAAATGTCCTTCGTCATTGCTACCCGACAAAGCACAACCTTCTCGCCCCACAGCGTTCATTCTATAGCCGACGGGGATAACAAATAGGCCACGATGGCAGTCATGTCGGCAGCTGCCTCGGTGCAAAGCGATCCTCGCGCACTCGGCCTTTCGACATCAGGCCGAACACCAGCTTCGTCGAGATCCCTTGTGCACTGCCAACTCTTTTTACCCCTTCCACCATTGAACTGTGATTTTGAGTGTGGACAGCAGCCATTGTAAAGTCTCTCCAACTAACGGCTCATGGTTATGGCTAATCTCCTGTCATTGGCCGTGGTTCTTTGCCACCTCTCCGGGACCTATTCTCAAGGATCCCCAACAACGCTAGTATCTGTTCGACCCCCTCCTTTGTCAGACTGCCCCCGAGGGTGTCACTGTGTGCGAACAACAGTTCGATGCATGTTTCAACAACTGCACGAGATACCAAGTGCTCAGATCCCGACCGACACGACCGTTTTGGATTTGAGATTCAACAAGTTTCGACGATTACGTGCCGACACGTTCCGGCACCTGACTTCTCTGCAGACCCTTCTTCTGAACAACAATGAATTAGAACTGATCGAGGATGGTGCGTTCAACGGCCTGGCTCATCTGCACACCATGTATCTGTTCCGCAACTCTATCAGGCGTATCGAGAAGGCGACCCTCGGGCACTTGCCTGCATTGCAGAATCTATTCCTTCACAACAATGAATTGAGCTACATCGACCCGATGGCCTTCTCTGGCTCGCCCCGAATCAAGAAACTCTTCCTCAACAACAACCAGCTGAGAACTGTACCTTCTGAAATTGAAAACCTAAAGAACTTAGACAGACTCCTCTTGGAAGCTAATACCTTCGACTGCAATGACTGCTCTCTCGCCTCGTTAGCTGATTTTCTCCGAAGGAACCCCACCCTGGAAGCCGAACCAGCCAAGTGCCAAACTCCAGATTCACTGAGGGGCACTGCTTTGAGGAGATTGACTAGTCCGGACCAGACTGAGCCCGCCTTCAGCCACTGCGCTTTGCCAAAGATCACTCAACAGCCACCAGATAATGTGGGAGTGCGACGTGGTGAGACAGTGTATCTGCCATGTAAGGCGGAAGGAGCAACGCAGATTGTATGGATGCATAACGAGACTATGATCCAGCCGTCCACTCACACTCGCTCTGGTTCGAGCAAGTACGAAATTATGGGCGATGGCACGCTCATGATCGCTGGGGCTAACGAAGCTGTGCATGGATATTACGAGTGTATGGCTAAGGGCCCGACAGGAGCAGTGGTCAGGGCCCGCAGGGCCTTGGTCAGATATTATCACGATACTGATCAGATTGGGCAGCAACCGAGGATATTCCGTACCCCATCCGATACCGAGGCGGATGTGGGGGGCGAGGCGAGGTTTCAGTGTCAGGCTGACGGCCGTCCGAGCCCTGTCATAACATGGACCAAGGATGGACGACAGCTGGCCTCTGGTGCCGAATTACACTTGAAAGTATGTCAATCACTTTGACAATCCTGGATGTTGGGCGGACTAGACGTAAACATACAGGCTCGGCTTGAGGCACGTTGGTCATAAGCTTGCCGTGGTAAAGGATGGACACTCTGTTTAAAGTCACATGGCATAACTCTGTTAGCTTCTTGCTTGAGAGAGCAACATATTTAGAGCACTCCTAAAGCTAGCGGACCGATTCAAGGTTGTGAAACGAGGCATCTGCCCTCGAAAGGCGTTACGATTGGTCATTGGATCGCTTGTGTCTATGTGGTGTGAAGGCAGATGTGATGACATTGACGGCCTGCATTACTCGCCACTCCTGGACGGTGAACATAGGGCAAATGGGACATCGATGAAGAGCAGCAGCTCTACTCGATCAGGCGTGCTGTGCTGACCATTTAGAAGCTTCACGTGCTAGGGGCGGGCGAGACTTTCGCACGGTGCAGCACAGACAGGGTATGGCACACCTCCAACTAGAAATAGGTTATCAGATAAAGGCGAGCGAATGGCGCGGACCTAGCCGAGAATAATGACGATGTTATTTGCACAGGGCAAGGCCTAGTGATAAGGCTAGTATCAGTTGCAATATTTATAGTAGGAAGTACCAAACGCACAGCTTGTGCTAAGCCACGTACAGCTGCACAGCTGCTTATTAGTTGCGGCGGTCATAACACGTTAGAGGGCACTGAACAACTTGAGGCATGGCTGATGTAACTGGAAGTGCTGCTCTTTTGTTCGTTCGCAAGTACTTTATCATACCAATAAATTATGCACTGTACGGTGCAGAATGTATCCTTTCGCTCATATAACTGGGCTTCACTCAGGCGCTACGTTATGGGGCAATGACCTCACACCCGCAGCACTTGCTTCTCTCACTTTTCAGAACATCACTCGTCGCAGTGCAGGCACGTATCGCTGTACGGCCTCGAACAATCGAGGCACAGTCAATGCTGAGGCCCAATTGTACGTTCGTTACGCACCTGAATTCACACTTGCCCCAGAAGAACAAGAGGCCATTGAAGGAACCAAAGTGACGCTCCGCTGCGAGGCTGTTGGCTATCCAGTCCCCGCCCTGCACTGGACGAAAGATGGTCGTCAGCTTGGCCATTCACGAGGCACCACGGTCGAGAACGGAGGCAAGACCTTGAACATATACCCGTTCCTTCGGCAGGATGCTGGGCTGTACGTGTGCCACGCCAAGAACATCCATGGTCAGAAACAAGCTTCTGCCGATATCCGCGTACGGCATAGCGCACCACCCAAAATTGCAGTAGCACCCGCGAATGTGCAAGCTAGACTGGGTGAGACGGTCAATTTCCAATGTCGAGCCGTTGGCGAGCCAGCACCCAAAATTGTTTGGCAGTTCAACGGAAGCCCCGTGCCCACTGTGCGTGGCCACTATGAGATCAGCTCGCAGAACACCCTCTATGTCAATGACATCACTCAGTCCGATTCTGGCCATTACACGTGCCAGGCAGTCAACGAGGCTGGCGCAGTGTCCGTCGATGCCGCATTGACCATCTCCAGCGGTGATCAAACACCAAGACCACGGCTAGGAGGTCCCACGTTTCCCCCTGGACGACTGTTGCCAACATCGATCGTGGTCACCAGGGAACTGATCGAGAGCAGCATCCGACGTGCCACACAGAATGTGGATCGTGCCATCAATGCCACCAGAACTCACTTGTACGATGGCAAACCCAAGTCTCCTTCCGAGTTACTGGCATTGTTCAGATTTCCGGGTGAGAAAAACGCATTTGAGTGAATGTGGCTCCAAACCTATTCAAGCACAGTAAGAGCATTAGGGACAGACTGCATTCGTCTCTGAGGCAAACACGATAATCGCAAAGCAGAGCTGGCTATAATCGACGTCAGCTTTGGAGCATTAATCTGGATATAAATCGCGGTTGCGATTCGATAAGTCTTTCCTAGAACTAGTCCAGGCCTTAATCAGAGCGTCTAAGGAGGGCTCGTTTGGGAGACAGGATACTGTGCAATATTGGCAGCTGACTGAAAGAGAAAAGAGTCTATTTTTGGCACTATAGCAGGGATATTTATCGATTACAGGCAGACATTGGCTCTGTCAGGAGCAGGCGTAGGAGAGCATGCACATGTCTCCTAGACGACAGTGTCGTATTGGAGAATATCTTTACTTGGTTTTTTTTGGGGGGGGGGGTGCCAATCATTCATACCTTCCACCTTTCCACAAATACACAGTGCAATGGTTCTTTATTTTCTGCCTGCGTTGATGCTTTATGCAGGCAGGGATGAAGTCATTATTGCACAATGAAACTCTCTGAGTATGGGACAGAATATATTTTGCAGAGGCAGACAATTAGAGAGACCTGGATCTGTGTACAGTAACCCAAGACTTGCTGTGCTAGCATTATAATTTATTTTCTTTCAGGCCCGCAAGCCATCGAGCTGGCTCGAGCTCGAGAAATCTATGAGCAAACGCTTCGTCTTATCCAAGAGCACGTTACCGAGGGGCTGCAATTCGCTAATCTAAGCAACTTCAAATACGAAAGTATTTTATCCCCAGCTCATCTCCAACTGATCAGTGAGTTGACCGGGTGCAGTGTTCACCGAGAGCTACCCCGATGCAACGACATGTGCTTCCACGGAAAGTACCGTACCTACGACGGCACATGCAATAACCTTCAACAGTCCCGCCTCGGCGCCAGCTTGACCCCATTCAAACGTCTAGTACCGGCAATATATGAAAATGGATTTGACATGCCCGTCGGCTGGGATCCATCAAAGAAGTACGCGGGTGGATTCTCCAAGCCGAACCCCCGAGCAGTCTCCACAGCCATCGTGTCGACAAGAGGTCGTTCTCTGACACCAGATACCAAGTACAGCCATATGCTCATGCAGTGGGGCCAGTTCCTGGACCACGATTTGGATTTCGCCATTCTCTCGCCCAGCGTAGACGAGTTTAGGGAAGATGGGCTCAGCTGCAAACTGACCTGCAGGAACAGCCCCCCTTGCTTCAACATCGATGTGCCCGATGGTGACCCCAGAATCGATAAGAACCGCGCTCTCGTGCCGTGCATAGAACTGGAACGAAGCAGCGCCGTGTGCGGCTCCGGGGAGACATCTGTCTTCTTCAATAAGGTGCACCCCAGAGAGCAAATCAATCAAATCACAAGCTACATCGATGCGTCCAACGTGTACGGGAGTAACGAAGAGGACGCATTGGACCTGCGTGACCTCTTCTCCGACCATGGTCTCCTCAAATTCGATATCGCCAGTCATAAGCAGAAGCCGTACTTGCCTTTTAATCGCGATCACGCTATGGACTGCCGTCGCAACCGAAGCATCGAGCACTCCATACACTGCTTCTGGGCTGGGGACCACAGGGCCAACGAGCAGTTGGGTCTGCTCTCCATGCACACCCTGTGGCTACGAGAGCACAACCGCGTGGCCAGTCTTCTTCTCCAAATCAACCCTCACTGGGACGGCGAAAAGATATATCAGGAGGCCAGGAAGATCGTGGGTGCTCAGATGCAACACATTACGTACGAACATTGGTTACCAAAAATTCTGGGTTCTCGAGGACTGCGTATAATCGGCCCGTACAAAGGCTACGACCCCAAAGTCGACCCATCGATAGCCAACGCATTCGCCACGGCCGCCTTTCGATTCGGTCATAGCCTCGTCCAACCTCAACTAATCCGCTTGAACGCCTCTTTCCAATCGATCCCCGAAGGACCCATCTCTCTGCACGAGGCCTTCTTCGCCCCCGATCGACTACTGAACGAGGGCGGCATCGACCCCATACTAAGAGGGTTGTTCGCCACACCAGCCAAGTTATTGAAGCCGGACCAGTTCCTCAATGAAGAACTGACCGAACGATTATTCGCCAAGGCGCAAATGGGCCTAGACTTGAGTGCACTGAACATCCAACGCGGTCGTGACCACGCCTTGGCTGGCTACATGGCCTATCGACGATGGTGCAACCTCAGTTCGGCCGACACCTTCCAAGACTTGGCAACTGACATCCCCGACGCCACACTCCGCTCCAAATTGGAACGCTGGTACGGCCATCCGGACAATATTGATTTGTGGGTGGGTGGTCTCAGTGAGAAGCCACTATCAGACGCCCGCATCGGACCCACATTCGTGTGCATAATCGCTGATCAATTCAAACGGCTGCGAGACGGAGATCGATTCTGGTACGAGAACACGGGCGTGTTCACTCCTGTCCAACTTAATGAGCTGAAACGATCGTCGCTGGCCAAAGTGCTGTGCCACAATGGTGATGAGATCGATCGAGTGCAGGAGGACGTGTTCCTACATCCAGGGCCAGCCGGGGCCGATTCGTTCAAGTCCTGCGGGGAATTGGCTGACATCAACTTGAACATGTGGCAAGAATGTTGCGATACGACCTGCTTGCGTCAAACATCATTACGAGACTACGAAGACGAGAATGCGGATGACGAGCAAGGCGCCAGAGACGGGGCGCATCGGTACAAGAGAAGTTGGAATGAGAAGGAGGCCAAAACAGAGGAAAGGATTCGACAGTTGGAACAGATGGTGCACGATTTACGAGCCATGGTAGATGGACTGCACAAGGGGGCCTGTCAGCTGCAGGATGGAACGAGGAAGCTTAACAGAGAGCAATGGCAGATGGACCAGTGCCAACTATGCCAATGTATGGTAAGTAGAAGAGGGCAGGACGGGAGCAAGCGTGCGCGCTATGTCAAAGGCCAGGACACCGTTTCCCCGCAACAGTTCTATTAGGCCAGCTTCGTGGGTCATCCAATCGCAACCAGCCGAACCAGAATCAGGGTCTAGCCAAAATGTCAGATACCATCGGCATCGCTCGCGCATCAACCGTCCAGTCTATGCGCAATTGACCAGTCTGCCCAAACAACTCGCTTCCTACGCTCCAACACAAAATCGCCTATGAGACAGCCCCTTCCTGCCTCAATCGGCTGGGTGACGGTACCCGGCGCCGACAGTGCGTGAATAGGTCGAGTGCATACAAAACGTTGGCACAGTATACCAGCGGGGGAAGAGGGAGGGGTAGGGTGGCGGGTGTTATACCATTTGAAAACAGGTTTTCTCCAACTTGAACGATTCTGCGCGCAATGTTTTGTCGCCTCGTAAAGAAACACTCGCTTGGGCCATTGCACACTGACTGTACTATTTGCCACACTGTATGCGCACTTACCAGTTAGGTCTGCGCAGAAAAAGATAAGACCCGATTGTCTCGTTGACTAGGATCTGTCTGTCAAGATTGTGTATGGGATGGCCAGCCCGTGCACGTGCGCGGATTCTTTAGTAGTTCTTTAGAAATGCATTAGACTGTGGAGATAAGATCGCAGCCTAAGGCTCAGACAGGCAGCTGCGCTACGGCTGAGCGAGTGAATCGATTTTTTGTTATGCCCATATACGGTACTTACGCACGTAACTGGTGAGCGTGGCGAAAGGAGTGTAGACGATGGAGTCAAAGTTAGGCGTCGTGCCAAGTTCTATTTTTAAAAGTACATAGTTCTTATTTCAGGATGGAAGAGTCGAATGCGATTTGTCCGAGTCATGTTCGCCATGAAATCTGATGGTGCTTTGAATAAAGCGCGCGATTACTGCCTTTGTTGTGACCTTGATCAAAGTGGCATGTTTCGTGCTTTCAATTTGCAAGCTCTTTTGTGTGCTAGAATATAGTCGTATCACAATGCAGGACAGCAAGCATGGCGGGGGGAGGTGATAATGGCGAGCATGGAGGTCACGAGACTCACAGTCACAGCCACGAGGGGTGTACGAGGCGCGTGCAGTTGCCCATGCTCCTTTTGTGAAAGGGCATTTTTTACGGCAGGGGCTTTTGAATGAAGTACAGTATGTGCATTATCCTGGTCAGTGATTTTAGAAAGTTTGGCAAGTCTAGAAGAAGAACGGGTAAGGGGTCGAGGCACAGTAAAAAACCTCCCTCCGTTCCGGTCTAGACGAGGGACAGCACGCGCACAATCCCCGCAGAGGGATGATCGTGATGAGCAGACACATCTGATAAGATCGCAGAGGGCACTCCGCTGTATATAACGAGCCAAGGTCTTTGTATAAAGCTAGGGCCCCAGCATTAGACGGCCGAACTGCGTGGGCGATACACGTTGAAGAGTGACGGCATCACGACACCGCCCCGACCTGGCACCCCATGGTCTAAGTGACCCGCCAAGTACTGTACCCTCGGCTTCTTGCCGATCACAAATTACAGGTCTCGGCACTCGAATCCCGGCTGCCAATCGATTGGGTACTACTTCTATGAGGAAGCTGGTGCAGAACGCCCTCGTGTACAAGGCGTTCGCCACTGCCTTCCCTGCACAGCCTGGCTTCTCGCCAGAAAGGGTAAAATGAGGTTTCCCTCAAATAAGAAGGAAAAATCTTGATGACCATAGCGAACCGTCGTACTAGCTAAATGCCCAAGCTCGAAAATCCCACCCACGACCCGGCCATTAGCCTCTATTCTGGCCTTCAGATGTGTTCTGGCAGAGAGTCCTTGGCCAATCATCGAAGTCCAATGGTAACAAACTGGCCTGGCAAAACGAAGCGAGCACATGCAGCAGTGATACCAGCCGTCACATATGGCTAGGTAGTCACAGAAAATTATCCCAACATACTCGGCTGTCCAGGGGCCAGGTGTGTGGAGCAGGACCACTTACCCGGCCAACACCCACGCGAGTGTGCAGCCAGTATGCCACCCACGTCATCATTCTGGCTTCCTGTTCTCAAGCATGGAAAAGGTACAGTCCTCCAGACCACTCTGAAAAATGCTGCGACATCATCCAAGCTGCCCTGACACGGCTTGGCACAGGTGCCACATTATGCCTCGGTCATTATGCGCATGCGTTGTCAGAGTCACGTCACACCAATCTCCTCATTTAGGGCCTACTCGTGTCCCTGGAAAAACAGAGCATCTGGGTACCATCAGCCAGGCGCAGTCAGATGGTCAGGGACGAGATGCCATTTTCAAATCTTGCCATCACCCTAATCACAAATTCCGAAATCTGTGCCTCGACAGGAGGACACGTCCGACACACCCAAACCTCTCGCCTACTGTACTTTTCATCAACCATGCATTCGACTCTACCACATCCTCTCGACATACTGCTACAGTAAGACCATATCACCAACCAAAAAACCATGCTTACTGTAGTACCAGCGCCTACAGTATGCCGTGATATTCTGCACAGACTGGTCACCGTTGCGCCACGTTATCTGCTGTAGAAGACAGACCCTCAGGCCAACCATCTTACAATGATCAGAACCGTTTCCAAGCCTGTGCGCGCAAACGACACGAGGAAAATAGCACTTTTCTTCAAGCTGGCGAACAAGCAAATAAGAGCAACAAAGCGCAGTTAGTGATATGAAAACTGGGTTAAAACAAGACTACGTCACTGAAACGAGAAAAGGGAAACACTTTGACAAAGCTCTCAGCAGACTCGTCTCAAAACAGAACCACCTCGCCCTCTTATAAACCACTTTGAAGAAAAATAGAAAAACTTGCACTTACTGCGCACGATACATAACAAGCAAAGGGAAGCATGACCAAAATGTCATATTCTTGTACAACATAGCAACAGGCTGGCACCCAAACACTCAATGGATCAATGTGGCTGTGTGCTCTTCACCATTCTCAAATTTTAATTTTTTCGAGGGTGAGCAAGCTTCCAGGGCGTTCGAACTCAATTCTTGGACCACACTGCTCAGTGATTTCTTCAACCTCAACTTCGCCGGCTGTGTACACGCCGATTGGGCTGCAGTCGGTCTAAAGGCGCCGATCGGCGAGAACAATGGCGAGCCACTATCTCCCGATGACGGGGCCGACGAAGAGGGCGAATGCAAGTTCTTCCCAGCCGTATCGATCGAAATAGTATTCCTGGGAGGTGGTGCCAAAGTGGCCGGCGATGCCGCCGAGTACACATTAGACTTGGACGGTGCAGCGTGGACGGTGTTGGTGGCCGTAGACGCAGACACCAGACCAGTTATCTTTTTTAACGCGGCCAAAATAGCTGGCGATGTGGGCACCAGATTCGTAATCTTGGGTTTCCTTGGGGTGGTCTGTTTGGGTGCCGTGTCGCCGTCCATCCTTACTTTCTTTTTTCCATTGCAGCTGGGCGAAGTTAAGGCGAATCGAATCGGGGAAGCCTTGCCATTGAACCCGGCAGGTATTTGTTTCGATTTGGGCTGATGATTGAATGAGTCCAGTCCGCGATCGATCGGTAACGGAGGTTTGCCTCGCATCGATGTCTCTGCTCCAACAGGTGACGGTTTTCGAGGCCGCGGGGGAGGCGCAACCATTCTTATACCATTACTGGTCGCCAAACTGTTCTCCGCAATCGTACGGCTCGTAACTCCGTTTAGTGTCGGAGTGGCACCAAAAATATGCACGGACGTTGAAGAATCCAAATAGGGTTTGGGCACTGTTTTTTTCGATCCACTTCCACTGCTGCTCGTTTCCGAAAGTCGAGAATGAGACAAAGTAATAGTGGACGTGGTAACATCCTGGGCAGGTGTGGACGTCGATGTGGTGGCCACAATTGCCGGCGATAATTTCGATGAAGCAGTCGACGACGCGGGGGTCACAATTTCGGGTTCCAATAATGGCATCGGCTCCTCCTCCGTTTCATATTTACAAATGTTGAAAAAAAGTTGCATCGGAGCTTTCTGAAAAGCAAATACGAATGAGAAATACAGCCAGCTGCACCAAACAAGAAGAGCTCCCGACTAGGACGATCTTCTGTACATTTTTCTGACACGGCTCTGCTTCGTTTAATTGAAACACACAAACCAACCGTTTTGGACCCTAAACCTATATTTCCCAAGACCAGCCTTAAACCAGGCAACTGGCTGAACTACTCACCCGCCTCCAAGTATAAATATATGCGATATCCATCAACGTATATTCATCCAACAACGGTTCATCCGAGTGCAAAATCTCCACCTTAAACTCGAAGACCATACAATTCCGGTCTATACGCAAAAAAGGCGTCTTACCTGGTGAGCACTCGATAAATCCAATTTGCAAACAAGCAACTTTTTCAAATGTCCGACAGTGACGGCGGCAGGACATCGAAAATATCTTTTAAAGTTCTTAAGGTCCTGTAGACGAATGCAAATTTTACACAATGACAAAGGACAGGAATAGAAGTTCACATACCTCGATTTTAGTCGACTCCTTCGATTTTTGCCGAGATGATGGTTTCGGTTCAGTACTAGCACCTGCCTCGGTGCCACTTCCGGTTTGTACGTTGGTTTTCCTGTTAAAAAAAACAGGCGCTTTGTATTAAAAAACAGATGCGTCTTATACACATTTCCCTCAAAAAACTTACCCTGCTCCGGGTGAGTGAGCCTGCGCAAAGTTCTTTGGTGTCGTCTCCAATGAGAATGAAATGATCTCGTCCGGTGTACATATAAAGGCGGATAATTCGACCAGGTGTTTATCGAAGATTTGCATTCCAGTAGGAACCATCACCTCGGCTTTGATCGAAGTTGACGATGACGGGACATCTAGAAGTAACAAAATCAGATTAATATGAAACTAATAACTCCCACGCGTCATACCATCAGCAACGGCCTTGCATTGTTCCAAATAAAAATCTTTCCTTCTCCGTAACTCGCCTATAAACAGGCAATATACTAATTCTTATAGACACTCCTTCCGGCCACTTACTTTTGTACAATCCAGGGACTAGCTTATAAACCAAATCTTGCAGCGTGTGATCGGCTCTAGAAAACATGTGATCTTCATAAAATGTCAAGTTATGCATTAACTCCAAATCACTTACCGAACGCATTTGTCCAACTGGGCTTTATTGATCTGCGTATCGCAAATTGGACACGTGCTACTCGTCTCCAAATAGCGAAGCAAACACGAGCGACAAACTGTAAAACACAAGGCCACGTTTATAATCCATGCGAGGAGTGCTACTAGAAGGGTATGGAAAAAACCCCGCCTTACAGCCTGCCTCAGATCTCCCGGCAGTCCTGTCGATTAGTCATGGATGCAAACAAGCGCCAATTCCGATCAGCGATCACGCTCACTAAGCAGCCTACATAATCGCATAGGTACTCTGATCAAGTTATCAGATCTGGTATGCACACAGGTACAGTAAGTACACCGTACATGTGACCATCAGAAACAGTTGTGTACACTGTACTCAATCGATCATACTCCAGCTAGCGCGTGACGCAGGCGTGCAATGTGACACCGTACATGACACAAAACCCCTATTTCCGGCCAATTGGCGCAAATGAGAAGAGACTTCGGCACAACCAACCCTCGGTACATGATTAGTACTTAGTCAAATTGGGAGACAGCTCAAACACCCACGTAAGGCAGGTTTGGATAAGACTCGCCCACAAACTCTGAATTCGACCCATTTTTGAACAAGAATAAAAACTTACACGAATGCAAACACTCGACCACTGTGGTAGCATCGATCATATAACCACTACATAAAGCGCAGGTCAAGTGTTGGTTCAAGTCGCTGATTGGCAGTCGAGTTACCATGTGAGGCATCCTAAAACAAGAAAAGGACTATAGGCGGTGATGAAAATCCCATTAACTTTCGAACAACTCTTGTAGTGGAGGGACGACAAGCCGAAGGCGGGAAAGATAACATTTCTCTCAGCCTCTCCTCTCCCACGGCTACGACGACTGCGGTCAAAATGGCAAGTCTTATTTTCCTGGTAAAACTTATTCAACTTTTCAAAACGATGTTCAAAAAGCGAATACCAACAAAAAGTGTCTGGTGCAGGCACTGGCGCGCCTAGGTGTAGGCTCGAGATAAATGCGCCTAGTCTAGTCAAGGACGTGGGAAGAGTGAAGATATATTCGACTATGAGACCGCCCCTTTTTTCCGACTCCAGGCAATAAACTACAGTAAGAAGAGAACCAGGCTCGGCGGGAGGACAGCGCGGCACCAAGAGAGAAAATGAGGCCATAAATCGACCAATGAACGCAAAGAAATACTGCGTCCCCAGATCGCGGCCAGACGCCCAAAACACTGTGTCATTACCAAAAATCCAAGAAGCCGAGATAAAATGGCAAACCTGTTACGACCTCCCCCCCCCCCACCCCGCGCCCAAAAGGGGGAGGGGAGTGGCCACAGTACGCCCGACAGAATCAACACGGCACGGGTCCCCCATTTGAAAAGGGTCCCTTTTCGCCTGTCAGTACACAAACCAGCTGTCGTGCATGGCTCCTATTCATCACGGCCTTCCTACCGTACGGCCCTACCGACCCATCGAAGGACCGGAATCGGCACAACGGTCGTCGGTTCCGTTGTTGAGCGACGCAGCTGCTGGCCAGGCCTCGGCAAAAAGGAGGCCGCGTCCGGTGTTTGGTCTTCCAAACACAACATTTCAACGGGACCATTTCAGTCCGAGCCAAGCAAGGGGCAGCTTCGTCAAAATTATCAAAACACGAGAAAAAGCATAACCGAGCCCGATCCGAAAACAAAACAGTCGAAAATGCAATAGAAAATTCAAACCTATGAACAGTTCAAAAAATTCAACAACTTTCCCGCCAATAGAAAAAGCGCGCACTTTTTAAAAAGTTTGTTGTTGATCGCGGTTTGAAAGGAGGGTAGCGCGCATGGGGATGGCGAAGAAGATTGGTGCGTGAAGCGAGAATAAGATGAGGGGAGAAGGAAGAAAACCGCGCATTCGATCAAACACACGCTCTCGGTGTGCACCAGTCGGGCGTCAGTCAGTCGGTGCCCCGTGCGTATATAGCGGCGTTGTAAAAACGTCGACTGGGCTCGAGAAAGACGAGGTACCTATCGTATGCACGGCCGTCCTCGACGTTTCATTGGTCGAACGAGAGAGTGAATGCGATCAATGCCGCCCCGGCTGCGCTTTAACGAACAACACCAACGAGCAACATTATGGGATAGTATACGTACATACGCACCGGCTCGACGAGAGCAGAGAAAACTTACCATACCACAGCAGCCCCCTCGACTCGATTGTATGCCGAGCACAGTAAGAAAAACGAGCGCGCACGGCATACTATACTCACTTGCTTGTTTGCCGGGGAGCAGTCTCCGAATAACGCTGATTCGACGGTGCTGCTGCCGATTTGGACTTATCACCCATCGAGGACTTGCCACCAGTCATCCTAACGATTCGACTGAATTAACAAAATCCGTGCCATAAATTCCTTGCGAAAAAATAAAATCCACTATATTCGTGCGAAATATTTGCTGTTTCTGAAACACAAGGCGAATATTACCAGGTCGAGAAAGAATACGGTAAAATGTGGATGGTAAGAAAAATAAGTAAAAGAGGCCAGTGTGTACCATAGACTATGGAAAAGGGGGTTAGTTTTCGCGCACTACCCTTCGCATCGCCGCGCCGCCCGTGGTTCGTTATTTCGTTGGCTGGCTGGCTCGATATATTGGAGGCAGCCGAGAGCGCGAGCGAAACGTAAGAGTAGGAAAATCTATACACAAACCCGTCCTAGGCATACGGCCGCGCCAGCACTGCGCGCTCGACTAGAAGCCATTACGGGCCCGCGATTGAGCCAATCACCGCTCGCCAACCACGCCCCTCCAGGATTCCAGGCGACACCTCATTGGTCACTATAATCGCATCCGGTGACGCGTCAGGGCACGTTTTCCGAGCGCCCAACACCAGCGTCTACTGGCCTTGTCGACTGAGCTTATTTTAGGCTCTTAGCCAAATTTCAAAAGCCTTTTTAGCGGAAGAGCGATCGAGTTTTATATAATTATGATTTACGACCCTGCAATGCTAGTAATGTGTCCACACGAGATCAGGACTTGTGCCGATGACCCGTGCCCCCTCCTCCCCAAATCCATCTCTGTCATCACTCGCCAGCCTCGAACTTTCACTCTCTGACAAGCCGACACGGCGCAGCAAGGATTCGCTCAACGTTCAAAATAATCTTCGCGAGCAGCTGGCCACAGGTCAGTGCATTTTAGCTCATTCCTTCGGCACCGTGCGCCCACATCGCCATTTTTTCAGTCAAGCCTTGGCCGCTATCGACGATTATCGTTGATTGCGCGCGAGGCCCTTCTCCTTGCGAGCAGTAATTTTATCTGCAATGGCAATCAATAATTTTCATCTCAAAAGAGATTGTCGACGGCGCGTCAATGTGTTTTGCAAACAATGCGTGTCCGCTGGCTAATGAGCATCAGAGGCGGCTAAAATACGCGAAAATGGGTAAACGGTGCAGGTCTGCGCCTTGGCCTTTCCTGCGTGGTGTTTTTCAGCCGATGATAAAACTGTTCTCCGGTTATGATGCTAAGGTCGTCCATAATAACCTAATCTGATTCTAGGCCACACGCAGAGGGATGGCCACGGACAACATCGATTACGCGATCCCGAATCGTCAGGAATTGGACGATGCGGCTGGTGATGGGATCAGTAAGAACAGGCGGCCGCAATGGTGCAGTTGCTGGGCTCACATTGGTTTGTAGCCAACTGCTGGACTCATTCCAAGTTCAATCCCCGACGGTAGATGCTGGTTTGTAAAACAAAACTGCTGGGCTCGCTCTGAGTTCAATCCGCGACAATGGAGGTTGCTTTGTGAACCATAAGCCTTTGCTGACTTTGCACCCGCCTTTGTGCTACTCACCCTACGCCGTCCAGGTGAGAGACGGAAGCCAAAGGGTAAGCAGTCGTCGCTGTCGAACACGCTGGGTTTGGGGCCCACCCGCCATGGTCCTGTGTTCTGTGCACGATGCCTTCAGGTGGCGCTCCATGGCTTTCTTTTTTAAAATTTATAGCCGAGCAGCAGTCAAACCTTCTAAGCAAGGCCGTGAGGTGACCAACTCTCACGGCAGCGTCCCTCCGCGTGTCTCCACTTAGGGCATCCTGGACAGGACACCGACTTCTCGGACGATGGCGGGTTGGCTGTGAACCCTGTCCGTGTTCGACAGCCGAGACTGTCTCCTCGACGGAACCGAGTGCGTCACCTACGGCCTGGCGTGCAAGGTCAGCTAGGGTTTAGGGTTCGCAAACCGACCTCCATCACCGGGGTCGAACCCGGGACGAGTCCAGCCACTCGCTCTCAAGCAATATGGAGAGACGAATGCCGAACCGCTGCAACCACCGCGGCCGCTCCATGGCTTGCTTGCTAGGTGCAAGCCCTGCTAGGTTTGTCTGCTGACCAGCTGCAGGCAAAATCAAAAAAGAACTTTGGTCAGGTGTTGCATAATGACAGAAGACTTGCGCTTGGATCCTGCATCCTTATCGAAAAAATCTCTTTGAACTACCATCTAAAATTTTCTTTTGGCAATCTGAAAATTTTCCTGGCAAGAAATCGATCGATCGATGCATATGGTGATCAGCACGCACATTTCAATGCTTCACCAGCCTGCGCGGCCATTTGGTTTAAAATGTGATGGCCAGATTTTGAGGTGGTGGGACGTGGAATAATAACGGCTAATTCCGCACAACATGAAAAGTCAACAAGTGAGTTTCCCAGGTGATTTTGCACGGCTGCGCACAAGGGGGCAAGGCACTGTTTGTTGACCCATATGCGCAGCTATGCAACGTGACTGCCAGTCATAGCAACCGACAAGCAGACAAATGCTAGATTACCCCGATTCGATAGCTCCTTCGATCAGCATCAGCACACGGCCATCGGCAGGCACTGTAAGCGCTGGTCTGCGCGGCACGATGCCTTAAAAGGCACCACGCGGGCAGGTGCGACCCGTGAATGGACAATGGCTCATAAATCCTTTCAATGGCCATACTGTCCCTTCACTGTATTGTTGCCTCGGCCTGCATCTGCGCCAGCATTAGGATTTACAGTAAGGCAAACGGTGCAAAAAATCAATTGGTTTTTTGAATATGGCGCCAAATGATTACTGTAGGAAAAGCATGACGTGACTGGGAAACGGGCCAAGTACGCTTATCGAATATCGAATGAAGTACAGGCCACACCGGGGTACAGGACGTCTAGACCTGGTTCGACGCCAGCCAGCGTTCCAGAGCAGTGGTTAAAAGATTTCCAAACAAAAATGCTGGACTCGTTTTAAAGCACCGGACAGCAGGAGTGGGTTTTCCTATCATGGGATTGAGCTTCCGGCTGAGCCTAGTCCCATGGTCAATGGGATCGGAAGTCAACACGACACTAAGATGGGGGGAGCGCCATTGTCGGTGAAGGCTGAACGTTTCAATCTTGAAGGCTAAGGAAAAAGTCCTGTGCGACCTTCTCAGCAACCTCCTAGCTCCTAGTCTTATATCTAAGCTAAATGCAACTATAATTAGTTTTCAATGTTTCCTCTGCCGATGACGGCCCTCACCAAGCGGGCAAAGCTTACTCGTATCATCAACAAAAGGAAATGCGGAATTATAATTTCCAATCTCGTCTCACCTGCACCATGGTCGTAATTAGAATGTTTAGAGTAAGAGAGAATTAGTGTCAGCTGACAGATCGCTGCTGTATTTATCGTCGGTCAATCCTCTCTCATGACCAAGCGTCGTGTGGGCTAACTCTTCGCAGATAGAAAGTGGGCACGTGCATATCACGTGGACATAGGGAATCCACGCAATGTGAGCCTCTTTGGGAAATACACCCATCAGACTCACATAGCGGCCGCGGTGGTGCAGCGGTTCGGCATTCGTCTCTCCGTATTGCTTGCGAGCGAGCGGGTGGGTTTGTCACGGGTTCAATTCCCAGTGATGGAGGTCGGCTTGCGAACCATAAACCCTAGCTGACCTTGCACGCCAGGCCGTAGGTGACTCACTCGGTTCCGTCGAGGAGACAGTCTCGGCTGTAGAACACGGACAGGGTTCATAACCCACCCGCCATCGTCCGAGAAGTCGGTGTCCTGTTCAGGATGCCCTCGCGTGAAGATGGAGCCTCCATGAGGGACCCTGCCGTGAGAGCTGGTCACCTCACGGCCTTGCTTATCATTATCTTGACTGCTGGCCGGCTAGAGGCAAAACTGGCTTCGGCCCGCAAAACTAAAATAATCTTACTCACATATCAGTTATAACATCTGATCTGATTTATTCCCCAGCGAAACGCAGTTGCGCACTAAATTGCGAGGCACATGAACATACCGTATAACTAAAAGAAAAGTCAAAAGCAGCACGTAAATCGTCGATCATGTTTTGAACAGAAAAGAGTGCGCAGTCCTGAACTTGGCAGCTGAACATGACTACAGTAACCCCTGTTTTACAGTCCTGATGTGCCCCTTGTGCAAGAGCACACAAGTCTTCTCGCTAGGCGCACCTTCAAACCCCAGAAATGACCGCACTATCGAGAATGAAAAGTGGTGTGTCTGTGACAGCCCCACCCCACGTGGTTTTCAGAGCGGAACACCATCGTCAGTCTTCTCAGTGCCTTACTCCAACCAACTTTTCTCCTTTCGGTGTGCATTTGATTCGAGTACACTTTCAATTCTCTGACCGCAACCCTTGCGTTCATTGTGGCCTGGTATAAACGTAGGCACCATCGGAATCGTGCCAGCCACTCGAGCGTGTCACGCAGGGGGGGGGGGGGGGGTTCGTACCAGACCTCGCCGTATCGATCGGCTGTCGCCACGAGACAGCCAGTTGCCGCGAGGGGCAGCTGACTACGTTGGCTGGTTTACGATTAGTAGTAGGCCGAGGACGGGTTGGCGAAGACATTTTCGGCCCATTTTATGACTGCCGTATTGGCTTTGCACAATTCTTCTCTGAAATATTTTTGCTGAAAATTTCTATTTTTGGAAAAGCAAAGCGAAAAAATTATTTATTCAAATAGTCCATGGAGCCAATTACGGGCAATGTTTTTGCTGCTGAACGCATTTTAAAAAGGAGAAGTCGAAAAGTAAGTAAATTTCGTTAGGATATTTTTATTGTGCGGTTTGGCTTCGTGCCGTGGATTTTTAAATGTGTGGCATCAAATAGGTCCCACTAATGACCCTGAGGGAGGGGAATAGGAACCAATCTGCTAATTTCTGATGATCTCGCCTTACGGAAATGTGTTTTCAGAATCGTGTGGAATACCTTATCAAATGGAAAGGATGGAGTCCGAAGTAAGTCCGTAGAAATGTCTGCTGTCAATGTGTTTAAGTGGTTGGAGACAGATGGTGGGAAGCTGATAAGACACACGTGTTCAGTGCGTAAACGGATGTTTGCCAGCTGACATGTTTGGGCTAGAGTGTTAGATTGTTTACTAGAAGTTGCTTCGTGCTCAAACTCGGTTTGGTTGTGAGTTTTCTCAGCCCGTAGTGTGTTAGAGGGACCATAGACCACAGCGCAGTCCTACTCGGAATTAAAATCGATGAGGGCGTTGAGAAAAGGTTCATTATTCATTCAACTACGCAAAACAGCTATTCAACAGGTTCTGCGTGCGTGAAGGGGTCCAATTAGCACGTAGAGATGAACAATGAGCCTGAGTCTCTCGTTGCAATTTCCTTGTTCGCACGAAGGCAGCATGAGTAAGAGGGTGTGTCGGCTACTTCCGTGTGTAGTGCTTAGAATAGGCTTGGGTCGCCTGGGAGCAATGACCAGCGGGAGCTTAGAGTGGTGATGGTGATTGATAAGGGCAAACGATGTCTCATCGTAGCGCAAAGACGACGAGGCCAGTCTTGAGTGCGTTATGGTAATAGCAATATTTGCCTTTTAGATGGAACTCATGGGAACCGTCAGAGAATATACTCGACAATCGGCTCATCCAGGAGTACAATAGACGCTTGCAGCAAGAAAAGAAGAAGGCAGCTGCAGCTGCGGTGGTCGAGAGTGATGATGACGAACCACCGAAAAGTAAAGCTAAAAAGGTGAGTTAGCGGTGTAGGCGAAGCTAGGGAGAAGTAGGATTTTGCAGGAATAGCAGCTAAGTCAGGCGAGGGGCCGCTAGAACATGTTGAGACTATGAAAGAGCAAACAAACACCCGTCCTCGCCTCTAATCACTGATAGGAAGGAGAGGGACTACAAATCAATGCCGTATGGTACAAGGTGTGTGGTCCAGGATGCTGTTCCTGGTCAAGACTCCCAGCGGAAGCTGCTTCGTCTTCTTGCCAAGGCTTGACTGCCGGACAGCAGTAGACACATTCCAAGTGGGGTCATAAAAATTACAATAAAACTATTGCAGCTTGAAATAGGTCTTACTCACAAATTTTAGGACTCCAAGAAACTTCCAGCGGCGCCTTCGAAACGCAAATCGCCCGCAGCGCCGTCAAAAGTTTCTAAAAAGGCTCGAACATCGGTGGCCAGTGAACAGTCTTCGACTTCAAGAAATGACAAGGCATCGGCTAATCGACGAGCTAATCAGAAGCAGTCGTCGTCCTCCACTTTGCAGCCAACAACCGAACAACAGCGGCGCGTCGTGGCCCCGCTGGTCATCAAAATTCACACGGCCACCGCTGGATTGGAGAATGAAGAACAAAGTGCATCGTCGGATGGTGGATTACCGTCCGGAGGCTCTTCCGTTTCCGCCAGAGAAGTGGTCGAACAAAGTGGAAGCGGGTTGTCGCCGTCGTCGTCCGTAGCTTCGACATCGTCCTCGGTAATGTTAGCACCGCCTAAGCTATCGCCGAATGAGTCGAGCGGAAATGCAGCCGAGAAGAAACCGACCTTAAAACGCGTTTTATGCAATGACGAATTCCGATTCACTAATCGCACATTGACCGATGTCCGAATCAAAGATACCACAGTCACTTTTGTGGAAATGTAAACTGTCCCCTCCTTAGGTCATAATCGATTTGACACGTTCGCTTTGCAACTAGCTGCCTGGGTGCGGAGACTGTTCTGAATTCAGGGTTCTACTTCGATTTAGCGCGCGTGATGATTTGTGATAAGTACACGAAAGCACGATGCTTATGTCAATGCTGGCCGGACAATTTGTGTGGCTATTGAGATTTGGGTGTGATATTTTTGTGATGCCCTATTTATTACTGTGTTTCACCTTGTGATCTTCTATCCAGTCAGCTGTCGCTTTTCCTTTTATCTGCTTCCGAGTCATAATATATCAAGATATCTGGGATTGAGTGAGTGGCCGTGTAGGTGACAATGAAGTGACAGTGCTTGGCACTCGGCCCAATGTCGAGCAGATACTAGTTTCCCGCCTGCGGAATGAAACATGGTGTAACAGCATTCCCTGGTGGGGTGGGCACTATTTCCTGCAGGGAGGCAGCAGACCAGTCGGGTTCACGTTTCAGCCGTCCTTCCAGTTCGCCTGGAGATCGGAGTACGGCCCCTTGTCTCCCAGCACCTGGATGAGCAGGTTGGACTGGGGCACATGGTCGCTTTTCACGGCCACAGCCTGATTTGAAATAAGCTGTGTCATGTATTCTCCAAAATGGCAGCGGGTTCGTGGAAAGAATATGTCAAACGACGCGCTATTGAGGCCCAGATTTTTTACCACCATGGAAATTGATCTACTCTGGCAGGAATGACATTACGCTCTGGCAGTTTCAAATCAGGTTTGCTGACAATGACTCTGGTGAGAATCCAACACAAAATTTTGCAGTGCCAACAAAACATTTTACATTGTTTGTGCTCAGGCCAAGACTACCATAGTTTTACAGGCATTTTGTAGGGCACTGCTTCATATGGAGTTTTGCCAGCAGGATCAGCAGCCTCTCGGGTCTCGACAGGGCGGGAAGATTGTCCGAACAGTATGTCCTGCTTTACAACATCACCAAACGCTAGCACACTCGAAGGTGAAGAGGCACATTGTTATTTGGTCGAGGGATATTGCGAATGGCCAATTATTTTTAAAAGCATGGCTCTCAACCGACAAACCAGAAGAAACGCGGAAGTGAACTGACTTTAGATTGGCTGTATACCTCATCCTATTACAGTCCTTTTATGGAGTGTAAAGTTATTCAGAATTGAGGGGGTTAGCGGAGGAAGTTCGTGGATTGAGGGCACCCCTGCTGGGATATGCATGAGGGCTGCCGTGATACGTATTGAACACATGATCAGTAATATCGCTTCCTACCTCGGGCACGCACTGAATGGCCAGTGACTCGCGGCAAATCATTTCGTCTACGATGAGTCACTTCACACTTACGTTAGAGTGGTATACCTGTGTTCGATGCGCTAAGTCTATGCTTGCAGTCAAACGATCAGTACTTAGTCGACCGCTCGAGAGCACTGTGACCCGCACCACACTGTCTTAGTAGTTCTCCTTGGGACTCACCGCGCGGCACGTGTGTTTCCAGCAAGTGAATGACTTCCTCGTGCCTGCCCTCCCCGGCAATTGTGAGCGATTCGAACCAGCAAGACCCGTCTAGGTCCCCCAACATGACAAGGGTGGATCCCACAGCACACACAAGGACTACAGGCATCAAGCAAGAAGAACTAGCACGCCTACATTATTCAGACCCACACAAAGGACCAGCGAAAGGCCAGTGTAGGGCGGGGAGACTCAACTAGCCTGAACACCCGAACCAGCCCGAGTCTTTTACCAGTTGACGCTCCTGTTAGTCAAAGGAAGGACATAACGGTCTGGTAACTGCCTGTACAGTACTGCGACTGTAGGAGCATTATCTCTTGTTCTGCTAATTTGGTCACCGCCTTTCAGAGCATACCGTATTCGGTCGATTATTAATCTCGGGGCTCATAATATATTATTAAACGCCCATTTATTCGAAAGGGCGTTTTGACGGGGCTTATTATCAATTGGGCGGACCTGTCTCCACTCATCTGCCGGTACATAAGTATCAAATGCCTCATTATGTTGACCCTCCTCCTGCCCCCAATTACTACCTAGCTTTTCTTTGAAGAATTCTTTTGATCTTGGCCACGTTGAGCGCAGCTTATTTCTCCTGTAACTGGCAAGCAAGGCCGAGTGGGGACCGGCTAAAAGGCTGCTTCCCTCGATGTCTCCACTTGGTCCGCGCATCTGCACAGGAGGGCACTGTGACCGCGTATGCAGAAGAGTAATCTCGACGACACCTATAATTCGGTTTCCTCAAACTCGACGCAGGTCGCCAGCTATGGCCGTAGACCAGCGAGCAAGCTTTACAATGGCGCACACTATACTACATGATATATACGCGGGAAATACAAACTCTACTGTGACGGCATCTTGCACCAGCCACTGTCGGTGCTCGACAGCCCAGACTACACTCCACTCGTCACTCGTTTGACTTACGTCTCTCATTCTCTCATCTCCCCCCGACGGTACCGGCTGACGATAAGTCACTCGGTGTGTAAAATGGGTTTCAAGGGCTGTCTTCTCTTCTCACCTGCGGTTTACCACCGCAGGTGAGAACTCTCGCCTGCGGTAGCTGGCGACCTGCGTCGAGTATGAGGAGACCGAAATATAGGTGTCGTCTAGTGCGGTTGGTCTCACATGCATTGATGGACTGCTTACTCACCGTCCTATACTTGGCGCAGGATTGAGTGAAGCGCACATCGATTCGAAAGACAACTTTGAATTCTCCAGGGTCTAGCTCCCAACTTGGCATTGACAAGCTTTCTGCGTAAAGATGATATAAACTCGATTGCTGTCACTTTGCCCCACAGGACACCGAGAGCATGCCTCGACTCTGTATGGTGAGCACTACAGAGACTGCACTGCGTATACTACAGCACAGTGTACGCCGAAAGTGCATAGGGAATCCCGCTATTGTGCATGTGCAACTTTACGCAGTCATCTGCTGTAGACAGTATACCTTGTATATAAGTTTCCATTCGCTTCCCTCCGACGCACAAAGAACGGTGCTGCATCGATCTTGTAGCCCTGAATATCCAACACTGACACCATGTTCGCGATGCTGGATCAGAAAATCAAGCAGTTGACTGGTATCAGTTTCAGTAAATCCACTACTCAATCGGCAGACATTTTGCCGGTGAATGTGGTTCAGTGCAAGTATGATCAAATCCGTTTGCTGGCCGAACGCTGTCCGAATGTGGCCACTTTGGATTGGAAACTCGAACCGAATGTCACGGCTAAAAATTTCGATTACATTTTCAGCAAATGTAAAAAACTGGAATCTCTGCGTCTTGATTTCAGCGAATGCCTATTGATTTATCCATTGGAGAATCTTGGCAATTTTTGGTCCTCGCAATCGTTGCGATCGCTAGAAATGATCAATTGTCGGGTCATCGATCCTGTGCTGATCAAAATGACCGAATCGTTTAAGCGATTGGAAAATCTCAAGCTCAATGCGTCTGACGTGACAACGCGAGGGGTGACGAGTTTGACTAATTTGAAGAATTTACGCCGACTAATGATCGACTTACATCCATATGGTTGGCAAGCCAGCTACGAGGAAGTGAGGGCTTTGGCCCGATGCCCGACATTGGAAGAAATCGAATTCGTGAAAGCACTCAAATCCGTCACGTTTCTGACCTTGATCAGGTTCTGCCCCGGCTTGAATCGCGTACGTTTGTTCGATATGGAGGATGTGGAATCGGCTCGACAAGCTGCTGATGTGATGAAGTCGATGCAAGGAATCCGAAACAAAAATTTAGTCATCGAATTTTCCAGTGATTTCGCGTTCGAGAATTGGGATACGGAGGAAGTGAAGGAAGTGCTGGACAAAGTCAATGCGGCCAATCGATGTGTGATCAAAGTCGTGGCGGAAGAACCTGACATTGTGAAACCATCGGACTATTAGGGTCAAATCAAAATGATGAATGAGAAGAAAATTTTTTGATGGTTTTTGTGAAAACGAAACACTTTTTGTGTTTCCACAATCAGTAATATGTCATAGGAGCGAAACACAGGTGCTGGATTTCAATATATGACAAGCACGCGGCGTTAGATTCAAATCTACCGCCAATTTTTACTGTTTATTACATTTAGGTGCGAAAAACCTAATGGCGCCAAAATGGCCTTTGTTCGGGGTTTTTGGGGATTCATCGTAATCTTGCCTTGCGATTTGCACCGAAAGACAATAGTTTTTGTGAAGTCATTTCTGTATTGCAGTAAGCTGAAGTAGATAATCATGGAATTCTTGTTCGATGTTAAAAAGAATGCGAATTGGATTTCTTTCGGCGATTTTGAAGATTTGGAATTTGCCGAGACTAGCATTCGTCGTTTCGGCGATTACTTCCTTCGTCGTCGATTCCTTTTTGGCAATTACTTGATATCAATAAGCAAAAACAGCGGCGATGGAGTTAATTCGTCGATTATTATTCATCGGGAAAATGTCGATCCTGAAAAGATCATGATTAAATTACGTAAAAATTCCGAAGCCACAACGCTATCAGTCTCGGAAAATCAAGGAATGGCATCGGCTGATCGACAACGACCGAGGAATGTTCTGGGGCCACTCGACTGGTTTTCTATCCAAAAATTGCGCGGCGATTCAATGGACGTGGAAGTTGGGGTGGAAACACGCCCAGCTCAAAATTGCAGTTACTGCAAAACAAGAGAATTCAGTCACACCCAAATGTCGCTGTTTCAATCGAGCATTCTTCACCAAGTTTACAACGGTAAGTTTTTGTACATAATTATGTATCAATGATCCATCCATCTGATGTGATGAGAATTGTCCATCTGACGTAATCACTGCTGTCCTCATACCCGGCTGGTGCCATCTGCACAGATCTTTTGCAGCTCATGAAGAATTCGGCGATTCCAGTACTGTATCTGAGATCGGAGCGTCGAAATTCCGTCGACTGTTCTACTTTGTCAGCGACTTTGCGTGGCGTAACGTTACCAGTCTTCAATTTTCGATGCTCGATACTGGCGTGTATAGTATTCAGCTTAGAGGAGAAAAGATTGGTAAGTTTGACTTGAACTTGACTTCTCTGTTTGCTTTTATTCTTGTTGAATGTTTTCACCTCTAGGAATTGCATTCAATCCAGACGACCTGATCGGAATTGGGGAAAAGCGCGGAGTCCTTTTTCAAGATCCAGAATTCGGCTACTACGCAATGTTATTGCAAAATGCTGAAGAACATCCATCGATCAAGAAAACTGCGAAGTTCATGCGTCGAATGGAATCGTTCATGAGTGGTAAGGTTCTCCCAAGTTTTTATTTTTTTAGTTCAGAGTAGGAGTCATGTTTTAGAAAATGAAAACGGACCGTATAGCGATTGCCAAAACAAAGTCGACTTCTCCCGCTTATCGATCGAAATTTTCG
The DNA here is from genome assembly GCA_030248295.1 of Mesodorylaimus sp. YZB2_4. NCBI lineage: Eukaryota > Metazoa > Nematoda > Enoplea > Dorylaimida > Dorylaimidae > Mesodorylaimus > Mesodorylaimus sp. YZB2_4. Next base: position 248,481 of record JASANH010000585.1, on the reverse strand, counting down.
TCAAGATTCTTTCGCTGCTGTCGTGGAAAGACATATTCTTGTGCCGTGGTGTCAGCAAGCGTTGGATGTCAATCGGAAACGCGGCTCTAGCTGTCCTCACGAAGAGAGTTGACGATACCTCATTTCCATTTTACAGGATGCAGCATATTGATTTTGGACACCTGCTGCCGATCGTGGCCGATGGATTGGAATCTCTGAGTTTACTCTTCTGTCACAATTCGTTGACTGTGGACCTCGTTAATTCTATTGATTCATTCCGTTCTCTTCAAGAGATCGATTTCGGCGGTAGTTCGATGGACAAGAAAACATTGTTTTTGATACTCGATAAGAGCCCGAAATTAAAAAAGTTGACCTTGGATTTTCCATGGCAGCCTTTTCCAACTGATTCCGACACTCCGCCAAGATACGATCAAAAAATCTTGGTGGTCCTTTTATATTATTCCGTTTTTTCAGCTAGTATATTTGTGTTAGAATTCGGATATCGTCATTCTTTGCATCTTATGGCGAGAAATTGGTCCGTGTCGAAATTCGAGGCCGGTGTGAGGTTATTTCTGAAATGGGATCATTCACTGGGATTGGAAACTGCTCCAATTTGACCCATCTTTCAATGGTTCGGGGCACCATGGTGTCATGCAGCTTCATGTTCGCATTGACAAATGGATGCGTCAATTTGGAAACCTTAGATTTAAGTTGGTCGAAAACATTAACGAGCAGCGGAATAGCTGCTTTGGCTTCGCTGCCGAATTTGAAAAAGCTGGATATTTCTGGAGCGGTGGCTGTCGGTGAGAGTATCACAGCCATTGCTATGAAAGGTATGCTAACTAATCATGAAATACTGTATGTCTGAGGGAGTGACCAATGGAGCTTTCGTGCTACTCCTATACCTTTGAGCACTCAACCAAGTCTTCGCGGCCGAGGAACTCCGTACAGAGAATCTCTTTCCTAAAGAAAAGAGCGTACTATGCGATTAAGACATTCTGTAACATGGGGTATAATGTGTGGGCATGTTCGGGATAATGATAGGGTCGTCCTGCCCTGCTTATTTGTAGTTACAGTTTTTCCATTACAAGTGTTCTGAAAACTGTTTCTCGCTACTTTTTACAATAAACGTGCGGCACTACCAACGATAATCAGCTCATTCTTTCTTCGGGGGTTGGAGTTACTTTTCAACTTTTCAGGCACCCGAGCGCAGGAGGGTGTTGCTCCTCCACCATATGCCCATGCATTTGAGATTGCTGTCAGTCTCGCTAATATTTTAGGTCGCTTGGAGCAGCTGGTCGCGGAGGATTGCCCATTGTCGAGCAATTGTTTGAAGACCTTGGTTGGATATTGTCCGAAGTTGCGGTTGCTGGGTGTCGGAAGAGAAGATACGACTGTGGGCGATGCTGTGGAAATCACTCGTTTGTATGGTCGGTTTAGCCAGTCGCCGCTCTTGGTTATTCGTTCGCAAAATCCGTGTTGGTGTCACGATCGTGTTGGCGAAATTCAATTGGCTATCAGAGAAGGCGGCTTCAATCATCAGGGTCGATTTGTGATTGATGCACGATACAGTCTCGGCGGACTCGGATTTTTGAAAGACGGCGCCGAAAAGTGTTACAATAATGAGCTCACTCTGATGGATTCGGCATTTTGGTGAAGTACGCGAACGAAGTCGACATTTTTCCCCTATTCTGTTTTTTTCTCACGGCACCTACTATATCAGGAGTACTGTAGGAAGTACTTGCGTCTAGAGTTATTTGAAATGGATAATTAATCGTGCCGTATCCCTTGTTTTCCGTTTTCTTAAAGTAAAAAATAGAGGCTACAAATTCTGACGACCTGTGGGGTATTGATTTAGTGACGTAATTTATTCAGCGGTCAGTTTCATTGCAAGCAGCTTGACATTGTTTCGAACATACTCGCGAAAAACTGCGAAATTTTTGCAAGGAACCCAATTTACTGAGGATTCGAATTATCTGCCGTTTCTAACCAAGGATAAGACTTGAACCAGTCTAGCATTGAGCCCAGGCTTGCCCTACTGTTCTTTAAAGGATTAAAATCGTAACTGGATAGACTTTCAACACGGTGAATGAAAACTATTTTGGAGACCTCGTAAAACGCAAAATTTGAATTTCCCGCTGTGAGCCGCTTTTGCCAGTTTTACATGAAAAGTCCCTTTCCTCCCAAACCTGTGCGCGCGTTGAATTATAAGAAATTACTTTATTCAATGAAATATTTTTCCTATTCCATGACTTATTCGTTGTTTTATTTTCAAAAATGAAGACTAAACTCCGTTTCTGGCCGTCGGCCTAGCATGGGACTTTTTATCTACATAAACCTGTTATAAGTGGACAGCGGGAAATTCAAGTTGTGCGTTGTCCTCGAATACATACTTCCTCGGGTAGTGTAAGGCACTGATGTGGTCGACAGTGTGTTTTCAAGGAGATCAAGAAGCTAAAAGATTTTGATCACTCATCGAACTCCATAAGTTGCAAGTGTGTGTATGCTGATTTTGAGGACATGATAATCAGTCATCTGTGAGCTTCGATGCCAAAATGTGCGTGTCACGTCAAATGACCGCGAGCCAAAGACCGCGCGACAAAAGACCGCGTGTGGAAATGACCGCATGTCAAAAAGACCGTCTGAACAATAGACCGCATGTATAAAATATCGCGGTGAGAAATATACTGTTTCATGACTCGACTATTAACTACACCATGCTAATTTATTACAAGTCAAAGAATTGGAAACTGACATACTTACTGTATATTGTATAATGGCCATCAAAAATACACGAAAACATTTAATACTAAAATTTAGCAGGTCAAAAATTAATTCGCGCCTATACGAGAACTAAAAATTGTAATTATGAGCCAGTCCACGCAAGTAGTCCAAGATATCGCGATTCGCGTAATCGTTGACGATCCTTTGAATTCTTTTTGTGCAATCACGATATCGTCGACGACCTGGAGGTGGTTCTTGGCCAGCGATGTACTGCTCGATCTTTGTCTCGTTCATGCTTTACTCTCGTTTCAGACAGGTGATAAATTTGAAGACAGATGGATGATGAGCGCCGGCCAGTTCCAAGAAGCCTCTGTTCCATCCCTCGACCGAGTTGTTAGTTTTCCCGACTCCACGATGATTGACTGGTAGCAATTCCATAGCTCAAGTGGAAAAATTGGCGGAGTCCGCCTGCTTCTGCGAAGCGGACCTCCGATCCACGAATCCTCGAAGTAGTCGATCACGTCCTGCGCCTGCGGCATAACGGGAAGCACTTCAGAGACACGTTCGAAAGCTTCGACGACATCCGGAACTGGAACAAATGCCAATGCTGGCAGCATTGGCATGCTATGTATACCTATGTTGCAATCCAGGGGATTGAATACGACGCCAGAAGCATTGGGACAAATGAAAGAAACAACCACGACGAGTCGTCTCTGGGAACTCGATTCGAAGCGGTACTGGGGCCAGGTTCGGTCGCAGCTGTTTCAGCTCAGCCAACAGTCTCGTGTAAGTAGCTTCCGTCTTATTTGGTAATAAAGCGAAAACTGATGGAATCACGTTTTTGTAATGAACCCCATGGATTGTGTAAAGTTGCTCGAAAAGCGGTGGAGACGTTTTGAACGTACCATCTGCGTACCAGTGCGGACTGTGCGACAGTAATTTCAAGTTTCTTTGCGTCGAGAATATCAAAATTCGATTTGGACCAGGCCCAGAATCCCGCATCAAGAAAGGCAAGCCTGCTTCCGTCTGTTGATATCCTGGAGGAATCACCAAATCTTACAGCGATGTCGGATTTGGTACAGCACCAGTCGCTTGGCGACGCGACCTTTGTACAGTACGCTTCAAGCATGGCACAGATGGCAGCTGGACTGCTACGTTCAAGCCAACTGTTGCGGCTGCCGCGATTTGATGAGTCAATTCTTGAACGCCTGCTGCTCGGTCCTTGATTTCAAAAACGATTTTTTTAACAGACATTTTAGCTGGATCTGGCGCGTGGTTGTGATCGACTCGAATAATATCGATTTCAGTAGCATGAATTCGAGCGGGGAACTTGGCTTTCTTGTAATACGTACATTTCCAGATTGTCTTCTGGGCGTCGCTCTTCTCTTTTACGAATAAAAAGCCATGGTGACACAGATCTTTTCCTTTTTGACTTTTGATGAATTCCAGAGCCATGTTGAAAACGCAGGACTGACCATATACAAGGCCGAAAGGAAAGAAAAAATATTTACTCCGATTAGGATAATTCTAGATTCTACAAGGTGCTCCTCGCACTCCACCGTGGCGACTCGCTGCCGCATCTAGTATATTGAGGTCGGTCGTATTTACATGCGGTCTTTTTGCGTGAGGTGTTTTTGATCAGCGGTCTTTTTTCACGCGGTCTTTTGCACACGCGGTCATATGACCGCGATTTTATGTCGCGCGGTGTTTTTGTCCGCGGTCTTCTGACATGTAACCCAAAATGTGTTGTGCATTGTCCCCCTCCAAAATTGTTCTCCTCAAACAGTTTGCCCTGGGGCAATATTCGAGTATTTACGTGTTTTGGCCCGCTTACCATCCCTGTATCGGTATTTGCGTCTGCTCAACTTGCGTGCTGAATTCCAGAGTAAGCAGCAAAAATGAGAAAGAGATGCGGGCCATCTCATCAATCACGTACTACGATAGCACTGGTTGCAGGTCTTTTGCGCATGTGCATGTGCATCTGAAATGAACTCCACTTTTGCAAGTACTTGTATAAGCATAGCAACATTGCTGACTGCAAATTTTTGGCTCTCTTCTTGCGTATATACCCTGCGTGGAGAAGGGAGCGTCACCCGTCATGGTGATGTTTCAACCACTGACTAGGTCGGAAGTCCTGCTTGGCTGCCCTTGGGGTTTGGTGTGGTGCAAAAGCTCCACTGGTCATTCCCTCCAGTAATCCGGACCCAGTAGTATTTCACAGCGTAAGTCAGCCCTACGCTGCATACTCCACTCACAATCAGTTCTACTCTGTAGTGTAATAGGCTGCGTATGCAGAAGCCCTACATAAAGAAGATACATCGAGGAGGTGCTTTCAAAACCCCTGCAGACAGGTCTCATAGTCGTAGGAGCACGAGAAATCGCAATAGGTCCCGTGACGATTACCCCCACCATCATTTTTTGCCTGATGTGCAGGTACAACTTGAGTTGCAAAAGGCAGCAGGTGTGTGATGGGAAGTGTGTGGCAGCACGATAGGCTTTTAGGATGTGGGCAGTGTAAAGTTACAAGTTTGCTGCTGCAGCTCATGTGAAAGGTATTCATGCTTCGAACTTTTTGAACTACCAACTTATTGGAGAAGGCATATTTTACACGGCGCCAATAGGAGTGTATGTGAGACCAGCCCAGACCAGTTTTGCTCTGCTAATGGAGGCAAACCCAAATGCAGGACTACCCAACACTGCAAATCAATAAAACGAGGTAGTAGGACGACCCACTGCCTTAATAGTGAATAGCATAACTAAATAGTGAATTCACCAGTATGCCAGCTGCAAATTTTGGCGAAGCAGTGGTCTCACGATACAGTTAAGACTCGTCTTCTTTGTCCGAGAGTGTCCAAGGGCGCTCGAATGCTGATTTAAGAAAATCGTGGAGGATTTGAGGGATATTTCATATCTTAAGTGATATTTGTGCATGAGTACTTGTCCCTAGACCAGGCTCAAGATTTGAATAGTCGCAGTTTCTCAGCACTGATAGGGGGCGGGGGGGAGTCTCACAATCTCGCAATACAATTAAAAAGCACCATTCAGGTAACCAAAAGTTTTATGTCGGGGTCGAAGTCCCTCGCTTATGAGCAAATTTTTCCATAATGACCTTGTGTGTCTTCTGGCAAGTGGCTTGATCGGCAGGACAGCCACAGGCCTACGAATACATAGATCCTGAAACGAAAAGAGCAGAAGCAGTATCTGATAATGGACAGAGCCAGAACGAGATGCAGATGCAGCCGTTTTTTAAGGCGGCCTCTTTTTTTCGACTAAACTTCGATTTCAATCGTTTGAAAAGCAAGACGTTGGGCAAACTAGAGCGCAATGCTAGTCTGGTCCAGCTCTTATCCTCTCGACTGACAAGGCGAGGGCCACCGCAAGGCACTAAGAGCCACGACAGTGCAAAACGAACCAGTCCAGATTAGTCCCTACTTCACAAGCCACCTGTCATTCTCCAGCCGGTCTTCTGTCTTCTGTCATTGTCCGGTAGTCATGAACAGAGTTGTGGGCATTGAGCTCGAGCAGCACTCGAGTGCCCTCTGCTCCTTTGCGTTTGGTGATGCGCTGAAAGATGACCGTGAATGCGCACGCACTGCCGGAACAGGACGATGCTCAGGTCAGACTTGCACATGAGCTGCGATGGGGTCAAAGTGGCAATCAGTCGCTACTCAATTCCTCCTCAGTCACCTCTGTTCCACCTAATTTTCATTGTGAAGTTTCGTTAAGGAAAAATTGTCTTAACCATGGCTTATGGACTTATTCAGAGCTCCTTGACCAGAGTCGACTGGAGGGCATGAAGTCCGAGTGCAGTGCTGAGTGTATCAGTCATTCAGGCGGGTATCACGTTTGTTAGGCGAGAATGTTTTGCAGTCATTCAGTGGGCGGACACGTGGCCTTGGCGTCATTTGGTGACAGTCTCGGAGCAAGCTGTGTCTGCCTTCAAGTGCAAGATAGTCGTGTGCATTTATGGCCAATAGGGCACTTTCGCCCGCCTCGTTCTCTTGAATACGGTCTCTGAATTTGGAGATGGGAGGTGTCGGTGCTAGTCACCAGTTGGCGCCGAAAGTCTAAAACTAGGTATTTCTGTTATCGGCCCGACCAAGGTATTCCCAGATTCTGAGCCAAAAGAAGGCGATACACAAGTTTTTCAAAATCGAGGTCGCGTCGTCTTCCCTTTTCCAATCTCCTCCGTGATTGATGGCCGTGCGCGGCGGTGGCTTTGGTCAGATTCCAGCCAATACTGTAATCGTCGGCTCGCACTCCGTTGGCCATTTCAAAACTACAAAATGGTCTGGGAAGGAGACCCGGCGGTGGGCCGTGACCCGGAAGCGTTTCCGGCTTGCATGCGAGAACAAGGCGCAGCGTGAGAGCAGTCAGCAGCTGGTCGATGGGAGACTTTGGGGAAGGGAGCAGGAAAGAGGGTCCTTTTCGGGAATGCCGTTGCTCGGTGGAGCGTGCATTCGAGCGCCAGGTAGTGCCATCTGCGTTAAGTGGGTCGTCTGAGTCTGGAACGAAATGAAAGCGAAAATGGGTGTCTCGCTGGGCAGGGTTAAAATTATGGGCATGCATTTGTGGCCACGGGCACGGTGAGTTAGGCCTGGCAATGTTCTGATGTGCTGGGCGAAGAATTGGGCAATATTTTGGTGGAAAAAATGTTCATACTTTCGGCTGTTTTGGGAATTTTGGCCGAGTGAATCAATGTCAAGGTAGGCGACGAAGATTTGGAAAGGGGGCTATGAAAAAGTAGAAACTGGCACGTCGCAGCACGGATCGAGCAACTAGTCGCGCGAATTGACCTTGAAAAGCGTTGCGGTGGGCGACGGGACGACTTCTTGTCTATTGTACCTAGTGGCGTAACTACGATTCGTCCACTCGCCACTCCCCTATATCGCGTTTTCGTTCGCATTTCGGAGCTTGGTACGGCCAAGCATCGTCAACACAGGCCCCTGAGAATTGTTTGGTTCCATTCCAAGTCTACTCGCTCGAGTGAGGCTCGTGCAGACGGCTGTCTCCTCAAACTCCTCACTTTCAGTCTCTGTCACAGTTGCATTTGGACTCTGGAACAGTGGCCGTGTTGACTGCTAACATGTCAGACGAGCAGCGGTACTTCTTCAATTCGTGCTATTCGCACAAGAGCACCACGACGGCGGGCATTCTTGGCAATACGATCGAGGAGAAGACCAGGGCCATTCTGGGATGGACCGACTGCAACAGCTGTTTCGCCAGTCCATTGCCAGCCGATGATCGAACGCCTCCTCACAAAAAGTCCTCTGATGGCCTGGGCCCGGATAGAATGAAGAAGCGAAGACCCTCAGTCACCCGCCCCAATGGATCCTACCCGTATGACTTGCTTACAGCTAAGCCTAACGAGTGTTCACGCGTGCCCGCCAGCCGCAAGTCGAGTTCGTCGAGTGTCAATTCGTTGTCGTCCACCACGCTGGAGTTCTCATCATTGCTGTTGTCGCACGAACTGACCCCTCCCCCATCGCCCGTCTGCAAGAATGGAGTGACCGTAGTCACACTACCCAGATCAACCCTACCACAACCGCCACCCTACACTTCACACATGGCTTCGAATCAGACCCATTCGCCGAACACTTGCACCCCTCAGTTTCAACAGTGCCAAGCGAGCCCCCAAATGCAATTGCCCATTTCACCCGTCTCACCACCAGCAGTCTCTAATCTGGCCACTTCGATCATTGGACCACCGGCTAGTGAGGAGCCTGTGCTTCGACCCGGCACCGGCTTCCGACCTGGTTCCAGTGCCACAGAGATATTCGAACGACTGCGTACACAAATGCCCCACTTGTCGACAGAGCAGAGCAAGTTCCGGATTTTACTGCAAACAGTTGCCAATGTCATCGAGCTGGAGACCAAATTGGCGCAGCTGCACGAGGAGACTCGTAGCCTGAGCAACATTCTCGAAGAAAAGAGGCGACAGAAGCAAGCCAAGGAAAATGGACAGGGCAGTGAACAGGCATGGGTAAGTTGGTGTTCAGTGCAGAGTGGTTAGCGTGTGTGAAGGGGATGCGTCTTATGGATGGTATGCTGTCCTGGTGCATTATCTCCCTCATTCAAGCCTGCTCACCAGGCCGCTCTTCTGTAATCTCATGCCGCCCTACTGTAGATCATTTGTGCCCCGTCCTCTGCCTGTGTCCGTAATTGGATTAGTGGCGATTGTGGTGGCCACCCGGTGAGCGATGGAGGAGTCCATAAAAAGTGCTATAGGGTTATTTATAGCGGCTGGAGGGAATGCGATGCAGTATTGCGTCTGGCCTTGAAGCCCCGTCTGCGTCCTTAGCCCAGTGCCTGGCGCAACCTGGCACTGGGGCGCGGCACGACGTATTTTCGAGTCTGCCCACTCGTTGTTGCCTAATCGAAACCTATTCTACTGTTCACTTTCGAAGGCCTTGCCAAATACCAATTCAACCACTCCAAACACAAACACGCGTGGCCCAATTTTTTCTCCAGGGTTGACTGATTCCTTTCCATTTCCTAATCGCCATTCGGATTTTTTATTAAACATTCATGGTGGCCAGGGATGAGTAACGGGACCGTTGGCACAGAATACGGAGGGGCGGTGATGGGGACAAAGTCAGGTTGACGTAGCTGATCGAGGAATGCCCAACGGAAGAAGCACGTGTTCGTAGGACATATAAGGCTGACATTGAGATGCCATGGTGGACTGGCAATGTTGACCCTTGGCCAGAATTTCCTTGAGAGCAGCTCTTCATGTTCATATTTTACCACACCACCAAACGCAGGTACGCTCGAGGGTGAAGGGGCGCATACACAAAGTGTTCGACCTGGAGTCGAACAATTGCCCCCAACTTCGCGGGAAGCAGGCGCCCAACCCACTCAGGTCACGAAAGGGGTCTGGTTCTTTGCAGCAATAACTTTAGAACATGTTGCTAAACATACTTTGCACACACGGATAAAACTTGGCGCCTAAGAAATTTAAAAATTGAGCTATCTATTATCAGGCTGATCGCCCATCGCCCAACTTCGGCGCCCCTTTGCCAACTCCGACCCTGTCAGTCAGCGAGGACGTACCTGACGACTTGCAAGAAATCGATGTGACCGCCTTCCGCTCCTTAGTGTGTGAAAATGGACGTGGTCCGAACAACGCAGATCAGCAAAGGGACCGGACCGATTTCGATCACTCAGACTCTTCGAACCCTTTCTCGTGGCAGCCATATCAACCCATCGCGTTCGGAGGAAGTGACAGCTTCTTGGCAGAGTACCCGTTTGGAAATGGAAATCAAGGCGGGTTATCGAACCCATTGGTTGTGGATATTATGTCTTAGAAGTGTACGTACCAGACTGAACATTCCATGCACATATGCCTTTGCGACAAGCGGGCTCGTGTACCTGACTGTGGCTGCATTGCTGTTCACAGTACGTATTTTCTACATTGTGTCCGGATATGAACTGCTATTTTTGTGCGAGATAATTCCATTTTCATGCCACTACGATTTGGTATGTACAATACTAAATAAACAAGGCGGAAGTGTGGTTTTGACATGTGTAAGCCTTCCTGTCACAACGTGTGAAAGCAATAACACCTGACATTGGCGCCTGGCCAGGTCATCGTCCTGGTCATTTCCCATTGGATTCTTGCTTACGCTCTTCCAGTCGGCGCATGCGCTCTGAAAAGATGCAACGATGTGAGAAAGGGACAGCACTCATGGGAGCCTAGCTGGGGGGGGGGGGAGGTCACAATCAGAGTGGGGCTTCAAAACATGAGCCTTGAGCGGAAATCAACTAAACCCGCGCTTTGGTATTGTCAGTCCATTGTACTAGCCACTGTAAGGACATTAGCACACAGAAAGAGAATGACAGGGAGCACCTTACTTAGCTCTCCGTTTCGGAACAAGGCTTTGTCGATCTTGTCCCGCATCTCTTGCGATCGCAGAGTCAGATTAACTTTGATCAGCGACTTGTTTTGGCAAATGGCTGTCATGATGGCCACTTCCGACTGGTTGCTGAAGGTGGGACCCTGAAGTGAGGGCTTATCAAGACAGACCACACCCGCCGTGCATAAGTGGCACTCACTTGATTGGACGCACGCACTTCAGTCAGTGTCTGATTCCTCAACGCCTCGGCGAACAGTCGGGCCAAGAAATCCCCTGTCAGGTAATTGGTCTCCACATTGAGAGTGGTCAGTGACTTGTTTCTGTTCACCATATCGATCAGAGGCTGAAAAGAGAGACTTGGGCTGGCCTACGTAGAAGACTTATTTTTCAAACGTTCCGGGTGGGGTACTGGCTGTACTCTGCGGACATAGTCCAGTGTGTCAAGGAACGCCCCGCTCAACCAATCATGGCGCAACGAGGCAACTTAAAGTGACGATAAGGCATCTACAGTAGCAATCGGCTCATCAGTATGGCGCGGGTCGGCGGTGAGAGCAGTCGGGTAGTTTCGCGTAAGTCGTAGAAGTACGTCTAAGATCAGCAATATGATGCGAGGAGTGCCGATGGGGTTCGCCATGCCAGCTCAAAATTGGCTCACTCAAGTTTTTTATCAGGTAATAGGTTCTCTATTTCAACGGTAAAGGGAAGATGGCTGGTCTTGTAGGCCGATCGCAACCGGAGTGGACGCATTTCGGCCAACGAACTGCAAATGGCTTTGCGTAACGGTACGTGGGCACCGTTCAACTCGGAGACGGTGTGGATGATGATCGGTAAATAAAAGTTCCATTTGGATCTTCGCGTCCAGCGTAAATTTGTTTCAGCCATGTTCGACGTGAACGGCGATTGGAAAATCGACTTCATGGAATTCCAGCAACTGTGGCACTATCTGCTGAATTGGCAGCGCTCGTTCTTCACGTACGACAGGAACCGTTCGGGCACCATCGATTTCGTCGAGCTGACGCACGCCTTGTGGGCCAACGGCTATCAAGTGTCCGGTAAGGAATGGGGCACCCTGTCAAACAGGACTGCCGGACATTGTCTCTTCGTTGCAGCTCAGCTTGGTCAATTCTTGGTAATGAAGATGGACAGGACCAAGTCGGGCCACCTCCTCTTCGACGACTACATCAAGCTGTGCATCACGTTGCACATCTACACCACTGCCTTCCGCAACAAAGATCCCGCCAACTCTGGCATGATCCATGTCGGCTACGAAGAGTTCCTCATGATGGCCCTCCTGCCGCGCATATGAAACCATGCGACGACGATGAGACGATGCCTCATGCGACCGATGTGGTGATCTGTGTCATGTGCAAAGAATGAAATGTGCGCCCACAACTGTGACGGTCTAATGTAGTCTGCCCCGGCTCACAGACCACTCACCTCGGCCGAACTATCTGTCAATCCAGTATTAGCCAAACTGAGTTTACGCAAGTGGCTGCTCGCGCAGGCGGCGTTGATCAGTTTTTGGATTTGAACGATAGGCGTCCTCTAAAACACGATGATACCAAGAGCCAGCCTACACGCAGCCCACAGCACCCACCTTCATGTTATTCATATTGATCTCGACCAGACGAGGGTCGTCCGCCAACAATCTCGAGATGCAGTCATCCACGTTGGTACTGTTCTCAGGGTCACTGGGTCTCACTTGCTGGGGCAGACCCGACTTGACCACTTCAGGCTTGCCATCGGATAAAATACGCTCCGCCTCGTCCCACGTAATCACATTCTGCTCGTTCATGGATTCTGGAACAAGGAGAGATCATGCATACGCCCTGTCTCAACTGCTATACAGGCACAGTAAGTGCCCTACTCGGTTCCCGCACTCTTTCCTTGGCACTCAATCGTCATCATTTTTCCAGCATCCCGTCCCGCCCTGGGGCAAGGTCCGCTTTTCTGGTCTGTTGCGTCTCGTGAATTCACGTTCACTTTCCTCGTGTCTTCTCAGAGAGTGCCCAGCCCTCTTTGATCTGCCATTCTGTCTTGTTACTCAATCATAGAGTTACATACCTATTCCACTTGATTTAATCGTCCCCTCTCAAAATATCCCCGTCTCATTGTCAGTCCCAGGGATATTATTTGGGTATTCCTGCCGACCCATCTTCAGCGTGACCTGCTGCAACCAGCATCCCAGTCTAGTCGCGAGACTTGCCTACCTCCAGTCGTAGTTTTATGCTCAGAGACTTCGGTCTCGACTATCTCCCGCCGCCTGGGTGCGCTGGTTGCACTGCCCCGGGTCCTCATGTGTCTGGCCAGTGGCCACACTTACTTAACAGCTCTGTCATGTCCACCCCGTCGGCCGTCTCCACGAAGTTCTGCAGGGCCTCGTCCAGTTCATCGTCGGACATGGACCCCATTCGAGCCATGGCTGCAGCTTTCCAAGCAGCGGCCTTCTGTTCGCTTCCTCCACTCTCCATCCTCGATGCAAGCCTCGACTTGGACTACCTCGAATCCTTCTTTCCCCTCGCCCCATTCGAGGCAGGAACCAGTTCCCAGTTTTTCATTATTTGCACAGTTGCCTTGGAAAAATTACTCAACTCAAATCTTTAGAAAAGGCTGAAGTTGGTGGCCTCGTCGTGCAAACATTGCTGACTCGTCCTCAGTGCTTTCTTCTGTCAAGAACTATCTCTGGACCAAGCCAGCAAAGAACTTGGGCCTCGCAAATATTTTCAACTTTTACCACTTCTACTTGGTTTTAACGAATTAACGAAAGAAAGGAAAAGACCATTCTCATAGCCTAAAGCATACTCAAACATCAACAAGGCCTTTCATTCAACTTCCTCGCTTTCATCACTCCCTCATCGTTTAATGACTGACGAAGTCGCGTAACTTTTGCAACAACGAAACGTATTGACTATGTTCGTAGAAGGTGGCGTAGCGAGTCAGGTTCTCGGCGAAATTATTGTCGATACCGCGTTCTTCCAAATAGTTCATCAAATGATCGTACAGCGTCTAGAAGTGGGGTTTAGCAACTGCCAAATCGAACAGAGAAAAGCAACTTACTCCATCGATGATTCCACCAGAAACAGCGTAAATCTTGCTCTTTTCGTTGAACTCGCCCGTGTACGCGTAGATTTCTTCGATATTGAACATATCTGCTGAAAATTCACAACGTAATCAATGTGCCAGAATATTGCACCAAAGCAGAATGTGGTAAGCCCTGATAGTAGTATGATAGTAGTACTCGAACTGCCCGTTGTCTGTGACACTGACAATTAGAAAGACAGACATACCGTAATCTTCGGCTTCACCACCCTCGCCGTAGTCAGGCTCGACGAACGAGCATTCAAACACCAATTTCTGATCGCCTTTTTGAATCTCGACGGTAAAACTTGGCTTTGACACCATCTAAAGTAAACCAAAAACTTAAGCGAAGCAAGTAAACAGCCGACATAGCAATGGGTTACGGTCACTCGATGCGTACTGGCTAACTGGACACCGATGCACCAAGTAACGACAGGTAAACGGACCGCGAGCTCCCAGGACAACACACAGTATACAGTACATACCGCTGGTGGCTCTTGCGCTTGTTCGGTCGCTTTTCCTGGCTCGGTCGGTTCCGAAGCAGCGTCCGAATCGACGGTGTGGTTAACGTCGAAAGTAACCGTAATTCTAAAACGAGGAATCATCAAATACGAGCAATGACAAGAAAGGATAGGCACTAGACTCAGCATATACTGTACTATACAGCATAGTGTAGGAGTACCCTGCCTAATGAAGAGCGGGAAACTTCTTTTCGCACAGCAGAGTCCAGAATTTCAAAAATTATGGGAACCTAGTGCGCTCATAGACTAGTCGAGAGTCCCACTGACCGGACTTATTTGATATAACACCACGCGAACTTTAAACATATGAATACAAATTATTAACTAAAAGAGACTACTACTGTTGACTTACTTTTCCGACCCATGTTGCTTGGTCAAAGTCACTTCGCTTTGATCAGTCTTGACTTGGAAACCCGGAATTCCTGGTTGCTGAGCGCCGGACAATTGTTGTTTGCCCAATTTCTTCTCCGCTTCTATTTCATCTTTCAAAAAATCGACTAGGGTTGACTCGGCTAAAAAAAGTTTTCAAAGCTAATAAATTTTTCAAAATGTTTGAAAAGCACCACTAACATTTGGTAGAATATCGCCTAAATTCTGGAACGACTGCCATCGACTGAAAAACATTGCTGCGTTGAGCGCCCAAAATGTTAGATCTGATTGGTCTGATCGCAGTTGAATATCGGCTGGATGTCGAGGCGCTGACTTGCTTCAAAACTCGACAGGCGTTTCCAATTGCTCGATGCGCAAACATTGTTGGAAAAATTATATAATTTAGCTTAAGTATCGAATTTAACGACGAAATTTATAATTGTATCGCGATCAGAATTTTAACGAACAAATCGAAACTTCTGCTGATGAAAGGAGTTTCGGCCGGAAGAAAGCTTTGTTATGCGTAAAATAAAGTTACAGGAGTGATAATTTTTTAACTTTTACGTAATCAGCAATAGAAGGTTTTACATAAAGCTCACTTCGTATGATATTTTTTATGATGGCAGCATTTTCTAACTGAAATTAAAGTCGTAATAATAAATGTCATTCAGATCTGTAACTTTACTTTACCCTACTCAGCTCACTAAAATGGGCGGGAAGCGCAACTCACCAGTTGGTGACAGTCGGTCGTTCGTCCGTCTTGTTGAGAATCAGTCGGCCTCATAAATTTTGCACCGATTTGATCAGAATTTGGCTACGTGTTTTGATCAAGCGTCTACGCTGAGCTTTCCTTTGCGTACGAGACAACAGTAAAACCTATGTACTGTATGTACATAGACCGTAGTATAAAACGCCAGGTAAAACATTATTCGTAAGTGCGCCAAGGGCCACATTAGGGGATCTTGAATGCTTTTGTTTCACGCTTTCGGGCACAAGCTTCGTTGGTGAGCATTTTATGATTTCTTGTCTGTTAGGTTGGTGAGTAACGATAAGTAGGTACCGGTAGGCTTAAAAATGGTATACTGTACCTGAACTAGATGGAGGCCTAACGCTGCGGGACATTCCCGTGTGGCCTGTTATGGCCTGCATCTGCCTGCATCTGCCTGCTTAGGGATTTCCTGCGTGACGTGAAGCCTGCATGGCGTCTTTGGCAGGTGTTTGCATGCTTAGTTCTTATTGCCTCTTCATACGTTTGGTCTCGAGGCCGACGATTAGAGAAAATACTGTTGTATGGTGTCATTGTCGGTGCCATGTCTTTTGTCGGCTGGTTTATTGCATGCACTCGCAGCTTACACCTTCCTCCTGACGGAAGCTTTCTTTTATTATGCTTATTCTCGTAACGGATTCATTTTGTCAGTTCCTAACATGAGGCATGCAGGTGTTGATCCCGTGTGAATCTGCTGCTGTCGTTTTGCGCTCTCCCTTGCTAAAGCAATCTACTTGTCCCCTTGGCTTAGTGCAGCACAGCCTAGAAGAAACTGTTGGCCTGCTGTTATAAGTGAACACAAGTTGTTTACTCCGTAAACCTACAGGTGGTGTGGCACGCCCTGACGTTGGACAAAACTTTTTTCATAGCATGAAAACGAACCCTCTAACTGATTTTTCTGCGCTCCAAGAGGCTTGTATTTAGTTCTTCGTAAGCAGCCTTGAGGGCAAGTTCGGTTTCCGGGATTGCGATCAAATTCTGTTTCCGTTTCCCCGCGTGGACTCCGTTTCATTTCCTTATGCGTATCCAACTAATACTTTGCCTAAGCAATAAGTAGAACTATCTTAGACGGAATGGGATTTCCACCGATTCATTCCTGATTGCGTTTGCCGCATCGTCCCGAAGGGCAACGAGAGGGCGTTTATTTGCTCGTCTGTTTTTTCTCGTTAGCTGACTTGCATGAAATCGGGCAAGACTCTCTGGCTGACATTGTCAATTACTTTACTCGTGGCGCTTCATCAACTACACGTGTTGTTGTTATTCCAACACGTCGCCGGGGCGTTCAGTAACCGAAATCGTTCACGCAACCTTTATTGGCGCGGGATCAATATGTTGATGGGGTTGCGGGTGATACGACGTAATAGGGCTAAAGGGGTTTCTTGAGCCAGCGTGCAAGAATGTTCTGCGAGTCCATGCCGGACGTCTCGATCCTACTTTGGCCATGTAAACCGCTATTGGAGATTTTCTCGTCGGTCGCATTTTCTATGGGGCGTGTCTTAATCAAAATTAATTTCTCCTTTTCGTTTCACTGCTGGTAACGTGCATCCGTGTATGGTGAAGAAGTGACTGGCGTGACTGGCATTCGTGCTATGCGGCAGTGCTTCCCAACGGCTATCCCTCGTGGCGCTAAAGAATTCGGTGCAATACGAAGGCTATGCGTTTTTTTGGTTGACGGATCCTCGATAACCTTATGGAATTGGGGAATTGATCGTTTTCACCTGTTTTCCCTGGTCGTCCCTCGATGGCGTGTCGAAAGCCGGAAGCGTGACAGGCGTTTCTTTTCGTGACTGTTTTGGTATGGCTGGTTTATTTTTACGGGAGAACACGCGATCCGTGAGTGGCGCAAGGCCACGCTCAATATCGTTCAAGGACGCCCAGCCTTTCATTCTGTCTGTTTTGTGTGAAAGTGTCAAGTGAGTGACCATGTCGTTTGACGGGTTTATCGGCTGGTCAGGCAACGGGATGTTCGCCGAGTGTTTCCGTTGTTGTTGGTGAACTTGGCTTGATTTTCTGTTTTGTTGGGTGTTGACAGGAAAGCAATTTACGACTCCCGTCTAGGGAACTCTGAGGACTTACCTCAGTGGTCAGTACCTCGAAAAACCACCTTTCGACCATGCATTCTTGCTAATGCACTCGGGTTGCGAGTCCTTCAAAGGCGGTTTTGTATTATTTTTGAATGGGAGAAGACGAAGCGACCGCACCTTGCATGGAGAAATAGGGTAGGGTTGTTTTCTAAGGGCTGAAACGAGAAGCGGCCATACGCGGTCATTGTAGACGGTAACTTCCTGCTTGTAGTGGCTGTCCACTTATATGGGCGGGGCGGAATGAGGGCGTAAGCGTAGGCTCTTGTGCATTGGCGCGCGCTAGGGCATTTGGTCGTTTTCGTTGTAGTAGTACATTATGTACACAAAAATGGAGTCTGGTTTCACCCGTCTTGGTAAACGCTTTGCCAAAGCTAAAATGACCGCTCGTTTTGCTAGCCTTGGTCAGGTAGCTTCTTTGATGAATGTGAGCCAATAACTGGACGAGAAAATGGACTGCAAGAGGGCTTGAACACGAATAGGCCATGTAATGCTATCTTGTTTAATCCATCTGTAGAAATTTATTTTCCGCGCCTTTTTCTCAAACCTTGCCTGCCGTATTGATGCTGTCCATCAACGAGCCAATGGCTAATGGGTGGGAGGGAGGCATGTTTTACCTGTCCCTGGGCTTGGCGGTTCAATTTGAAATTCGTATGTCGACGACCCCATCATTAACGGCTTTTTGCACGTTTCGGCAGCTGGCGTCGGACCGGTCCATGCCTTTCGTCGAGCTGTTTTTCGTTTTTGGCCTGGCCTTGGCTCGAACATACAGTACCTGCTGATTGGGCTCTGACAGACGTGGTGGGCGCGGGGTTTCTTTGATGTTTTGTGAGATAACTGTGTTTATAGGGAATCAGAACGAGTCATGTTTGTTTTCGTTTGGTGGCTAGCTTAAGATTGGGGTTGGTGATTTGTAGGATGTGATGGGCAGATAAGCCGAGCCGTTTGTGGCAGGAGGGTAGCGAGGCTGTTGGGCGAGACGTGCATCCTACTGCTCTGATTTCCGTTGCGTTGACCGGGCCGGAAAGGAGTTGATATTGATTGTATGAGTTCGTTGAGGGCACCCGTACATCGCAGTGGATCGTTCATCTTGTGTATGAGGTCAGGTTGCAGGTGAGGCGATTGAGAAGTGCGGATAAATCATCGATTTTGTTACAGCGTGACCCGATTTTCTTTCGTTGTCGTAACTTTATGAGCCTATTCTATTTCATTGAACAGTAATGATCTGTGCTCTCCTAACTATACCCGCGGTGGATAAGTGTGTTTCTATTCCCTTTCTTTGCCGGATCATAACTCGAAGAGACGTTTTTATTGTGATTATTCAACGGAAGTGCGATGGTCGAGCGTTCATTCTTCATTGAGGGCTATAAAAATGGACGTGCACCATGCGGCGTGAATAATAAAGGCTTGCAGTGGTTGAGAAAAGTGATCGGTCAAGCGGATCGTTTGGACGGAAATACGAAATGTCCAATAGAAAACGCCTGCTAGGTAGTAAGGCGCGGTTATAGTATAAAGGAGATATCTAAAGCATTTATGCTTCTCGGGGACCTATGTTCCCCAAACGTAAGCTGTTTTCCTTTATTTACCTAAAACGCCATACGTCGCTGAAAAATCGTATATGCTGGCGATTAGATTGAAGGAGAAAAAGGCACGATAACGATAAGCTCATGAGCGTAAAATGTCACGATTCGTCCCTTTTTTCTATTTGTCTTCTTTAGCTACCATTGCGAGCAAATGTTTTACCTATGTGGTCAGCGGACGAGGCGCCTGGTTGAGTGACGGCTGATGTCTGGGCGCGTGTCACAGATGTGTTTGTTTTTCTTATGCATTAATTACTTTTAGGTGAATCGAGGAAGGGGGAGAGGTCGATTTGGAAGCAAGCCTTGGTCGGATGTGAGCTAGCGGTAGTCAAAGACGAGGATCAGTCTGACATGGGATTGTGTCGAATGTGATTCGCCAGTACGGAAAAGGTCGAGATTTGGATATGGGATCGTTTGTAGGGCTTATGTCGAGTGCTATGGGGATTGCATTATTGTGTGGTGAGGAAACCTTTTGAAATTGGGTATGTCTACTGGCAGTAATTGCAAGATTTCTGTTTTTAGGCGTGTTGGTTCTATTGTGGCCGAGTGGTGGTGTGACAGCGCAGGCTTGTCCTCAGGAAGTGAGTGACGAAATTCAACGTTGCGTGATTCCGGTAGCGCAATTTGCCGAGTCGTTGGGGGTTGACGTCAAGGATTCGTCGAATCTGGGGGCCGATCGTTTGATGCCGAGTATGGGATCGGAAGTATTCCGTCAGCTGTGCTCGTAAGTAATTATCTTGGGAGTGCCTTTTTTACGAGGCCTATCTTGGGCCTAGGCGAAGGCCTGATTGGAATGTTGGCGAGAGAATGTCTTGAAGCTGGCTTTGAAACTTATAGCATTTTTGTGCCAAATGAAGCATGCACTAAAAGTAACATCAAAGTCAATTGCTAGCGTGAACAAGGACGTTTATTGGGCTTTGGTGGTTTCTTGTGGAGAGTATGGCCAATCGGTGCACTCGCCAGATTTTATCCATTAGGGGTCAATAGTGAGCGGGTGATACTCTCGCTTGGTCGATTAGTGCCAAGACGACGCCTCTCGTCTGCTTTTTCCGCTCGATTGATTACCGTTGACGGTTGGTTGTAGGGGAGGCGGGTTGGGGACTCGATCCATTTAGCGCTATTACGTCTGATCTAATTAAACCCGCATGGAAGGGAAGGAATAGGATTCTTTGTGCTCTGAGCTGGGGTTTTCCGAGAGGGGCTTAGCATCACCTCGTCCTGAAAGAAAAATGAAACCGCGCTAATTGAGTGCTGGTCATGGCGGATATGACTAAACGGAAAGATGCGCGGGATTTTATTTACGTTTACATATACGAGTAGACAGGATAGCCTGGTCTGGCTGTTGACATCGAGCTTAGAGGAACAACATGAAATGTGTAAGAGGGGCAATTGAACGTAGCGAGGTGCGATTTCTTGGATCAGTAGTGTCCCTTGGATGTCTCTTCAAGACAGAGAACGTCAGCAGACAAACCAACATCGCTGACTGGGTATCCAAGGTAGTGAAGACCCCCCTAAAAAATTTTTGAAAAATTTTGTAAAGGGGGGACCCTTCTCATTTTTTAGACCCCCCTGTCCCGCCCGGCAAGGGTGTGCAGGTACACCTTCACTGTGATTGACCCCCCTTTAAAAAATGTTGGAAAAATTTTGTGAAGGGGGACCCTTCTAATGTTTTAGCCCCTCTGTCCCGCCCGGCAAGGGTGTGCACCTTTACTGTGATTGACCCCGACTATTTTTGACAGAAGATTTTTTTACTAGGCGAAGAGCCCTTCAAAAATGTTGGAAAAATTTTGTGAAGGGGGGACCCTTCTAATGTTTTAGACCCCCTGTCCCGCCCGGCAAGGGTGTGCAGGTCGCGCAGTCTGTGCCCTCCACCTTTACTGTGTTTGACCCCCCCCCCCCCACTTTTTTGGCAGAAGAAAATTTTCTTACATGGCGAAGACCCCCCTTCATAGTTTTTAAAACATTTTGTAAAGGGGGGACCTTTTCATTTTTTAGACCCCCCTGTCCCGCCCGGCAAGGGTGTGCAGGTAACTTTACTGTTTTTACCCCCCCCCCCCCCCCCCCCCCTACTATCTTTAGCAGAAGAGAATTTTTTTTACATAGCGAAGCCCCTGCGGTGTCGCCCGGCGAGGTTGTGCAGGTACCTCTTTTTTTTGACCCCCCCCCCCCCCCAGAAAAATTTCATTTTTTTGCTGTAAAAAAGACCCCGTGTTTTGCCTTGAAAGGCCCAAACTAATTTTCGCGGGAAAAATTTAAATTTAAAAAAATTCAATTTTTACAAGCAACCAAAATGGGCCGCCAAGTCGCCGACCCCTCACCCCCCTCCCGCAAGAAGATCAGACCCCCCTCCCCGCAGACGAAGTCAGCGATGTTGAGAAAAACGCATATCAGGACAGTCCTGTGAATATTGATTTTTACGGACCACTGTTAGCACAGAAGCGCTAAGCATTATGTCCTTTTTAGGAAAATTACGACGTTCTCGGCTTGCGTTCGGAAAGCGAAAAGGCAGTGCCCCAATCACATAACGTTAACATTGATCAATGCATCGTATGGCTATTTATGCACGGATGGATATAATGGTAAGCAGATGATCATGCTTGATAAAGAAGGTGGTCGTGATCATTATACGAATTGGGTATCGCCCTATTCGTAGCTTTTAAGGGGATGGATGCCAGCGACCAGTGCTGGCATTCCTCCCCTCACAAGCAGGGGGTGGATCGGTTTCCGATCCAATCCGAGTGCTTAATCAGCTATTCAAAAATCTGTTGACAAACGATAATTTGTGGCATACACATTCGTCCCATAATGAAAAATGAGGATGATAACGAATTCGTTTCTTCCAAATCGGTATTAAATCCCGCTTTCTGCCCTGGTTAGTTATCTTGTGTCCTTTGAAGTGATCAAATATGCAGTGACAGCGAGGAAACAAGCAGGCTGGTGAGGGCGCGGTGTCAAAGACATAATCCCAAATTTTTTGTTTTAAAGTGGATTGGATTGTGATCGGCCAGATCCAGACCCTGGATCAGATTGGGAACAGGATCCAGGCATAGGGTCGGATCATTCGATGCTGGAAGAGATGCCGTGGCGTGAGAGGGTGTAGGCCAGTTGAGCCGTTCCTGATTGCGCCGTTTCTAGTAGCGCTGACCTATTTGCGCTGTTTTGGTTTGCGCCATGTCCTAATTTCGCCGGCCCCGAATTGCGCTTCTTTCTGTTGCGCCGCTCTTTGATTGAGCCGGGTCATAGAGTGGTATAGCAGTTTGTGGTGTGTTTGCTCGCACATCATCTAACCTTGTAATATAATCCTGATGAAAGTAAAGCTTTCGGCCGTTTATGATCAGGTCTCTACTAGACGCGATGCTAAAAAAGCTGCGTTTCTGCAATGAAATTTTTGATAGGTTCTTGAGCAAGCCATCAAAATTTGAGCTCATAATTCGTGATCAGTGCTCATACCCACAGTATGAGCACTGATCACGAATCTTTGCGGCCCAGAGCCAGCATTGACCGATCCGGCCGGAGCGATCCGAGGGGTTGATCGGTTCCCGATCCGATCCGACCGCTGGATCGGCCGGATCGGCAACTGAAATTTTACGCTCTGTATCTGCCGAAGAATGATAAGGTGTGGCATACTATGATGAGAAAATCCCGTTTTTTCTCTCAAAATAGCACTCAGTCCCACTTTAGGCTCTGCTGCTTTCTCCTCCCTGCGTCCTTTAGAGTGGACTGACAGAGTGACAGCGAGGAAACAGAGCAGGTTGGTGATGACGCAGTGCCAAGTACTGTACGTCATCACCGTCAATCTAAATTCTTTTGGAGCGGATTGGCCGAATCGGATCGGCATCCAAACCTAGGGTTGGATCGGTCGATGCCGGGCCCAGAGAGGTTTCAATCCAACCTAAGAGATCAGCGCAATTAGTGACAAGCGCAACTCAAAGCGGTGCAATTATGAATTGGCGCAACACAAAACGGCGCAATCAGGAAACGGCGCAAGTGAATCGGCGCAATCCGAACGGCGCAACTCGTAAGCGGCGCAGCTGGGTATTTCCCGCGTGAGAATACGAGCCTGGAACAGCCTGTGTTCTTGAGGTGGAGGGATTCTGCTTTACACTCATCTGTTGCCATGCAGAGGGAGATGTTGAGCTGATCAGTACCTTGCTCAAACTGATTTTCCATAAAAGCATCAATTGTGTTGCTTTGTTGCAGTTTTCGTCAAAAATGCCGACTGCCTTATGAAACTAGACCAAGAGGAATCGGTTCGTATTTGCCACGACAGGACTATGAGCGCTATAAAGAACAGCAGTGCGGATAGCAGGGCGACAATGCCTCAGAAACTGACGAAGATGTGCGAGTAAGGGCGTTTCTGATGACTCGAGTGTTTGGGCTGATATAGAGGATATGTTTGATTTTAGTTCATTGAATTATTTTGCCACGTGCGTGGAACAGCCGGTGCTTCGAGAATGCGGAACACCAGCGTGGGGAGTGATCGCTCGAGTATTGCACGACACGACGAAAACGTTGATGCCCACCTGCAAGTTCTCTGTCCCTGTTCCTGAGCAACGCACATCCGAAATCAACGATAAACCGCAGCAATCGAATACAAGTAAGGCGGCTGGACGTCTGAAGTTACCATCGGCTGGTTCATTTGCGAGCGGTAAGGAAAGCAAGAACAAGGGCAAGCACAACGGCAATGGTCGGATGTCGTCGTTGAGTGGTGGCTCGACGAGTGGTGCATCTAGCCAGCGAGTGGTATGGAGGCACGTTATAGCGACGGTGACTGTATTCGTGCTGGGATTGTGGATGGTCGAGAACCGATTGTATCGGCTGTAGGCGTTGGCGATCGTAAGATGATCGTCTAGCTTTGTTTTCGTTGAAATAGTTGAATAGGTATTCATTGTATAGTCACTGTGACTTGTACCATAAGCCAGTTTTAGAGTTGCTCATATGAATCGATAATTAAGGAATGGCAATAAGGATGAGATTTAATGAAGGCTAACTGTTTACGTGGTAATCTTATCAGTTTGATTATTTTAGCCACGTTTGAAGTTGCTTGAAAATTGTATGTAATTTAGTGTGCTCGTTGGGTGTACTTTGTTTTATTCCTATCAGGTAAATTGTGATATGTAGCTGCCGTGTTCTGAGGGGGGTGGCAATTTCTTTGACTTTCAGGCGAATTGACAGCGAGAAATTGAAAGAGGACAAAGCACGGTTTTTGTACATTTGGAGATGTTACCTTCCCTTGGACTTTTTCAGTGGAACGAGTTTGGGATGAGGTGGTTGTGCTAGCGCACCCACTGCTCGCCACCCGATGTCTACATGCAGTGTGATTAGGGGAAGGTGGGTAAGCAGAACTGGTTACATAATGTTTAACAGTAATCGAGTGGATGATGGATTGTGACGGTGGCCGGTGGGCATGATCATTTGTGTCACTCTTCCATTCCGGTTGGTCGTTTAGTCGAGTTGGCTTGTTTGTTCATTTCTAAGGCGTGTGCATGGGCGCGGCGATGAGTGTGGGTGGGTGCACGCCCGAAAAGAGGTGCTCTTCTGCGTTGAACTTGGTACGGCAGTCTTGTCGAAACTCTACTCAACGCCTATCCTTCAATGTCGCTCTTTTATCTTGTCCTCGGGCCATTTTCCGACTTGTGCTCTAAACGTACGGTTAGGAATCTAATTGTGCTCGTGCCTGCAAGAATGTGTGTCGTCATCGCAGAGTTCATTTCATGGACGAGATGGCGCGCCCGTTCGCATTTTAGGCAAGGATGGCTGAGTTTTGAATCCAAAGTTGCGCGCAAGTTTAACTTTTTTGATTGGTCTTGGTGGGGAAACGTGCGAGGAGGCGAGGAGAGGTGTTCTTTTGGAGGGAAGGAGAGTTCCTAAAATGAAGTACGTCTTTAAAAACTGAGCAGAAAGCGAAGGAAAGATGTTTTGGCCGGATAAGAGGGTTGAAGGCGAGCGGCGGAAGCCAGGTTCGTCATTCCTCAGCTGTGCTTGTTGAGGGAAACAACTGGCCCAAACTTGTTGGGTGGGTGCTACGGTGGGCGTTGTGTTTGCGAGCACGTGCTCCCTCCTCCGATTCCGACCGTGTTTTGGGCTGAAGTTTGGGAAACTGCGTGGTGATAAGAAGTGATAGGCGTATCTTACCTTCAGATTAGGTGCACTCGCTCTTAGTTTCTGGCCGAGCCCCTTGCTGGCCAGTCTGGTGGTGATAAGAATGATAGCGGAGTTGGGTGGCCAACACCCTTCGTCACGGTCTTATGATGAGACTTCTTGAAAGCTAGTCTGATAATTTCAGTGCCACTTTGGGCATCGAAAAAAGGTCTTATCAAGGGCAGTTTACGAAGACGATTAAGTCGAGGAGAGTGGGTTGGGTGTGGCGGAGTCTAGGCGCGGGAGCATAAACATACAAGATGTGCATATTTGCGCAGAGGGAGGACGAGTCATGCTAGCCTAGCTTGATATTATGTTTCGTCGAGGGCGCGTTTTAATGTGGTTTTTGGTCGGTTTCCGCCTTTGGCTAACTGGAGGAAAGGAATTTCGTTACACAAACGATAGGCTGGGTCGGTGGAGGAGTTGAAATTGAAACCGTATGGATGATTTCGGTGCAGCTTTATTACACATTCGGGGCGGAGTGTGTGTTTTAGCACTTTTTCATTCTGTCTGGCTTGAGGCCAGATTCAAGTTCGCCGCACCCATTCTCAAAGCAGATCGGTCGCTCGCTTTTATAGACTGGCGCGTGCAGGTCTCTCCATATGTATGCCGTCTACACTATTTGCTTAGGCCGGAGAAAGTGAACGTGCCCTCACACTTGGCCGTCTTGTTTATGCAGACTCGATATGGTTGACTGCATGACCATGATGGCTGTCGACATCAAGCCCAATGACCAGCTGGCCCTGATTGGCGGCCAGGAGAAACGGGAGGACATCACTCGACCCGCCAGTGCCGACTCGTGCGTCAAGAACCAATGCGGAAGATCACCGGTGGCGGGACAATGGAAACAGGTATGCAATGGTCTGGGCCCTATCCCTAACACTAAATTATCAGATACACGGCTAGGTACCTGTCACCACCACCTCTTCCAGGCACGTGCTTTTTGCTGCTGCGCCAAGAAACGTGTTGTTTCACAGTTGGCATCAAAGTTTTGACTGGTCATTCCGATACTCGTTATCAGCAGTGTTTTGGTTACCGTAATTTACAGTACACATCACAAGTTGAGTCAGTGCACTCTAAGCAATCGTGGGCGTGGCTATGACTATGTTTCGCCCTAATTCGAGTTGTTGATCCACTTTTCCCAATTTGCTTTGGTTTTTTGGATTGCGGATGCCGGTACGTGTATTGGCCGTGTCAAGCCAGATTTGAAATGTCCGTTATCATTTGTTTTTATAATTGGTGCGTCCGGACGGTACCACAATATGCAAAAATCATCTTGGTGCTTCCAGAACTTGAATTATAACCATCCAGTTTGCCCTTCCATCTTATGCATTGTACTCCGTGACTCAGTCCTGGTTGTGGCAGTGGAAGTAGTCCTTGCCATTTGACTCGGTGCCAACCATTTGATAAGAGGATGTTATCGCTCAGCTGTTCCTGGCACTTTTTCCTCAACATCTCCCCTCCTTATCGGTTGCGACACTTGGAACACAGTCGCGATGCGGAGTGAGCGGAGTTGTTCCAATACTGGGGGCATCGTTACAGTACCGCGCCTACACGTACAGTATGATCACCGACCTACATCGTTTTTGTTTTATGCAGCCTCTGCTGATTCATTCCCAATTTTATGCAGTAATGTAAAACCGAGTGGTTATTGTGCGGGTGGGATACTTCTTGATGTCGGTGACAGTGGGATAAAGGTTGGCCGGGCTGAATGAAAATGAGTTGTTATGTCCCGAGGGAGTGACGGTGGGCGCGGCGAGAGCGCCTTTTTATATTTTGAATGCATTTCCGGCTGGGGTGTGTCGTCGTGCGTGGTCCCATCTCTTTCTAAAAGATGAATATATCAAACTGGTCCCGTTTAGGTGTGACGCCTTGGCGAACAGAGTGTAGGCTTTGGGCTTTTTATGAAAATCCTATTCATACATTTGCTCACAGGGCATAGCACGAAGTAGAAGAGAACATTGGCACAAGCTGTGTGCAAATGCAGACGCAACCTGTTCGGTGTATGATGGGCCGAGGGAATGTCTGACGTGAGCTGTCCTATTCGGCGAGTGCGAGTGAAGAACAGAAAAGTGAAGGAGTTACGGTTTTTATTACAGGAACTCATGGCGGCTGTCTTACCCGATCGCTCGTTGACTAAGGAGAAGATGTGTTCGAGGATTGTACACGTGCAACGACAGCACACGGCCAGCACGGATGCCAGTGCGGCCAGTGGACGAGCGGCCTTGATCCGAGGCTTGAGTATAGATGCCAGTGCACGGGCCGCCTCGGTCATCGTGAAATCGCCGAGACTGATACAAGTAAGATGGCTTGTTACTATAAATATGGGAATTTGGCGCGAGTAGACGAGACGCCGTGGTTACATGTTCTAGCACTTCCGACTGACCTCATTCACACCCGCCTTATCCTATGAGGATTCAGCCACGGATATGGCTGGGGAATGAGTACCGTGAATCCTCACTTAGGATTCCAAAAGGTCCGACCCGGAGGCTTATAGGATTTGGACCAGGTCTGCCGTATGTTCCTGTACAAAAGTACCCATTATTAGGCCTTTACATTGATGAGCCGTAATGAGAGGCTTTTTGGTAAGTGAGGGAAATATACCCAAGTGAGAGCATAGAGCAAGCAGTGGTCCAGCTGGATTTGGATTTTCTTACTCAGCTGCATCATCATTTCAGGCGGAACAGCAGGCTCTTGAGAGGCAGCGAGCGAAGGAAGCGAATCCAAGAGAGGAGCGGAAGCGGCAAGGTGCCCAACTTGATGACCAGTTAAATGTACTCAAGAAACCCAAGTTGAGCACAAGTGCAACTGGTGCGTGGAAGCCAGAGACCAAAGCAAGACGGCAAACGACGCTTAGCGAAAGTCAGGCTGAGTTAGCAAAACCGAACCGATTGCCTAGTCCGCCTGTACTGCCAACAAGGGGCCTGGATCACGATGCATCGAGTCTCCGAAAAGCGACCTCAGTGACCAACTTGGCCAGACCGATCGCACGGGCTGCCGCCTCCACTTTAATGACGCGTTCACCTGCGACGACGAACGGTACTTTGTTGGACTCGGCTCGAGGACACTCGGCACTCGGCGTCGTCAGTAGTCAATCAGTGATCAATCCCGTAACGCGTGCTGATATGCCCCTGACTGGCTTCCCCGCGCCAACGACGATTGGACAACCACATTTCTTGCCAATCGGCAACGTCCTGGTCGGTGGCCTGAATGCGGGAATGGATAGTTCTGGCCTGATCAAGTCGATGGCATCTACGACAGCGGCATTCGTCCCAGCAGTATTAACTCATCCTGGATTGTTGGATGCAACCCTGACTTTGACTGCGGCTGCTATCGATCCCCAGTCCGGAGCCGTCGTGCTCTTGCCGGCAGCTTCATTCGCTCCCAATCATTTCAAATTTTCTTCAGCGTCGTCATTAGCAGCGGGAATTATGAGCCAATCCTTGATCCTATCTGCTGCTAACCCGTCATCTACTGTACTCAATTCGGGGCCACGTCAGGCGCCTCAACCAGTCTTCTCCCCGCAATCAGTTCAATCAGTCCCCTTGCCCAAGAGCGAACGAAAGTGTTCGACAGCACAAATAAAATCGGCGGGGGGCTTATCGGAGTCTCAGACTGGTAGTCTCGATGTGAATGAAATCGATCACAAGATGTCATCGCCATCGGAGCGAGCGAGGAGTGACTCGGCGTCGACATCGACCACGTCATCGGGCTCGCCCAATACCAACACTTCGCCCGGCAATGGACCAGGCACCAATCGCATGCCTTTGGATGACGATGCCTTGATACGTCGCGAACGAAAGCGAGTCCACGCCTGCCCCTACTCCTCCTGCAGCAAAGTCTACACGAAGAGTTCACATTTGAAAGCTCATATGAGGACTCACACAGGTGAGGCATGTGCATCAGAAGTTAGGGGGCTTCCCATCACTCTCCCAATTTCTGGCTGGCTGACTAGGCTGCTGACCTTCCATCGTTAGACTGTCAGATTCAAGGGATCTCGAAGTAGGAATCAAGTACCCGCCGTCCTTTGCTCTCACTCAGTCAGTAAGTATGTGCCCCGAACAGAAATGTTAGTCGGCCGTCAGCCTATCATGGACATTTCCGTGGCACGGGTGTGCCACGGAAAGGGGTAGGCCGTAGCCAATAGTATTGACAGACAGGTCCGCTATTGGTCTGACTGGGGGCCCTACTGTGGTATGGCCTGTGCAGCAGATCATCCGACCTTCCCCATTCCAGCCCTCGCTCCTTAACTCTCCCTTTTTCTGTTTCAGGCGAGAAGCCATACGAATGTTCGTGGGAAGGCTGTCATTGGAAGTTCGCACGTTCCGATGAGCTAACCAGACATTATCGCAAGCACACGGGAGATCGTCCGTTCAATTGTCAATTCTGTTTTCGCAGTTTTTCGCGCTCTGATCATTTGTCCTTGCACATGAAACGTCATTAAGAGTTTTGAATTAGGCTAGATAGATATTGTAAAGAGTTGACTAGGCGCTTTGGATCAGCGCTGTTCTCTACATTATCACTTGTATCCAAGTGCCTTATCTATTCACTGAGCAGCATTTGGACGAAGCGGGTTCAGACTTCTATTTAGTTATCGGTTAGATATGTTCAGGTCACATATTTGTATTGTTATTGTGAAACATACGTGCAAGGAAAGTCTGACCATGTAAGGCAAGACAGCAGCGAGTCTGGACAAGGGCGTCCTGCACAAGAATGTAACTCACAGTAGAAAAACGTTCGCACACCAAAATGAGATGCTAGCTAAAAACTTCTGGAGCACCGGAATTTTTCAAAATGCAGATCATAAACTCTTCTTGGAAAATTTCTTACTGACTCCTTTCACCATAAGAGTGAACCAATAGAAGGTCAGACTGTAGATGAATATGGTCGAAGCGAGACATTGTTTGGGAATACGCAGCGGTGCTTCGAAAATAGAGATGCGTGCGTAGCGAGCATACCAGTAGAACATGAATGGAATGACTCCGATGACGCGCACAAGGAAGAATACTACGAACATAATCATGCCGTTGATCCTGTACCAAATGCTCTGCTTGGCCCCGATCTGAAAACACCAATTGAAAATTTAGGGAAGGAAAGACAAAATGGACAGACCTCAATCAGAATGCCATGCATACAAACGAATATGGTGCTCAGGTCCAAACTGAACAGGCACCCAAACTTGAAACTGACACGATCACCACGCCACCACTGAAATGAAGGAAGACAAGTGGATGAGATTGAGGAAGCGGACTGACAACTCGGGGTGACTGTTGTGACGTCACGTCAGTTTTGCCAGCTGCCATTTCTTTGCCCATGCAGACTGAACATAGTCGCTTACCAAAACGGATGGACAGCCCACGCAGATGCACCACACGTGATGCACAACCATCATCGGCCGATCCCGTACGAACTGGCAAATCTGAACGAAGGTGCTGTCGTAGCACGGACCAGTGCCGTCTTCACGCTTAGCGCAGAATGCATAGAACATTCCCCACATGTCGTAAATTTGGTAGCCCATAGTGATTATCATGACAGGATTCGGCCACGGATGCCTGCAATCCCAGAGAAAATAGCTACAGGAAGGCCCAGAATTTAACATCAAGACAGATGACGCCTGAGCGAGGGCTCAATGCCCACTCAGGGCCCATTCTTACTACATACTTATACAAGAGCTACGATCAAATTCACTTACTGCGCGTAAACAAAGTCGTGCCTTGTCTGCCAAGCCATCACAAATCCAGCCACAGTCACAAAAGTGGCATGAATCAGTGATAGAAACCTAAATCGCATCAGTTTCGTGGCCATCAGGTTGGAACAGGACTGACTTACTTGTTGCTCACTTCCAAGGCGGACGATCGTCGCAAATGTTTCAGCAAACCCCGATGCAGGAAATCAGCCAAATATATGAAGATGATCCCCCAAAAAACGCAAGATAGACTAATCAATGACAACTTTGTTACGTTATCCATTTTCGACGAGTGCCAGCCTAAAATGCAATGGCAGATTTAGGAAAGGTCTTCGGACTTGGCTCACTCGAAAGAAGCCTGTTCTGGCCGCGCGGAGACTAGCTAGACAATGGTTTCCTTGTGTCTCCGCTGGGGTCACCTGTTCACGAGGGCATCAGACTAATAGCCATATCCTGGTAATACTCGAATAATATCCCAGGACATTGTTTCAAATATGTCTCAGGTGGGAGAAGTATTTGAAGAATAGTTCGCACCATTTTATAAGGGTTCGTCCTTCAAAGAAACTGGTGGTTTCTCTGCCCCAAATATGCCCTCAATGATTTCATTCAATGAGCATAGTTTCCACCTACTTTACACTTCTCCACCGAAAACATTGTGGCAGAGTGTCCATGACTGACGAGTACTAACTACGCTGCCATACCGCTGCACATGCTACTTGCAGTGCTTTGTCCGCCCTTGGAACTATTAGAGGGGAAAGTGACGATTAGAGAATTTACAGTAGTCCAACTCGGTTGAGCCCTGCCAGTGTTGACTGTAGCCTCCTTCCTCGGACCTCTCTGGCGGTAGTCAGTGAGCTTGACATAACCACAGTCTGATTCAACAGATCCTGTGAAGTTTCAGAATTTCCATCCAGGTGCCTTCGAACACCCTGAGCAAAACCAGCACAGCATCCCAGGACATTGTCAAGTGCTCATTGACACGACTTGCTTGGCGGTCCAGCGACCTCGTCGGTTTTCCTAATCCCCCGTCCTTTGGCCAAGTACGGACCGGCCAGGGGCAGTGGGCGGCGGGAAGGGCAAGTTCAGCTGAATATTGTTTGAATGGCAAGTTCATAAAATAAAGTTACACCTAGAACGTGTTCATGGAGAATTTGGACTATGTAGCTGCCGCAAATCATCCTTGTGTTCCCTGGGTCACCTGTGGAAATCCTATAATTCCCGGGGGGGGGGGGGGTAAGCCGTTCTGTGCTAAGTGAGTACTGAAATCACGATTCACTTTGCCCACCCGCTTCTCCGATGCTTCACCATTTGTGGTAGGCACGGACTGGTCTCTCCGGCCTGCCAGTGCACTGGTTCAGGGAACAGTCCGCCTCACCTCAGTCAGGGCCGGCAGGAGAGTGTCGGGTTTGGTTTGGATAGAAGGCTGGTCTTGAGTTCCTGGTGCACCGTGAGCACTTCGAGCTCGCGTCCGTCAGAACCTCTTCCGCCGACACGTGCGGCTGCTCCCTGAATTGCGAGTCTACACGGTCTTCTTGGTGTGGGCCAGTAGCACTCTCCTCCCCATACCAACACCAGAGCCCCTTCTGGACCCACATATCAGTACCCGCAACTTAAAAGGACTACTTCTGCAGGGGAGCATGTAGGCCTTTTCGAAATCCCCTCACTTACACTGTATCCCCAGTCGGTCCGAAATCCTACAGCTTTGTCATTTGACGTTTGGCGCACACAGCAAGGAAACTCTGCGCAGGTAGTCTTCTCAAATGGCCTAGGTGTCTACCACCCAAGCGACTGACGAACACACGCATTCTGCCTAGGCCACAGAAAGTGCTTTCGAAAACTGAACGTTGCAATTCATATGCGGTGCAGCATGTTCTTTTGACACTACGACCAAGTAACCAAACCTGCCCCAGTCATTGACCGCTTTACACTACATCAGAAACAAGCACAGTATCCGTGAGAAGAGAATGTATAGTCCAAGGCATCAGGAGCCACCAGAATGTGTCAAACAAGGCCATTTGTACAGAGTACAATTAGGTGACGATACAGCTTTTCTTATCTTCAGAACGTTGTCGCAATCTTGACGCGTACTCCTGCTCGCTTTGTTGCAGCGCCAGCGCCAAAGCTCGGTCTTCGTCTTCTTGAGAGGATCTATAGAAAGCATGCCCGTCACTTGGTGCCGGAGTGATCAGCGGCAGCATACTTACGATGAGCCAGCTGCAGCTGCAGCCTGAGGAACACTGGAACTTGTGCTACTCAGTGACATTTGCAACGCTAGCGCCAAGGCTTCGTCTTCATTCTGAAACAAAAGAAAAATGAGACACGTTTTTGGAAACTTCTATGGCACTTACTATTTGAGCATTTTGCACGTTGGATATGGCAGCTGGTTTAGGTTTTGTCGGAGACTTCTGCTTCTTAGCTCGTTCTGCTGCCGCAGCGCTGAAACAGGTAGTCTTTAAAATGCAGACACATCGCGGAAAGAGCTAGCAGAAATTGAGTCAAACGGATTGAGAGGCGATAATAGACGCAATGCTCACTTACCCAGCGCTGGAAATAGAATGACCGCTATTTTCAAACCCCTGACAATCGTGATCCAGTTCATTTCGGTGCCGTAAGCAATAGTTCAATCGACATGAGCCGCAAGTGATCGGGACCAGCTGAAACGAATGCTATTTGAGTCATGGGAAAAACGCAGAACGAACAAGGGCTTACCTCCTTTCGTTTACATCCTTTCACGGAACACCGGTTCGCGTAAACCTGACGCTTGGCTTTGGCTGGATCAGATTGGCAGAATCGATCGATATGTTCGCTCACTTTGATATCGGGTAGTTCGCCGCGATTTACTGGCACGGGCGTGTTACATAACGGGCACACTGGAACTTGCACGTCCTATAGGTAATAAAAATATTACAGAATATTTCATTTTGGTTTAGCCAACAAATACTCACTTTTTTGTATGCTGATGTACATCGATGGATATCGTAGCGAACATGGTCACGACTGAAAAAAAACACTATTAACAGAAGCCTACCTAGCGATCGAGCCTGTTATCTCGAATCAAACTGGGGCACTCATGCGTTTCGGTCTCCGAACTCCATCCGTCAGATTTTAGCTAGCCTGGCTATGTATACTGTAGATGTTTGCCAATGTGTGATATTGCCTCCATATTCACTTTAAGGTTTAGGGGATACGAGGGCAGAGACCCAAAAGCTTGAACGTGGTGCGGGGAAATAAGCAGGGGGAACGAAGTACAAGAGGCGGCTCGACCTCGGCCTGTAGTTACCTCCCAAAGCTAGAAACTTCGACTTACCAAAAAACTTCCTCGCAGGCGTCGCACTTTATCGGTAGGAAATCTGAACGAAAAGTAGATAATTGTTACTGTACAAAGTCTTAGAAAAGGTAATGTGTGGGTACGCAAATATCGATACATAGGGCTAGTGGCTTAGACCGATAGATAATCCCTACGCTTTTACGGGCTCCCATTCTCCTCATTTAAAAACAGCTAACTTTCAGACATTTGTACATACTGTAGGTATAGCTTACATACAGTCTATATCTCATCCGACTGAATTGAAAGCGGGAAGTAACAAATGATGTGCCAAATGATGACAGACCCCTGTTTCCGCCACTTACCAAGTTGCTTGCACGATCCATGATGACACTGTTTTCCCAAATTCGGAAATTCCATTTTCTAACCACTTGAATAAATGTGTGTTGTGACAAGAGGCAGCGACCAGAGCGATGGTCAAAACCTTTTGCTTACATCATCATTATACGTCGCTCCTTTAATAGCATTTAGAGAAACGCTGAGTCACGTGCCCTGTCATCTCCCGCCTAGCCAGGTATGCCCCATGGTGTAAGCATTTGAGTTTCAGATTTGCGATGAAATATCTACGCCTCTAAGATAACGCAAAATAAATCAGTAACGCAAAAAGAATGGCATTCGAGCAGACTTTTTATTTGGAGTTTTTCTACTGTCTTTTCGAACAAGCAGAAAATATTAAATCTGAAACGTAATTTTACCTTTCAGCAAGTCGATTGATTACGAAATATCTAATTCTGTTTCCTTCCAAATCCAAATCAAGTAAATACGGTTTTCTTGCCCAGTGATTTGAGGATATTACAGCCAATTATAAGATTGCAAAGATGGCTTATCGCGCATCGGCTGCGAGGCAATATGGCGATAACAAGGTGCAGGTAGATCGAATAAATTTCATCGGCGTCAACAGAACAAAAAACGATGCCTTGGTACTGGAATCGAAACAATTATTTTTACAAAAAACGTTTCACGATCTTGTCGTGGCTGCCTATGAAACGAAGCGACACATGGAGAAAGTGGGATTATTCAATCATTTGGATGTTTTCATTACGACGAACTCGAATCAGAACTTCGAAGTGCAGTATCTTGTCAGAGAACCTCATCCAAAGGTATGTATGCGTTTTGGACACGAGTACTAAACGGTGGTTTTGATGGGCTGCAAAACTTAGGTCGAATGCTAGCAGAAAATGCATGATGCAGGAAGGCTGGACTCCTCCTATCTAATCTAATCGAATCAGATGGAAAATCTGGGCATTGCTTTACTGTTTTCTCCTTCCCATCCTATCAGGGGGCTAAACACCCAGAAGGCCATAGCTATTTTGTTTGGAGGGGCTAATTCAGGAACTTCTGTGTTGACTTATTTAAGGTTGCTGAATAATAATTTCTTGCTTCAGGCTTCCGTCAACGGTACATTGAATAATCGTGGTGAAGCTGGAATGAGCGTGAACGGCAGCATTGGAACTGCGTTTGGACGGGGCGAAGTATTTTCAACGGAAGCTAGTTTTGGTCACCAGCATTCGTCCTCGTTCATATTGGGATTTACGAAACCATTATTAAGAATTCGCGATGCAACACTCGGATTTCACTTATTCCGTAGTTTCGCCGAGTATCCGTGGACTGGAATTTGTCAATTAGAAAATGGATTAAGTTCGATGTGGCGTTTCGAATTAGGTGAAAATTTTGCGCACGAATTGAAATGGCTGGGAAGCTGGCGTCAAACGGAATGTTTGAGTCGAACGACACCATTCGCGGTTCGAGAACATTCGGGGCATAGCATCAAGTCAAGCATCATTAATTCGCTCAAATACTCCACTTTAGACAGCGCCCTTCTTCCCACGCGCGGTCTCTCGGCCATATTTAGTCACGAGATCGCCGGAGTCGGTGGCGATGCACGATACATGCGCTACGAAGGCGATTTTCGAGCCAGCACCAAATTACCTCTGGGCTTCATTCTATCCCTGGCAACAAACGCCGGTTACGTGGTGCCCCGTGGTGGACGCACCATCAACATTTTAGATCGTCTTTACTTGGGTGGCCCGACCAATCTACGCGGATTCACTCATCACGGTGTGGGCCCTTCGTCCGACGGCATGTCCTTGGGTGGCATTGGAAGCTTCTGTGCAGCCGTTCACTTGTATCGGCCGCTCATACCGAAGCACATCGTCTTCGCTCACCTGTTCGCCACAGCGGGCAACCTGTGCTCGATGGCGAATTACCAAGCTGTCGACGTCGTCCGAGGTCTGCTCAATCAACCACGATGCAGTCTGGGGGTCGGCTTGGTATTCAAGATCAGCGAGATCGCCCGATTGGAATTGAACTATTGCTGGCCATTTACCAATCACGTCACGGACCGCGTGCAACCGGGTTTCCAATTTGGCGTCGGAGTCTCGTTCCTTTAGGTGACTATTCGCATTGTCAGCCACTGCTTCGAAGGGACCTGTGAGATATTTATCTTTACTTCCAACGCTGTACTGCCCGAACGATGTTTGTCTGGCTAGGATACGGTTTAGTGCTTTAATAAATCGTCTTTAGAGCTATCTTTCATTTCTTCTTGGATTTTCCTTTTTCTGATCTCAAAGGTCGTAGTGCATTGGCGAGATCGATCATATCATTATTAGATTCGGCATCATCAGTTCTGAAAATGATCAATCTGATCAGCTGATGAATCTCTTCAAACTGGAGATTTCGCTGAAGAATGAACTTACTTGGCCACAGTCTTGAATCCCGAGTCGGACGGCACGAGCACTTGAACATCGTCTTCGATTTCGTCCAGCAGCGATTGTACTTCTGAAAAACCACTCACGGGCATTCGAAGGCACAGGAAATTGTTCTCTTACCTTTAGCAGGCTGCTTGCCCTTTCCTTTGCGTTTCTTCTTCGTTTCGATCACTTTCACTTCTTGAATCTCGTCATCCTGTTGAATGACGGTGAGTGCTGAGCCAGGTTTAGTTTCGGCGATGATTTCAATGTCAGAATCATCGTTTTCGGTCGGCAGTCGTGCTTTCGTATTGGCCACACGTGCCACTTTGCCCTACAAAAAGATCCTATAAATTTGTGAAAAGAAAGAAAATTTTTTGTTACTTTTTTCACAATCACAGGTGATTGAACAAACGTTTCAGGCAATGCCGTTTTCATGCGGGCTTCGCTAACATTCACAGATGACGGAACAGATTCTTGTTCAACCTGAGCCGCCCCTGTCACGAGACGAACGCCAATCAAACGCCCAAAGCCTAATTCCATTTTCGCGGACCTAAATTCGAACTAGGAGCGCACGGAGCGAATAAATTTGTCGAAAAATCTAACCTGGCTTTCAAATCATCTTCAAACACCTTGTTAATAATATCAGTCACTTCTTTAGCTCGTTGCATCGCCCTCGAAGTACAACGAAGAACCTGAAAAGGAAATTGATCATTCACATTTATGCGATCAAATCAGACACATTTACCTGCTCTTTCTGAAAAGTACAACTACCTCCGCAGTGCATAGCGCAGAGTTCTCGACGCGAATTCATGGCCAAGATGATCTTACCATCGATCACCATCTCCTCCTTCTCAGTCGGATCGACGATCAAGTTTTCCCTAGATCATATCGAACATCCACACCCAGTAAACACTGGACTACAGCAGGCATGACTTCTTAGAATGCACCAACGGAGAAAGATCACTCAGGGAGCTACGCAAGAATGAATACTCACATCTCTTCGCAGATCCCGAATGTGATACACAGAGGATAATGATACATGCTCAGAGGGATCGGTTCTCGCTCCTCCAACGCATGCTGCAAAGTGAAGACCGATTATACAAAAGTTCGGGGAGCAAAACCAATCGAATCCCAACTTACCACTTGCACACGATCACCATTTAAGGTGACATCAGGTCTCCTAAAATGGAGGTTGTACTGTACAGACGAATCAGGTAAGGCATGGGGCCTAAAAAACTGTAAGGGGTCTTCTGTGCTTTTTTTATCCTACCACTCCTCAGACGATGAATTCAGAGACAGCGAGTGAACTTCTGCAAATGTAGTATCGAACGGATACAGTATTGTGAAAAGAGTGAGCCTATTTTTCTTCAATTCTCACCAAAAATTTAAATTAAGGACGGCGGGAAAAGTTGTATATTTAAAATTTGCATCCAGGTGTAATAGAAATGTAAGTCTCACCTAAAATGCCGAAGGGCGCACACAGCCGCTACGCTGGCCGCATCGATTACAGAACCATCGTAGTCCAGAACATGAACGTCGATTCGAATCTCCCACACCTGAAAATAAAGATAAAAAATCTCCCCAAAATATTTAAATGATGATAACAAAATAAAAAAATTCCAGTAGAATCGGATCGGCCACCTTTTCTCCAGCCACAATGCACAGTGATTCTAAATCCAAACACCGCGACTGTTTCAAGCTCCGTTCCAAAAGCCGACAAATTTCGACTCCGATGTCACCGAGTCTAAAATCAGACGCAGTGCAGAAAAGAGGACCGGAGAGTCTAAATTATAGTGCTTACCGGCCAGACTCAAACTGAGGGGCAGCCATAGGGGGCAGCTCTAAGTTCACGAAAAGCGATCCTTCCGATGCTCGACCCGATTTCGGTCTGATAATGCTGCTCGAAACTTGGGCGAGTACTCTAAAAAGGAATATACAAGATGAGATGTGGAGGGAATGCGGATGACATTGCTTACTTTGTGTTCCCCTGAACAACAAACGCCGATCCCTGGTCTTCGCCCAGGCTAATCACGATCTTCCTGTGATCCGCACATGATCGACCATCCAAACGCTACAAAAAATTTGAGTCTCACTCATTCTACGGTGCTTTTGCAGTTTTTCCCCTAATCTCTTGAATCCAGTCTATCCTAGCCTAAGCTTAAGGCTAAGACTAAGCCCAAATCCAGCCAATGCCTAAGCCTATTTGGGGGACAAAGTGCAAAAGTGCCCATTCGACCTTCTTATCTACAGATAGAAAAGGAGAGCGAGCGGCCACCGCTGCACCTACTCTGGACTTCGAGTCGTGCCCGAACATTTTAAGCAATGAGTACTGTACTGCTAAAACATTGCAATTCATGTCAAAGTTATAGGTTTCTTAGCACCATAGCCCAGCGATCCGTTTAGCCATCATAAACACAGTCGTACAAACGAAAATATTTTAAAATGTTGTTCTGAAACATTTTTTGCCGTGACAACCTGACAGGAAATCGCTAAAATTTTTCAGCCAAAACTTTTACAGGTTTTGTACCTAGGCTTTTGTCATGCAGCAAAAAACTAAAATGCAGAGCTCGGAAAAGACAAAATTAAGACAGTAACGACATGTACGCAAAAAGAGTGAAGCAAGGTAAGTCACTGGCTCGAAGGAAGATACCCGACAATTTGTGATATGGGGGCTAAATGAGGCAAAAAACTTACAGAATTCTCGACAAAACTCCGCAAAATAAATTCTTTCTCACTATTTGACAACATCAAAGGACGCATTTTCAAAGAATCAAACGTACTGATAGATATCTACTTTTTTGAAATGCCTAAAAAAATCCGAACAATGCCTCGACTCTGTTATATGCAGGGTCGAGCCGTGATACGAACGTGCAGTGCCTCTTACGCGGAGACAGCAGACACTTTTTGTCAGTAAATGTCTCATATTTTACATTTTTATTTAGCGTACTAGCAAATTTTAACAAATACAATCAATCAGGTGATTTTACAAATGCTTTTTAATTTTACTCTTTATATTCTTAAAAAAACCAGATTGAAGTTTAGGTTTGGTAATAAGTGAGTGAGAAATACTCACGACTAGATCGACATAGGGGACTCTCTTTTGTGCTGATGACGTGAGTGAGAGGCCTTCTCTTAACACCTCCTGTACGCGTTAATGCATCTAGTACAAATACTGCGGATGATGGAAGATACATCTACCTGATCCAGGTAGATGTTACTCTAAAGTTTCGGACGCAATTAACAGCTGCATCACCAACTGCGCAAATGGTGAAAGATAGTAATCAAATCAGTGCGCGCTTCCTTGCATTGCCCATGCGTGGCCCAGCACCAAACAAGAACACATACTCTGTGCCAGATAGATCAAAGCTATAATCATAATAACCAATAACCGGTGATTGTGTTTGGACGGAATCTGGCTGACTGCTATTAGGTGGGATAGTCATTTATGCAAGTAGGCACCTGAGCAGAGAATATAAAGAAAACGCGCATGTAGTCTAACCACATGCCAGGGCTTGTTAGAGAACTAGGATGTACTATGGATAGAGCTGACAGCATAGTCTAATTTCCCCACAAATACTGTGCATGCAGTAAGTGACTACACTCGGTGACAAGTGGCTATGGGCTCTTTGTACACAAGCACAGGCAAAGTGCTGCTTGCCATTCGAAACAATGTACTTGCAAGTGTAGCACTTGCTTACAGGGACCTGCCAATGCAAGACATTGTCATAAATTGTGAGCGTGCCTGCAGCCCTCGCAGACTTGCAATGTGCTTCCTTTTCAGCGATCGAGTATGCATTGACCTGGAAGAACCCCAAAACCAGGAATGCATTGAGAGTCATGAAGAAGATTCCCGAAAAGTGCAGTCAACATACGACTGCTTTCGAGTGGACCTTGTGTTAGAATTCGCCTGCCAGTAACCATCAGTGCCTGGCAGGTGGGGGGGGGTGTGGGGCCGGTTTTTGTGTTGTGTCTTCACCCTCGAGTGCGCATAAGCGCTTGGTGATAATGTAAAACATGAAAATGAACATGAACCCTCAGTCTGTGGTCACCCAGGCTGTCCTTCCTAGACCCTCGTGGCCGATCAGTTCATGGAACTAAGAGCAAGCACGGCTGGGAAACATAATTTGGAACTCTATGGCTACCACAGAAAGCGGGAAGAGCCTTTGACCAATCGTTATTCAGCGGCCTACAAAGCAGGCTGCTCTGTATGTCCTGTCTTTACCATCTGAGTATACTCCTTTTCTGTGATTCGTCCAAACAAAATGATCCTACGTTCTCTGAGGACACTTGCCGTCTTTTCTGTCTCCTGCTTGCGCTGTACCGAAAAAAGGTTGCATTCAAAATTTCAAAGGAGAGCGTTCCAGTTCTGTGGTCTCACTGATAGGCCATTAGTCTTACACTCCCTCCGATCTTTACGCTGCGTCTGTTAGTTTCACACCCCCTCTGCTTCTTTACACTGTCCCATGTATAAAATGAGCTGTCCAAGTGTTCATTCATCATTGGCCCATCTGCAACATCACTGGTTGGCTGGTCGGTGCTCGTCGACGATCACATTGCGATGCTGGCGTTCGCTGCGATGTTCATCGTCATCTATCTTCAAGCTCACAAGATTCGCTGCTTGAAAGGAATGCCGGGGCTCCCATTTGGTCAATCGCTGTTCCAAATCATCGACTATGCTCTCGGCACGAAGTGGACGCCCGTGCCAAATCACCAGCGCGTCTCTGCGATCCTCGAGGACAATGCCCTGCTGGAAGACCCGAAGCCCACGATCATACGGCCGAAGATGGTTCGAATCGATCAAAAGCGCCCGATACCCATCGAAAGGGTCAGCATTCAAATGGACCAGTGCAAAATTCGACGCGGGCCAGTCGAGGTCGAGGGCGAGGACGAGACGGACGAGGAGGACAAAGTGGAAGGTCAAGAAGCGGAGGTGAAGGAGCGACACTGAAAGTGGGACACGATGGTGGGTGATGGCGATGACAATGCGCTTGTGATGCTGTATTTGTGTGCCAATGTCTTTTTCGATGTACTGGTACTGGATTGCGTGCATTGATGCTTGAAGGAAAAGGAAGAAAAGCAGCGTTGATGGGACGAAAATGCAAAAAAATACATTCAAAGCAAAGTTGAGGTAGGCCGCAATCGAATTACCCAGTGAATTCAAAGAGCCGCTAGGACAGCATGACAGGTTTACGCACGGTTCGATCGAACGGTTGTGGTCGTCTGTCATAAAGAGACCAGCTGTCACAAAACAATGGCCGTACCTGATTTTTGAGTAGGTTGTGTATGAGTCAGTGTGATGCCATCTGCAGTATGGTGTGTAATGAATGTGCTGCGTCGAGTGGTTGAAGCTGTGGAAGTTACTTTTGTGGTGGACATATCCGAACAATCGCATATTCGGCCTTGTGGGGCGATGATTGCACTGCCCTGTGGGGCACTTTCACAATCAGACTATGACGCGTCCCAACTTCTATGTACAGTAGGATCCTGAGCGTTGGGCCTCCAGGGTGGACATGCGTGAACATACATGTAATGAATGAGATGATATCAATATTTTGCATTTCATTCGTCCTTTTTTCTGTCATATTTAAAGTTGCAAGTCAGCTTCTCATTATTGTTATTTGATACCAGAGAAAACATGGATGACTCAGATTTTGCATGTCTATGTCTATTAGACCTACTGTAAAGTAGGAGACATGATCGCTACGGAGTCGAAAAGTGGTTTGCAGTCTGATACAGAGAGTGACCAGTTGTCGGAGTACACATTCGATGTAGAAAACGTGCCAGGGAAGACCAATGTGGTGACAGATGCACTTTCTCGAAGCCTGGTGTGCACGGTTTTCCCGGTGGTGGAAGGAACAACTACGCAAAAGGCGGTGGAGTTGTTGGACCAGATGCTTAAGGCAGCGCAGAGGGAAGATCAGATCTGTCCAGCGCTGATCAATTATTTGGGAAAAATAGTGTCGCCCAGCGACCCGCGGGATGCGAGGCGGCTTAAAGTAACACTCGCGCAGAGTTTTAGTCTTTTGGAAAAGGGCGTATTGCTCCACTTGTCTCTTGGGCGAGAATGGAAGAAAGAGGATTGGATACAGATTGGTTAGTTCCATCATCTTTGCAGCGCTTGGTGTTTGATGCACTGCATGGTGATGCTATGGCGGGTCACATGGGCTGGACGAAAACCTTTGTCGAGCTGAGGCAACGGTTCTTTTGGCCATGCATGTGCAAGGACACTTTCGCTGGTGTCAAAGTTGTTTGCCATGCGGGAAGAGCAAATCATATGGTCAAGCAGGTCGGGCACCCTTAAACCACTGTGTGTGAAGAATCCGTTCGAGTTGGCGGCGATTGATACTATGGGCCCTCTCCCTATAGATAGTGATGGCAGTAAATACGCAGTAATCGTGAGCGATTACCTGACCAAATATATCGAGGTGTTCGCAGTGCCAGCCATCAAGGCAGCGGAAATAGCCCAGATCTTAGCAGACAAGATCATATGCCGGTGGGGAGCACCCCGACGATTGCTGTTGGACAGAGAGACTAATTTTACCTCGGAGTGTGCGGTTGGGAGTCATCGATACGCTCCCCTGGCTGGGACGTCAACCTCTTCGATTGATGTTTCCAGGGCAGGTATAGTCGCGAGACTTGCCTTTCTCCAGTCGGAGTTTTTTGCCCAGAGACTTCAGTCTCGACTATCTCCCGCCGCCTGGGTGCGCTGGTTACAGGAGTTAGTGCAGGATGTTTGTCAAACGATCCCCTGACAGTGGCTTACAGGCCTCATCGTCAGACCGATGGTCAGGTGGAGAGAGTGAATCGTGTGTTTCGCGATATTCTGAGAATGTACGTAGATCAAGATCACCAGGATAATCGGAGTGTTTTGTTTCGTTTGCTCGATTCGCATACAATACGTCAGTTCATAAAGCGACAGGTGAGACTTCGTTGTTTCTGATGCATGGTTTCGATGCACAGTTGGTGATCGACTCAGGTATCTCGAGTACAGCTAACAAATTTGGCAGCGCGATCGAATATCGCGAGCACATGGTGCAGCAGCTCGAGCGAGCTCAGAGGTTAGCTTATGAGAGCATAGACTGAGTGAAGGAAAAGCGTGGGGAAGGTTATGACAAAAGTACGAAATCAGAGGAGTTTCGGCCTGGTGATATGGTAATGTATAAGCGAATGCATACACCAGCGGGTTTATCATCGAAGTTGTTGGGCTCCTGGCTTGGACCCTATCGTATCACGCAGGTGATATCGCCGCACAACTTGATTATTCGTCCACAAGGAGGATTGGCTAGTGAGGAGAAGCGTGTTCACATGGAGCAGGTGAAACGGCATGTGCCGTAGGCGGATAGGCCACACAAACCAAGGTTGCTGAAAGTTAGTGATGCAGTGTAGGCCAAAATGAAGTACCATCCGTATTTGCCAGCATCGTGGATGAGACTGAACTCCCGGATAAGAGGTATCAAACCAAATTCAATTCGCGTTCACTTCTGCGAAAAGAAGTGCGGGCTAGTCGAGCGTGATAACACCTTCGACTGCAAGCAGTACGGAGAGGTGTCAGCCTCCAGGGAGGTGTACCTCGTACTATGCAAGCTGCGGACAGGGACTTGGAAGAGGAGAAGGACAAGAGGGTTTCCGTACGAGAGAGACGAAAATGGGTGCAATGGGAATCGGAGACATTCGATCGAACTCAATCAACAGCGTACAATGCGATCATACGATGTCAATGGAGAATGCGACGCGACGCCAGTGATCATGATTTTTGTGTTTCGAAATTTTGTGTTTCGAGTAAGTTTTCTTGTAAACTGATGGGGAGGTGAATGTCACAGTAGAGTTTG
The DNA here is from genome assembly GCA_030248295.1 of Mesodorylaimus sp. YZB2_4. Lineage (NCBI taxonomy): Eukaryota > Metazoa > Nematoda > Enoplea > Dorylaimida > Dorylaimidae > Mesodorylaimus > Mesodorylaimus sp. YZB2_4. Next base: position 203,856 of record JASANH010000585.1, on the reverse strand, counting down.
TATCTCCCACGTAGATATCATGTAGCGTAGTGTGCGCCATTGTCAAGCTTGCTCGCCAGGGCTACCGCCAGAGCAGGCGACCCGTGTAGAGTATTGAGGACCATAATATAATTCTCGTATAGTGCGGTTAGGTCTCGAGATTGCTCTTCTCCCTACGCAGTCACATCAGACAGCAACGTGACAGCAGACATGTCGATCGGTTGACTGGGTTTAAGCAGGTTTTTTGTCTTCTTAGTATGGTACAAACCAGCAGCTGGAGGTGATAATATCTGGTAAATTGAATAATAAGTGTCGAACTGTCAATCAGTTCATTAGGTCCCCGCAAACCCTTTGTCTTGTTAATATGTTGCAAACTAGCAGCTGGAGGTAATCATATTGAGCAAATTGAATGATAAGTGGTGGAGTTCCGATCAGTTAAATGGGTTTTGGCAGGGTTTTTTGTCGATACTGTACAAACTAGCAGCTAAAAGTGATCATATCCAGTACCTTAAAAATGAAGTTGTGATTTGTCAGTCAGTTGATTGGGTTCTAGTAGATCCTCTGTCTTGTTATTATGGTACAAAGTGGCAGCTAGGTGATCATATCCAGTAAATTGAATAATGAGCTGTGAAATCTCGATCAGTTAAATGGGTTTCAGCACGCTTTTTTGTATTGTTGATATAGTACAAACTAGCAGCTGGAGGTGATCATATCCAGTACCTTGAAAATGAAGTGTTGATTTGTCAGTCAGTTGATGCAGTTCAAGTAGATCTTCTGTGTTTTTGATATTGTACAAACTGGCGGCTAGGTGATCATATCTAGTGAATTCAATAGTAATCTATCAAATGTCGATAAGTTGATTAGATTGTAGCAGATCCTTTGTCTTCTTGATATGGTACAAACTAGCAGCTGGAGGTGATCATATACAGTGAATTTAATGAAAAGCTGAATGATAATTTGCCTCGACTAGTCACGTATCCTTTTCGTATAGACAGCCAAGCGTCTAGATTATATATAGCCCCACAGATGACTGTACAGGTATGTAGAATGAGTAGGATTGTTCCAAACAGCCTGGGCCTGGCTTTGAAACGAAGAGGTAGCAAGGATCACTGTACGTAGCGACTGCGATAAGAACATGCTCAAACCAGTGAAGCCGCGCTGATCAACCTGAGTTGCCGTTTTATGGTATGCTGGTTGCTATCGACCACTTTGAGTGGTTTCTCTATCTCGTACTTACAATCGCTGTTCGATCTGCTCCTATTGCAGACGCAGCTCAGTGTTTTATGTCATGTCATACTTTATCCATAGTCAAGCACCGTACAGCGCACTCGAGGGCTAAGGAACAATCATATCCAGGCGGGAGTCTCGTCCAATGGCTTTGTTGCGTTTGGCAATATGATCGGCGTATTGCTTGCCTGTCGAGGTGACCATTCCTCATCATCTCATTGTTATAAGAGTGAGTCGATTTGTTGATGCATCCGTGGCGGACCAACAATATTGATCGAATCGATCGAGCCTGCTTCGGATGTTGGTGGCTGGGAGGCGTCGATGGCGGGCGGGGCGGACGTTATCACGAAGATCGCTTCTTCGTAGTCCAAAAAAGGCAGCAAGGAACGTATGAATATGTCAGTCAGGGAGAGAAAAATTCAAATTTCCCGCCTTTCAAACGATAGTGAGGGCAATTAACTCAGCGCTAAAGCAGTTGCCAATAGTAGATTGAGAATCCTGAAGTCGAGTTCGTAGCCAAGCCAAGCAGGTTTATAAAGCCAAGCTCGTTCTTGTGTGAGGCATGACGTGACCCTCGATTGATGCTCCCTGCGTTCATGCACAACAGGCGCGGGGAGTCTGTGCACCCAAGCGATCAGAGCCCCATGCATCTGGAAACGCCGACACGAAGAAGGCGCCCGACTTATGTCACAATGCTCATGGGTAATCGTAATTGGAATAAACACGTCCTTATAAATCAACAGGATTTCCGAGCCTATCTGAAGCACAATCACCAGACCGCCCTTTCATTTTTACATCTACTTCGCGAGTAGACACGCGTGTGTTCTTAGCACTGCCTACCAACTTTATGCTTGCCGTAATGCCAAATAATAAATCTACGGCGAAGCTCATTAAAAGGAATCCAGAAAATAGGAGGACGAGGCTAATTATTGTGGCCCCTGCATAACAGATTCAGGAAAGGTCATCGCTTCGATCTAGCTGGCACAGAGCATGTATTCTCGTTGGGTGGTGGGCCACGCATGGCGATGCAAGGGAGCACTGATTCGATCGAATTTTCCCACTTCCATCGTTTGGCGGGATTGGCGCTGGCTTGTTTGGCGTGGAAGAGACTAGCAGCAAAAGTTCATTTTGTTGGGAATGCGCAGTGCGGCCTGGAGCTCTGAAGAAAAGGTCCATCGTTTTTCAGCTTAACGAATCTAATAACTAGCGAAGGTAGCTTTATTGGCTTCGCTTCTATTTTTTCTATGCATTGTTATCCCGTCATAGTTTCTCGAAAATAGACTAATTTGAAGGTTGTTGATGGGAGGGAAACGAGAGCAATTACCAAACTCATTTCTTTTAAATCTAAAGAAAATGATCATGAAAAACGGCGTGAATTTGAGTAAGGAGCGTGCCAAATATGTGTATTGCAGTGATAAATGATTAAGTCGTCGACCAGCCGCCCGTTTCTCATTATCGCAATCCCTCGGTGCAAGGCTTGATTGGCCTAATGTTTAGACAGTGTACAGAAATGAGGGATTATAGGTGCGTGCGTCATTCGAAATAAGATTTCCAAGTCCCCATTTCTTTTGTGAAGAACACGATGACGAGATCCTAAATCCTAATCCTGTTCATTCTGCTATTAGAGAGAACAGAAGAAGGGCGAGTAAGAGCAAGGACATCTAGATAATCAAATGAGCTTGTTTCCCTCGCTGCCAGCCGCGCCAGTACTCGAAGGGTCTGCCGTGGGACGCGGCGTGGCCCTACTGTCCTATTTAGGAAGTGGTTGTAAGATTCATGTAACTGCTGATGCATTTTTGTGTCCATCAACTGGCATATTTTAGCCTATTGTGGTAGTCGAAATTGTACCCCCGGGTGACTGGCGAGTATTCAAAGCGTGGACATGATGGCCTGGTCGAACATTACATCTTTCCTAATGAGCAGTGTGGGCAACGACACGGGTGACATGGAGGAGGATCTTCTCGATCACGTGTCCATTATCGACTCGATCAATAACAGATCGGAAAAAGAGAAATGCGGTTTATATAAGTTTATGATGAAAAATATTTTTAACATGTCAGAACACGAGAAAGGTGAGGCTGGGTATGAATCCACGAAAAAGCAGCACTGGTGATTCTGATCGCATGCAAACTAGTGCGAGTGAAACCATATGCTTTAAATTGTAGATTGGTGTCCATACTACTACGATGGATTCTTATGCTGGCCTCAAAGCCCGCCCAATGCCACGATCATTTTGGACTGCCCGGCCAGCATACGCGGCATACAATACGAGAACAGCTGTAAGTACTGTAGAGCACTTGGGCTGCAAATGATAGAGCTTATGGGAGAGGGCGTCCCCATGAGCGTCAGATAGGTTTCGAAAAGAGACAAAATCAAAAGGACAAGAGTTGATGATATGGCTTCGTGTTTGAGTGCTCGCTTTTGGCTCCTAAAAGTTTTATCGCAACCGTAGATGCCAAACAAGCGACTCCCGGGTGATGAAGGCGCAGTAACAAGGCATGCGCCAGAGCCGAGTGAATGGCTGTACATTCAAAGTGATAGTCCGACAAGGATAATCTCTCAGACATAGCTGCTCGGATTACATAAATAAGCCAAGACTGGGCGCAGCATACCTTGATATTGTTTGACTCTAGCATACTCTACCTATCAACCAATGATGCTGTCAGGGACCATTGGTTTATACAGGATCATTGATAGTAAAGAGATATACGGGTGATCAACGGACCCAAGAGTTAGACTAAACCAAGGGTCAATGTACTGTTGCCGTAAGACATGTCAATGGGGCAGGGCTCCTCACCATATAGCTCACCAACTGGTCATCTGCTTGGTTTCAGACAACGTGACCCGACATTGCAACGGGACCGGCTATTGGGAATCGGGCAATTACTCTGGTTGTGCAGCACTGTTGAGCGATGCTGAGCCGGTAGGACTGCTAAGAGCACAGGGGGAGTGGGGTCTAAAGGTGACTGCATGTTTTAGCCGATCCCATGGATCCACCTTCGTCTCATGTACTACATATATTGGTTCGGGTACGTGTTCTCGCTCGTCTTCTTGATCCTGGCGCTGACCGTCTTTGTCAGATACAAGTAAGACTGACAATAATAACAGAGAAGGCAGAGCCAATGCTATTGCTAATTTAGGAAATTGTGGTGTTTGCGGAACATTATTCATTGTAATTTGATATTGTGCTTTGCATTGCACAACCTGACTTGGATCGCGTACTCGTTGGTGGCCCACGAATTCCTGACCAAAGTTTACGGGTTGGAGGAAGTCGTAAGTACAATAAGCTCGGGAAGCCAGCCCAGGGAGGGGGTAGCTCAGTGTAGGAAACATCAAGTTGGAAACCTGTGTTGGTAAAGCCATGAAAGTGAAAACAGGTACAACCACAGAAATCAACGGGTGTCTTCGATGTTCCTCTTCCTCATGGACCCTGGATTCACTATTCACGATTCCTATGGTATACAGTACACACACGAAACATCTACTGCGCGGCATACTGTAGAAGTGCCTACTGTCTCTTGCTTATAGACCAATCTGCCTTTCAGGCGTATTGCTACATACCGACCACGGTCCTCAAATATTTCATCGCAGCGGGTTTCTTCTGGATGTTCATCGAAGGCGTGTATTTGCTGTTTTCAGTCGTCTTCTCCTTCCACGCTAAGCGCATTCGATTTTGGATGTGCGCTATTGTCGGATGGGGTAAGTTCTTGCACGCATGTTTCTGTTTCTTTTATCACGTTGATACTGCGAGCTACTCGATGAGGATCGAAGACTGCAATCAAGACCATGTGAAGGACTCGGTGATGAATTTATCAAATGGTGCTTCCACTGCGCATCTCATAATCGCACAGAACGACCCTACTTTCCATCACATCTGAACTTCTCATTTCAGTCGTTCCTCTGCTTCTGCTTGTCATCACAACAATCGTGAAAGCCAAGAGTGATCGCACCGAAGAGTAAGTCTATGCTAGCCCAGATACCTATTCTATCGGACCAGTGAATTCTGCCTAAGCAGATGTTGGAACGAGCAGCACCACCTGGATTACATATTCATCGGACCCGTGTTATGCATTTTGCTGGTAAGTACGATGGCCACAGAGGCCGGGCCGATGAAGGAGATAACGTTTTCATTAAGACATAAGGCTGCCATCACAGCAAGGAGTAAGCGACAGCTAATTGCAGACGTCTCAGGAGAAAGAAGCTTATCAGTAAATCCGTATGGCTTCCGGCAAAAACCTTGGAACAATGTTTGCCACGATGCTGATGCTCCTCTAATCATAAGCTCATGTTTCTTTGTGGGCATCAACTGCCGGAAGTCGATGCGATGAACTGATGCTAACTAGAGCTTGTCCGAACCCTTATGGTCTGAAAACTTGGTTCTGTGGCGAGAAGTCTTAGCAAACACTGCACTGCACTCGCTCACTGCACGACCGACCCTGATCGTATAGAGTATATGAGAGCGTCTGAGTGGAGTGGTTGGACCCTTACGCAGTCACATGGCGCATGCCGGTCGACAGTAATCCTTGTCGATTCCAGGTCAACGTGCTGTTCCTGATCGCCATCATGTACGTTGTTGTGACGAAGCTTCAAGTGACTGTGCCAGTCGAGGCGACCAGATACAAGTAGGGCTGGCCCAGCCCTGACTCCCCGAACTACATTATGCTTTCATTGAAATCAGGAAAGCCATTAAGGCGTTGTTCATACTGTGCCCTCTTCTGGGCGTTAACTACGTTTTCGTCCTATTACAACCCAACAATCCGCTGTGGGCGAAATTGGTTTTTTCTTACTATTTCACCATTATGACCTCGCTACAAGTACGTCAAAAGGGTTTAGATTAGAGCCATCGTCAAACACAGTCTCTTCTCCCTAGGGGACCTTGGTGGCTGTCCTGTTCTGCTTTCGAAATAACGAAGTAAGCGAGGCCTGTTCCGACTCGAACCTCATTTTCCTTTGTGCACTTTATAAATCCCTTTTACCATCGCGCCTTCGTGCTAGGTCTGGCAGACAATTAGGAGATCGGTGAGAAGATGGAGCCGCGCCATGGGGTTCGGGGGACGAGCCTCGCAGAAAATGCTACGAAGGTCGATGAGGATCGACACACAGTCATCAATGATGATCGACATGGAAACATCTTCGGCCGGAAAGTCCTCGCGAAGGAGTCTGGGACTCGATTTGATGTAAGGAGTGATACGGCTGATCAGTACAGTGCCCACTCTGACCATATCGGTTCTATGAACTATGATCTCTGCACACCTATCTCACTTTGTTTCAGGGCGCCCAACAGCATCAAACATCACAATCGCAACCCATCCAAACGCAACGCCAATGTTATCATAATGAGAGACGACGGCGAGCTACGTCTCTTCTTGCCCCATTCATCCTCGGTCGGCGGGGCTCGCAAAACGACTGCTCCAGCCAAGATGAAACAGGACAGTGTCGATTCCACTTGGCACTACCGCCCTTTCAGTGGCAAGCGTCAACGCGAACGATACAGTTTGCCCGTTGTTCACAACCAATTGACCACCAGTTCCTTGTCTCGTAACGGGTCCAACAACGTCAGCGGCAACAGCACCAAGAACCAGCCCACACCCCGCCGTCCAGCCTCCAATTATCGACCAGTCAGAGCGTCTGATAGCATCGACAGCGCTCAAGTCAGAAGAAGCAGATACGCTTACAGTAATGATAGGACGTCCGTTTTCTAAAATACTTCATTCGCATCGCCACATCACCATTTTTCGTGTGGCTGTTTACCAGCCCATACTTGTATATAGTATACTAGCGGCACCAAAGATTGTAGTATTACGATCACATGTAAAAAGCGCCTCACAACTTGAAACCAGAATGTATTGCTACAATGCCGTACGACATATTTTCGTATGTCACAAAGCGAAAGCCAGCTCGTCTGATCATATCGGCGAATTCGTTCTAAAAATACACCACGAAAAGGCAATTCATGAAAGCATAACGTTACTAACTCATCCACTACCTAGTTTGAGGTGATTCTAGACGTCCCTCACTCCCGCACGAAATGAATGTCACAGCATACCTGATTCGGAAACTGCCGTATACTTTCGACCAGATATTGATACGATTTCCAATCTTGAGCAAAGATCTGCCCCATAACAGGGATGACTTGGAACGAATACCAGTCGTAGATTCTTCAAAAGAAAGGGCGGCTATTAAATTTGTGGCAGTCGAAAAAGAAACCCGTCTTACGCGCTTAACCCTGGTGCCCAGACTTGACTGAATTCCAGGCACATAAATCGACCGCCTCGTTTAAGAACGCGAAATGCTTCCTCGAGGACCTGCAAGAAAAGACCAAGAGTGGAATGCAGGTTTCCTAATAATATAGCCGAAAGGAATGTGACCAACACAGACATACCTTATCAACGTGGGTGCAGTTACGGATGCCGAACGCTATGGTATAAGCATCGAATTCGTTATCTTCAAATGGCAGCTTTTCAGCATCTCCGACAACCCATCTAATGCCTGCAAGGAAACAATGTTTTTAGCTGATCTATTAGCATTACTTGCTAGCACTGATATGTGATGCCTTTCTGTCCCGCATCGTCGAACCCCAATAACCCGAGTTCACTCAATGGTGTCTAGACTCCTTTAAGCGAAAATCATCAAGCCCCACCCAGCCAATAAGATCTCCTCTATCGTACAGTAACTCAATATTCAGGCCCTTAAAACCATGTAACTCCATCATACCTTTATCAGCACCAATCTGCACAGCCCGCTGTTTTCCAACATCCAGCATAGCTTGATTGATGTCACACACAGTCACGGGAACTGTAGAGCCAACATCGTCATCGTCAGAGTGCGCCAATCGTTTCGTCGTTGCTGCCGTATCCAAACCGCGGTCATTGCCAGTAATAACGTTGCCGCCGGGAACGTCCCACTCGAGCGAAGGATCACTCCGAGTTGCAAAGTGGCCTTTTGAAAGCCGCGCTGACTTCGATTTGTAATCGATGTGCCGAAGAACGCGAAATGCGATGTCGCCTGAAATGGACAAGAACACTCCGGGAGGTTAGGATTCTACGACAGTGAGAGAGCCCACGGAAATATAGGCCTACGGAGGGAGTTCAAAAAGTTCGTAGCCTGAGTACCTTCCGCATGAGCTGCGGCAGTGAAATTTGTACTTTACACTGCCGCACATCCCACTAGAATCCCTACAAAAAATCACGCTGATTCATCCATGCGTTCTTGAGATATGGTCATCTATTTGGAAGTGGGTCAGAGAAATTACAAATTTGACAAATTTTGCGCATCAGTCTGTCATCAAGTTTTTAACAAAAGAAGTCTTGAAGCCGACAGAAATTAGCGATCGGATTGTCTTAGTGTACGGCAATAATGCACCTAAATTGCCGTCAGTGAAAAAGTGGTCTGCTTTGCTCAAACATGGGGGAGAATCGATTGAAGATGACCCAAGATCTGGACGACCAACCGAGGCGACACTGGCCAACAAATGCGATGTTGAGGCAAAGATTGGGAAAGAAGACCTTCGAACAGACGTTGTCTAGATAGCGGAGGAAATGAGCATTTCAGTGGGTAGCGTTGAAACAATTTTACAGAGAAATTGAATTTATCTAAAGTCTGCGCGATGTGTGCCAAAAGACCTGGCAAACATGCGAAGAGTTCAACGGTCAAAGGAGCTTTTGGCAAGGATCGCGGCTGATCCAGATGACTTTTATGAAAGAACGGTTATGGATGATGAAGCCTGGATTCACCACTTTGATCAGAGTCAGAACACGAATCGATACAGTGGCTGCCAAAGGGTGCACATCCGCCAAAAAATTTCGCGTTCAGCATTTATTGGGCGAGGTCATGTCAACAACTTTTTTATAATTGAAACGGAATGTTAGTGATTAATTATATGCCAGTCAAGACCACAATCACTGGGCAATATTTTGCTGATGTTATCCGCCGATTGCGTGAAGAGATCAAAGCGAAACGGCGCGGGATGTTGAAAAAGGAGGTGCTGCTCCTGATTGACAATGCGCCCGTCCACAAAGCGCGCGTTGCTCAGGCTGCCATCGATGAATGCGGATTCGAACAAATCGCTCATCCACCGCAAAGTCCAGACCTGGCACCCAGCGATTATTACCTATTCGGAAAACTCAAAAAAAGTTTACGTGGCAAGAGATTTTCGAGTGATGAGGAAGTGAAACCAGCGACTGAAGCGTTTTTTGAGGGGTGTGAGTAATATTTTTTTATCGGTATGCACGCGGTGCACCAAAGTTTAAACAAGCGCATTGGTCTCAGGGGATGTTATGTCGAAAATAAATAAGCATTACCTTGTACAGGTTCAATTAAAATGTGGTCAGGCTACGAACTTTTAGAACTCCCCTCGTACTGCATATTAATTTATTCGCTGTGCAATATAGGCTTTTTCTGCACGTTATTGAGAATGAATCCATCCTTCCCAACCATTTCGCCCGTCATAGGGTCGGCCTGACGTACCTACCAGTTCCGCCTGCGACGTCCAGCAACCGAATGTTGGCAGTCGGACTCAATCGATGAACGAAATGATCTTTCCAAAACCGATGAATGCCAAAACTCATGACATCGTTCATCAAATCATATCGGCTGGCCACGTTCTCGAACACATCGTAAACTTAAAAACCAGGAAACAGTCAACATCAAAATAAGATAGCCTAGCTGGCATGTAAGAGAGATATATATTTACCTTTTTGCGATTTCTCGTTTTCGTCCACGGTTTGGAAACCAAAATGAGTTTGCTTCTCAGACGAAGATGAGGGAGCCGAAGCCGAGAAGACACGATTCAAACCGCCTAATCGTAAACCAAGACGTCGGAAAGGAATCATCGCCGGAAAACAACGATTCGCAATGCAAATTTTGTAGTTGGGCCGCAATTCGTGATCGAATCGATTGCAGTAGCCTACATATCAATAGAAGCAGTAAGCAATAAAATTGCACATATTACTAACCCGTTTAAAAATGCCAAATCCAGATTTTTTGCGTAGGGTACTGTATAAGACAAAAAGTCAAAAAATTTTAGTCTGCCCGCACTTTCTTTTACTTATTTCCGAAAACTATTTTAATAAATGGTATTTTACAGATACCTACAAAATATTTTTTAGGGGTGCTAAATAATTTCCAAGACAGGAATCCAATAAAGTTTTGAATTGGCGCCATTTAAGCAGGTATTAAACAGCTTATCACATTGTTTTAAAGAATAGTGTGCGCGCTTGAAGAGGACGCCGAAGTTCTGGACTTCTAAAATCATGGCAGTCTTTGAGTTCGTACTACTCATTTATTCAATCTTGCTTTGTTTCGTTCGGTTGAGCCGTGGCTTTATTACTTCTATTTTCACATTTTTCAAACGAATCTTCAGTATTTTTATTTGTACAGTTTCGACCCATCGCTCAGAACTTCATCAAAAGTAAGAATGCGTACATAGTGCGTAGCGTATGTACAATACCTACCTATTTAGGATGCCTACTGTTGATTTGACTTATCGTTAGCCTATCTGCAGTTATCTTATGCTTTCTGAAGGAAGAGCAAAACCATCCTAGAATATGTAGCAATGATGGTGAAGGTTTTTCTTTTGGTTAGCCATTGCACACTAGACTGCAGTAACCGTACTGTAGCTAGAGAGAGTATAAACCCCCAAATGCTCTATGCCCACTTTTCTCCCTACCCGCCAAATTCTGTTGAGGAAGAAATACAGTACCGGTAGGTATAGAAAACAAGACTTGGTGCGGTGCGGCGTCCTACGGTTTCTGGATGGGCCTTTACTCGAACCTCTTTGGGTCTGCTGACTGGTTCTCTAACACTGATGCCATTTCTAGCGCCATAATAGGGCTACTCGGCGCGGTCTCTTTGCTTACCTCTCCGTGCTAGGCATCGCACCTGTGCCTACATACCTACGTAAGGGCCGCGCTTACCGATTTGCATCCAAAAAACTGGATTGCACATTGCCCCAGGGTTACATCTTTTGTTATTTCTTTGCCCAGTTTTCATTCTTGGGGCTGCGGCTTTAGCGCCGCACCTGTCCTGGTTATGCCTCCCGCTGAAAAGGGCTTGTAGAACCGGATTGGGGTCGTGCTATCCACGTACTTTTGTTTGTCGTGGTGGTCGTTGTTTATGATCATCAGCGTTCATTGTTGGGGAGAGGCAGTCATTCCTGTTCAGTCCTTTCTTTCCGTTCAACAAATCTGTCTTCCCATATTGCCAAACGGTAACAATATTTGCTTGCTTGTTTTAGACGCCCGAGAATGGACAGCCCACCATCTCCGCCACGTCCATCGGATGGAGCCGATAAGCCGTCCTACTTTTCGAACGGCTCAATCAACGCAACAGGCGACAGTGCGCGGAAACAACGCACAACGCCCTTTTTTCCACCCGTTATATCAGTTTCGACCAATACCTCAACGACGACATCTCTGCCAGCAGTCCCTCGGATTTTGGTAAACGAGAAGCCCGCGGAAGAGGAAGCGTACGTCTGGGCCGAAGTGAAAGATCGCAGTCGCGCGCTGGTTCGATACTCTTCGCGCGAGCGTTTGGCTTCATCGACATCATCGTCTGCGTCGTCCTCCCGCTCGGCATCGCCAGCTTTCGACGATCGTCGTGCTCGAGAAGAAATGGTGCTAAATGGTAAAGCGCCATCGACTCCTGTGCCTGCTACTCCCATCCTGAAGATAACTCGTCAACAGTCGTTCACCAAAGAAAAGGTTATCGTCGGCGTTCGATTGCGCCCGCTTATTTTGGAAGATCAGCGCAACAGGGATTATGACGCCAAGCAGATCGTTGTGAATATGAAAACTGATGGATCCCCCGCTTCGGTTCAAGTTCAAGCTAAAGCTGGCTCAATCGTCTTCGACTTTGATCATGGATTTTCGAGCTTGAATGATGATGGCACACCAAAAATGGCCTCCGATCAGGCGGCCGTCTACTCCAAGCTGGCTCAGCCGCTCGTTCAATCAATGATCGCCGGTATTAACTGTTCGTTTTTCGCCTATGGTCAAACCGGCACTGGCAAAACCTTCAGCACGCTGGGCACAAACGAAGATCCGGGAGTGATTCCTCGATTCTGCCAAGACCTGCTGGAACACATAAGGACGGGAACTGGCGAACGAACGTGGACACTGGAAATCAATTACTTCGAAATCTATAACGAGAACATAATTGACCTCTTCGCCGTATCGCGTGATCGGAAGAAGCTTCGTGTCCGCGAGCATCCGGAAAACGGCCCATTTGTTGAAAATCTAGCCTCGATTTCGGTTTCAAAATACGCCGATATCGAGCAATGGTTGCAGCTGGGTAACATTGCCAGACACAAAGCATCGACTGTTCGAAACGATGGCAGTTCCCGTTCACACGCTGTGTTTTCACTGAAGCTTATTCAGATGACTGTAAGTCTCAGTTTCTTTATGTTGCTGCACCTAGCTTAAGTATATGTCCTCTTCCAGAACGTTGATGGGCGTCCTTTTGTGCGCAAATCGAAGGCAAATTTCGTCGATCTGGCGGGTAGTGAACGGTTGGATGCCACTTCCACCTCGATGTCGAATGCTGACCGCATGGCTGAGACGAAGAACATCAACAAATCGTTGACTCATTTGGGCACGGTCATTCTTCAGTTGGCTAGCGGAAAGCGAACCCATATTAGCTACCGCGACTCTGTTTTGACCTGGTGAGTAAGGGTTGTATGTTTGAGGGTAGTCAAAGTCTCCATCTGGTGAGGTCATTCTATGCGGTTACCTGATTCAGCTCGACAACTGTGCAGTACAGGAGCTTTGGTTTGCTCCACTAAAGTATTAATATTTCTAATTACAGGCTTCTGAAGGATAGTTTGGGTGGCAATGCAAAAACCGTGATGCTGGCGACGATTGCTCCATTGGCTGCTTATGCCGAGGAGACATTGTCCACTCTTCGTTACGCCGCCAACGCTTACCAGATTTACAATAAAACGTACGTGAACGAAGACCCGGCGATTGGTTTGATCGAACGTAAGTCTCTAAAGCTTTAAAAGGAGAGCGATCCTTTGATCCAGCATCTTTGATTTGGCCCTGGTTATAGCTCAGGGCTTATACAAGGCTGGGAAAACCTAGAACAAGGGGGAATCCGAGAAGTGACCGGGGAAACTCTGGGAAAGTGAGAATATTTGACCAAAATCGGGGAAAACAGGCTGCTTGTCGAGGCTCCAAATTTCGAGTCACCCGCCTTTTCGATGTACCTGTTTACCATGCTGGAGGTCAGGGAATCAGTTAAAGTTAATTGTGTAGTTGTGGAACAGTGCGAAAATGATCAGGAAAAATCATTTTCCGCTCCTTGTATGAACCCTGTAGCTTATATTAAAAGGGTTCATACATGTCTGGGAAAGTGAGGGTATCCGTTGAGTGCCTGGTAAAATAGGAATTTGGGATCCAAGACCAGGGCAAACTGATAGTTTGCATTCAGAGGTTAAATTTTGAATCAACCGCCTTTTATTTGTACCAATTGACCACGTTTTAAATTAGTGCATAAATCAGTGGAAATTAGCTTAGTAGTGCTGGGGCCGTGTGAACCAAATTAAGGGAAAATAAAATCGTTGTCTGGAAAACCTGAACAAAATCAGTGAAAATCATTTTCCGCTCCTTGTGTGCATCCTGTTACAATAACAACACTTGTGTAATATGTAATATAGTATTCTGATATGTACTGTACCTATTTTAAAATGCTGCTGTAGGCAGGCATCTTGTTAACTGACTGTGAAACATTCCGATTCGACTGTATATTTTTTCTTTTTCAGAACTTCGAAAAGAAAATGAAGAATTAAAGGCGGCGTTGTCGAACGGGGGTGTTGTAACCCCAAAAGTGTCCATGTCTGACGATCGTATTGCGGCTCTGAAAGCCAGAATTCACGAGCTGGAGTCGGAATTGCAAGAAAAGGAAATCGAATTCGGTCAGATGAAAGAAGACTACGTCACCAAGAATGTTGAGGTGGAACAGATTAATCGCGCTGTGGAAACGGATACGAATGGGACGTGCGGGTGTTTCACGATCGAATTGAAGATGCATCTGGAAATGATTAGTAAGCCGGCACTGATTTTGTTGTCGCCAGACGCTGTGTTGACGGACTCGAGCGTGCATATCGTCGATTCTTTATCCAGCATCATCGGTCGGTCGCCGGATTGCACCATTTCTTTATGCGATGGTAAAGCTTCTTTGTTTTTCGGAGTCTAATAAGCCCTGATTTGTATTGTTTCAGGAACCACGATTTTGGACGTGCAGTGCAGTATTAACTGGCGTGACAATCGTCTGTTCTTGTATCCTCGAGCTGATGCCATGATCTACGTGAATGGGCGTCCTTTGCGAAATGGACCGACCGATGTGCATGAATTGTACGATGGGGATCGTCTAGCCCTCGGTGCAAGTGGAGAATATTTCTTCTCAGTATCGATTCCGGCAAATCTTCAATCCGCTGTAATGACTGGTATCAACTCGGACAAATTGAAGGCTGAGTACTGGCGTGCCAAGGCGGAATTACTGCAAATGCAACTGCAGTGGTAAGTGTAATTGGCGCATCCAGCGCGGAATATGACTGGGACTAACGAAGAGCTTGTACAATACAGTAGAAATATCAGTATTCCGGGGGCAAACTAGAAAAAATGCTCAACCCGCCCCTCTGACTTTGATCATGCGAGGGTGAGAGTGTTGATATATTGCCTCGTACTCGCATTAGCAGATCAGTTTTCGGTGGGTTCTCGGTGTTGGTTACAGTTGGGAGTAAAAAAATTAGGATCGTTAAAATACCCTGGGTGCAGCTACCTCACAGTACACATGGAATCTACATGAAGAAGTTTTTGTCGTAGTGTATAATTCATTTTAAGATATTTTCTTTTTTCGTTGCAGGAGTCGAGAAGAATGCCGCGAAACTCTGAGTGAGATGACGGTGAGTTGTAAGAGTAATGCAATAAATATATCAGGATTTATAAAAAGCTGGAAAACCAGAGCCAAAATCAGGAAAAACTGAGGTTGCATTTTGAAGCTCCAAATTTCTAATCACCCGTCTTTTATGTGTACCTCTTGATCATGCTGGAAGGCAGTAAATCAGTTGAAATTGCTTTAGTAGAGTCATGGGACTGTGTGAACCAAGTATGGGCAAGGTCGGTTGGGTTAGAGGATGTTTGGGAGCGGGGAGGAAGGGGTAGAGATCAGATCAGATCGCCTAAGCCTGATCTGATTGCGTGTGAGAAAGCTCAGGTCAGGTCAGGTTTGGGTCGAGTCGAGTGAGTGAGTTGTATGACTGTTTACATACATTACTGTAGGCTGGCTGGACACTTGGCCTGTGTTTGGAGCCAGGGCTTGGTCAGTCAGGTCAGGTCTTGGTCCTGCCCACATACAATTTGATCGCTTTTGCTTGACCTGAGGTGGGGGTTTCGAGAGGGAGGGTTCAATGTCCTGGCCGGCCCAATAGGGGGTTTACCCCCCTCGCCCATACATGGTGTGAACATAATCAGAGAAAAATCAAATGTTTGTCTCGGAAATCTAAAACAATTAGGGGAAAATTTTTGCCGCTCCTTGTGTGAACCGTGCCATATGCGTGGACCTTAATCTGGTGCCGCATATCTGCTGCACTTTCTATATACAATGCTGATTTTATTTTAGCAATACTTCAAGACGACGTTTGGTGGATTGCGGCAATGGGTGCGTGATTACAAGCCACCGAACAATGACGACGCGGGCGTGAACAAATTTTAGTGATGATTTCGTTTCGTTCTTACTAACTGGGTGATCAGCTAATTGTATACTAGTAAGTTTTCTAATTGGGGGGGGGGGGCGTTTTACTTACCGTTTTCATTTGACATGTACTCGTACTAACACTATTGTGCAATTTTTCGAACATCTGTGCGTGCATAACGCCAGATGTCATTTTAATCATAAATAAACTGTCTTGGCTGAATTTGAAAAATGATTTGAAAAATTAAAGAAATTGAAGAATTTGAAAAATCCTCGCGTGAGGGAACCGTGCATCGACGTCATAATTTCTGTGTGATTAAGGCAGTTGCACAAAACAAGGGCGACTGTATTTGCAGAAAGACTGATCGCTACCTCGGCCAGTGGCTACTCATATGCGGGTGGCATATGTACAGTGCAACGGACGTCAGTGAATCTCGTCCTCTACTCCTCCTCCCTTTCCTCTTCCTCGTCTTCGTAGTCGGCCCCCACTTCCTCGTAGTCCTTTTCCAGTGCGGCCATGTCTTTGCGGGCCTCCGAGAACTCGCCCTCTTCCATGCCCTCGCCCACGAACCAGTGCACGAACGCCCGCTTGGCGTACATCAGATCGAACTTGTGGTCGAGACGCGCTTAAGCCTCGGCGATGGCTGTCGTATTGGAGAGCATGCACACTGCTCGGGTCACTTTGGCCAGGTCGCCGCCAGGGACCACTGAAATGAGAAATGGTGGGGACGCCGTGCTGGCTCGACTGAGTTAGGTTACCTGTGGGAGGCTGGTAGTTGATTCCAACCTTGAACCCGGTCGGGCACCAATCCACGAATTGGATCGTACGCTTGGTCTTGATGGCCGCGATTGCCGAGTTCACGTCCTGAAGGCAGCGCCGTGGGGTTAGTGGGGCAGTGCTTTATTTTGAATACCACATCGCCCACTTCATTTGCTTGATTAGCATAGACACTAAAGTAGGGGGCTTATAAAATTTTCTTTGCCAAAAGGTTTTAAACAAGGGGGCATCAAATGCTCGGCTGCTATACTGTAAGAACACCTCATGTACCTTGGCTATGTACATACCCTTGTCGTATAGACAGGCAAGAGTCCGGATTTGAGTAAGCCACATTGATGACTTCCAGGCATATACTGTAAAATAAGGAGGACTCTTCCAAGCAGCCTAGGACTGGCTTTGAAAAAAAAGGGGAAAAAGTACGCGGATCGCTATGTTGCGGCTGCGATCACGATGGAGACAATAGCCACTCTATCATTCTGCTCAATGATCTGAAGACAGAGCTGGAAGCCCGTCAATTTCTTTCTCATATGTGAAATCTGGTTACTCTGTTTTCAGTAATCTGTGCTCTATGGTCACTGTGCGGTCACTGTCACCCACCGGGGCCTGACGTGTCTTCTTTTTCAACGCCACTGGACTACGCCACATGCCCACGTTTGTACATGCCAGGTACAGCCTACGTCTGGGTGCAGACACTGAGTCTAAAACAAGGCTTTTCGAGAAAGGAGGAGCTGCTTGTCTTTGGTGTTCCTACTTTCAGAGTCAGTGCAGTTGAGCAGAGTTTTCTTAAGTGCAATGATTTCTTATTTACGGCTGCCCAAAACAAGTTCCCGTTCATACGTGCGTCACATGCAAACCACTCATCTACTCTGAAGCGATTCTGTTTCCTACCACTCTAATGCCGAGGAGACTATCTCCAATACAGACTGTCACTGCCGTGCTGTGAGGAATGCCAGTGCAAAGGGTGAACGAAAGCGAGCCTTTGGTAAAAAGGCGGGCATCGTCTACTGAATACCACACTGTGGAAGGTGAAGATAAAGGTGGGCAGGGGCGAAGTAGGCGGCGAGGAATGGCCAGTGCGTGGCTACTTTTTACTGCAAAACTTTGATCAGTCCAAGACTGGCCACAGTATGATTTCAACCAACCCCCCCCCCACATTATCCTGTTTTCACTGTATCGATTGACGCTTCCAACCCTAGTTCCCATTTCAGACACTGTCGCCTCGTCGCCAGCCTGGCAAGACAAACTTGGCACACGTCTTCGAATCCGCAACAATTACGTTCGTATTGTATTCGCTGAGTTCCTCGGCACGTTTGTTCTGTGCGTAAGTGGCCTGGGCCAGCGCACTTTCAGAGCAAACTAGGATTTGAGACTGCGAAAGGGCCATGTTTAGGATGAGTTTGGTGCTGCTGGTTGTGGAGCACTGGAGCAATAAGTTGTGACTTACTGCCGAACGCTAATAGATAAGCAATAGGCACTACTTCACATGTTAACATTCAACGGGGTCAAGGCGTTATTTCGTGTATAATGTGCCCCTTCACACGCCTCTGGTGACATGAAAGTGTGCTGCTCCAAGCTGGTGCAGATGCTTCCTTGTTAGTTGCACATGAGAAGTGTGACCAGCACGCCTGGCGGTCGGGAGTAATCGATACGCTCCCCTGGCTGGGACGTCAACCTCTTCGGTTGATGTTTCTAGAGCAGGTATAGTCGCGAGACTTGCCTACCTCCAGTCGGAGTTTTTTTGCTTAGAGACTTCGGTCTCGACTATCTCCCGCCGCCTGGGTGCGCTGGTTACAGAAGCTGTAACTAAACTCATCAGGATGTCAACACTGAGCGCTCCTAACGATAAGAGCCTTGGCCCGTCCTGGGGCCAACTACCCACGAATCGCCAAAGGATGACTCAAAGTGTAAAACTGTATAGTGTGAGCCCAGATAAGTACAGTATATTCACACCTATTACACATATCATTAGCAGAGATACGCTGTTGATGTTATACTGTACAGCATACACCCCTGCTCTTCCCCTGGCTTACCTCTTTCAGCAGTGCCACCCAATCTGTCTTATTTCAGTCACTTGGAATTGGAGCAATAGCGCAGTCAGTTCTCAGGTAAGCGCGTTTTCTCCAACCCCAACCATGTCTGACCAGCCGTTTCAGCAAACACGACCACCCGAATGGCAACATTATTACGATCACACTGGGCTGGGGACTCGGCATCGCCATGGGGATCTACGTGTCCGGCAATGTGTCTGGTAAGCCCTGGCTGTTGCGTCCTAAGCTGATACTCACTCTGAATGTATCATTCTCAGGCGGCCACATCAACCCGGCAGTCACTTTGGCCATGGCCATTGTGGGTCGTATCAAGGTGCTGATGGTGCCTTTTTATATGCTCGGACAGTACTTGGGCGCATTCTGCGCAGCATTCGCCATCTTCGTCGTGTATCATGGTAGATTGCTGACCCTTCCCACTAGCTTTTATTGAGCTGGAGGCTGGACCGTTTCAGATTCACTGAACTTTTACACGCAGGGTACTCGTGCTGTACCTTACCACGCCAACTCCACAGGCGATATCTGGGCCACATATCCTCTCGACCACGTCACGACACAGCAGGGCCTCGCTGACCAGGTAAGTACCTCCTGCCTTCGAGGTAGCCTCACCATCCCTCATTTCAGATCTTCTCCACCTTCCTTTTCCTCATCGCCATACTGGCTATCACGGACGAGAAGAACATGAAAGTGCCAAAAGGCATGGTCCCCATCCTGATCGGCATGGCATTCGTCGGCCTGCTCGACTCATTCACTTACAACTGCGGTGCTGCCCTGAACCCAGCTCGCGATTTCTCTCCTCGTCTCTTTACAACCATTGCTGGCTGGGGGACCAAACCATTCTCGTAAGTGCTCCAACCACCATCGCGCCGTACCCATTCGTGCCCGTTGCAGGTTCCGCAATGGCAACTGGTTCTGGGTTCCCATCGTGGGACCACACATCGGGGCTGCGTTGGGCGCTCTATTCTACAAGCTTCTCGTCGGCATACATTGGCCAAACTGAACTCGCGTGTGGTCGATGCGCCACATTTGCTTCCATTCCACCAATGACTATTCCCTCACAGCTGGTGCCGCATTACCCGCACACCTCCACAACCCCCGCATATAGTCAGGTCATAGAAGGCATTTATCATCCCTTATATTCTCACGATACACCCAAGTAAAAGAGCGATCAAGAACTCAACAGCAAACGATTCTGCAGGACTTCAAAGACGCTTCTTCACTTTCTTTTCTTGTTTCCACGACCCCTAAAAAGAATATTTATAACCAGCGTTGTATTCTTGCCAACTGATCTGTTCCAGAGGAGCTTCCACGGATGCTGCATGAAGCTTTTAGCAGACTGCCAGTATAGTCCTACCTACCATGTCGGGTTACACTCTAGTTTACAGCACGGGAAATCTCCTGTATTTCAGTGGAAATTATGTCGCCCGCCTGCAGTAGTGCTTCAAACCCAGCAAAGTCCATCAACCTTCCTCTCAATTCTGCGTTCCACAAATCCCACCCTCAACTGCGATTACTTACTGATATCGAAATCCTTTGACAGATTTACGTCCAGTGCTCGTTAGTTCTTGCGTAAACGCCGACTTTCGGCCTTTTTTCTTCGAGTTCTTGCCGCCTAAAAAAGTGGTCCTCAACTCGCGCGAGAATGTACTTTAGACCCATCTGTCCTACCTCGAGCTCCTTTGTCTTCATTGAATGCTCTCAGACGCTGTGGTCTCTTTGACCGTTTGGCCATCCTTGCTTGAAATGCAGCCACTTTCCTCAGTTCATTCTCCACTCTATCTTCTGGCTGAAAATAAATTATTTAACATCTTTTTCCACTTCAAATTAGCTAATTCCATGGCTTACCGTTTCCTTTCGCTTTTCCTGGCGACCTTTTGATTCCCCGCGCACTCTTTCGGTCAATCTTTGACTCTCTAAAAGATAGCATGGCTTTCACTCACGATAAGCCAGATGGCCTGTTTTCTCAGGTCCCTTACTTGCAGTCTTCTTCTTCTCGGCCGCCGTCTGGAACCAAGCACGCGGCACTTCTGTCTGAACATCATTCACTGGCTCCTCCTGCTTCGTCCCCAGTGCATTCGAGGCCTTTGCCATTTGTCGGTCAGCGATCTGGAGTTCCTTCTCTTGCATTTCCTCTTTCGTTATTCTTTCGATATCCTCCTCCAGCTGATCGATCTTTTTCTTATAAGCTTGCACCACCTCTGAAATATTGACCGTTCTCTAGTAAAGATTTTCTGTGCCTTCATCTAAAATCCCCTAGTGCTATACCTTGAGCAATGATCCTCTGTTTGACTGGTTGCCGAGCGGCTTTGATCACCTCTTTCAAGATCTTCCTCTCCTGGTCCCCAACGAGCGATATGGCTCGTCCAGTGCGTCCCGCTCGAGCAGTTCGTCCCACACGATGTACATAGTGCTTTATGGTATTCGGCATCGTGAAGTTGATAACCTAAAAACCAAAGTCCTCGCAACTGTAACCTGGCAAGGCTAGTTCGCTGCTGTGCTCACCGTCTTAACGCCCTGAATATCCAACCCACGAGCCGCTAGATCAGTCGATATCAATACATCCACCTCTTCATTCTTGAACTTCTTCAGTGCCTCCATACGCTGCAAAAAGAGCCTACAGTAAGGCAATTATGTCGAGCACAAAACAGAAGAAATCTCTTACCTGAGCTTGCGATAAGTTACCATGCAATTCCGCAACACGAACTCCGACTAAGCCGAGCAAGATATGCATACGATGACACTGCTTCTTCGTTTGCAGGAAAAGCATGACGTGGTCCGTGAATGTCCGCAGAATAAGAGCTAAAAATTTAGAAGGTACACGTCCCTAGCAGTTATGCTACACCCACATCTCTGCTCCCAATGATTCTGGTGGGTAACATAAAGGTATTAAAGGCGGTTTCACATCGAAGCCCGTCTGTATCCATCTCTTGACAGCCGAGCCGAGCCAATCGAAAGACGCACAAACCAAGCTCAGCCAATACAAGGGGGTCTTGCATCAAGTGCGTTTGTTTCTCAGCTGGATTTTGAAGTATCACATCAAGCTTATCGACAGCCAATGTGACGCCGCCTTCACGACGCTACCAGGCATTACATCCTGGCCACATTATCCAGACATCTACCCACAATTTCAACCGGGAGTACAATCACAACTCACCCGCAACAATCGCCTCCCGATCTCCTTCTCTATTTGGTCGAATTCGTACGAACTCTTGCCTCAAATTTGACGCCACTTGCGTATTTTCATTGATGAATAGTCTTACTGGCCTCTTCAACGATACGGCCGCCAACTCTTTGACCTAGAAGCACGAATCTCGCTACACACCTCCCCTCACGCTCAAACGCCCCAACATACCTCTTCAGTCATCGTTGCCGAGAAAAGCATGGTTTGACGGGTCGGCGAACACAGTCGAATAATCTCCTTCATCTGTTCCGCGAAGTACTCGTCCAGCATCCTAGATCACAGACACATAATACCGACCGACCAACCACAGATTAACCAGCTTACCTATCGGCCTCGTCCAAAACTAAAATTTCCACGCTATGCAAATTGAAATTTGGTGCATTGTGCAAATGATCGATCAATCGACCCGGCGTCGCGATCACAATGTCTGGACCAAGGCGTAACGCTGCTTCCTGCGACTTCACATCGAGACCGCCTGTAAGTAAGCACATAGTCGCACTGGCATTGCGACGTCGGAAATAGCTCTGCCATTGCGCTGATGCGGTCGAAACTCCCTTTTGCTCCTATTTACTTCGAACAAAGCGTTCTGTTTGAAGACACGGATAGTGCTGTTTAATCCAACTATGGTTAGCACTGGGGCCAGAATCGCCCTAACGAGTAGCATTGACCAGCCCCAACTCGATCCTATTCCAGTAGTCTGTTTAATCAGCCATTTCCTGCTGCGCCCATGTTTCACCCGTCTCCCCTCAAGCACTTGTTACAATGTTCATAGGTCTCATACAAAACCACACTCATTAGAGGAGACCTGTTTACGCAGCTGATATTTTGCAGTGTTTCCCGTACATGTATGAGCACTGCGGCCTATGGCAGGCACTTCTAGTCCATCCTTTGTAACACCATCCCTCTCCCTCAACAGCGCGCATCCTGTTTCAGTTCAAGGCGACATCACGCACTCAACCACCACCAATTCCGTTCACGCATTGGCCTTGGCCTGGGACACTGCACCGTCTATTTCTACTCCATCTCGACACACGAAGAATCGCTCTAAGAATGGCCTTATCGAAAAAGGAACAACGTCACGCTTTCATCGTCATAGCCATATTGTACGGAGTTTGGCACACGACATCGGAGTGGTCCAAATTATTGCTACCATTCATACAATGGGACGCCACTCCTATCATTACCACATTCCAATTAGGAGTTTTGAACACAGTCGGAAATGCTTTCGTTCTAATCGGTACTTTCATTTTCGGCCATTTGCTCGACACTATAGGAATAAAAGTGGCGGCCGTTCTGGCCACATTCTTCACTGGTATATTTTATATGGTATGCAGTCAGGCGCATACCTACCTCGCTTTCCTAATCTTCACTCCTCTACGGACAGTTTTCCAACTGCCTCAAATCTGCGAATCTTTTATAGCCTCAGTAACAGATGAAAACGAACGAATGCGAGTCATTATGCGTTTGGGCGTGCCTTTAGGTGCGGCTATCGTGGCGGGTCCTTGGCTAGGTGCCAAGATGATCGAAGTGTTCGATTTACGCGAAGCTCACATGGTGGCTGGCATTGTGGAAATCGTCATTTGCCTCCCTCTCATTCTACTCGCCCTTCCCGAACCGCACTTAGCCGCCAGACGGCCACGAATGATTCGACTCAGCGACTACAACGAGCTAATCCGTCTGCCATCCCTGCGAACCACCCTCTTCCTCCGTTTCCTTCTGGACGGGCCCTACCAAGCCTACGATATCCTTAGTCGTCAGTACATCATTACGCAGTATCTCATGGAGGCCACCGACTTGGCCTACCTGTTCGTGGTGATCGGGGCCACCACCGTGCTGGCCAATACAGTGCTCATCAGGTGGCTCCAAAAGTGCTTTCAACCCCGCCAACTGCTCCAACTGGCCCTCGTATTCCTCGCCGTCTCCTACTACCTAATCGGCATCGCCAACCACTTTCACCATATGCTCTTCCTCATGCCCTTGCAAGTGGTCGGTATGTCGATCGCTTACGCCGAACTCTCAGCTCAGATCACCAAGAATGTGGAACGACAAAATTACGGCAAAGCCATTGGATTAAGTCAAGCCACTCAACTTCTAGCGGCAACCTTGACACCAATTATCGGCGGATACTTCGTCAGCGAATACGATTTCGCCACGTGGTGTAATATAGCCGCAGTCGTCTCGGTCGTCTCGGTCGGCATACTCCATTTCATAGGAGGCTATATGAATATTGCCGCCCCTCGACTACCGACCAACGATTACAGGAGTGAATAAACATCGATCTTATTACTGCCTCCAAGCAACACAGAAGCTATTTCCAGCAAAATAAACAGAAAGAATGCTAAGAATGAACATTTGGATGGGTGCCTGATACTAACACACAGTTGGTCAATGGGATGGAATCGAAAGGAGTCTCTTTTTCTTGGAAGACTCGCGACGAACATTTTCTTTCGTTTTGACATTAGAAATTCTAAATATACGCACTTAGGCGAGTTTTTTTGGTTCAATAAGAGAATATGCATAGCTTCATGCTTAGGTGATCATTTCTCGCATCGTAGAACAGTGTTAAAGTATGCGCAAATCTAGGATCGGGTCGAGTCTATTGTTTGCACTAAAAACTACATCGCTCATGCGCAAAGAACTGCTACCGACCAAACGTCGTGACACCTTCCACAGTGCAGCATATACAAAAGAGGCTGACACAGTTTCTTCGACCATCCAACTGGCATTCCAGTCCTTACGCATACACGAGTCTACATCGCACACATATAGGCCTATCCTTCTCTCCGTCTCTGCGCCACGAAGTTCGAGGGCAGTGCGCGAGACACGAAAATCGTGGTCAACTTCGTCAAACTGGTGAGACACAGCCGAGTGAACAAGTGCAGCGAAGCCAGGTGCCTGGAAAAGTCTAACTGCTCAGTGTCCGACAAAAGAAAAGAAACTATATTGTTCCGCCCCCAACATGGAAAAAAAGTGGAAGAATATCATCTATTTGTGTTTAGCCTTCCTTGTCTGGCACACGGGCATACAATGGAGCAGCATGCTGTTGCCCTTTCTACAATGGGATACCGATCCTCCCATGGACATGCTCGACGTCGGCATTCTGCACGCGTTCGGCGCCCTAATGAACATGCTGGGCGCTTTCCTAATGGGCCAACTAATCGACAATTACGGCATCCGAGTATGCTTCGTCATATGCACAATCTCGACCACCCTTTACTACGTCTTCCTGGGCAAGGCCGCCTCCTTCAACGCCTTCCTTATAGCTCAAATATTTCGTCTCGGATTCCAATTCGACAACGCAGCCGAAATGTACATCGCTACATCGACAACCGAGACCGAGCGTACGGCTGCTCTATTAAAGCTAGGCATGCCGATCGGGGCGAGTCTGCTCATCGGCCCCTACATAGCGGGCAAGCTGGCTGTCTATACGAGCCTGAGAACTGCCCAAATGTTATGCGGATTCACCATCTGCGTCGGTATCTTACCCATCGTCGTCTACCTGCTGCCCGAAACCCACGACGTGCCTAAACTGGTCAGTGCCAAGTTGCACTTGAGTGCATATTGGCCAATGTTGAAAAATCGACTGCTTCTCAAATGCGTGTGTTTCCGAGCGGCGCTGGTCGTGCCCCTGATCGCATACGAGTTACTGACCAGGCAATACCTCATGCGTCAGTTTATCAAGTACCCGGGCGATGCCGTCATTTTATTCTGCGCTATCGGCGGATCTGTCTTGTTCACAAATTTTTTCCTTCTTCGAAAACTGCAACAAGCCTTTATCAACCCCCTCGTGGTCATTCAGTTCGCTCTAGGCCTCCTGGCCGTGGCCTACTTCTGCATGAGCTTAGTCACCACCTACAACCAGCTCATGCTCCTCATGATCGCTCAGATCATCGGTTATTCCATGGCATTCGCAGAGATCAGCACCCAACTGACCAGCTGCGTGGATCGAACGGAAATGGGAAAGGCCACCGGACTCGGCATGTCAGCCCAATGGCTGGTTCAGTGCTTCGTCCCGCTGGCTGTCGGCTACTTTATCGAATACGGTGATTATCGATTAATCGGATACACAGCGAGCGTATTCACAATCGGCAGCGCCATCGGAATCACCAAATTCGGTGAATTCATCAACAGGCGTATGGTCGGCCTGCCCCTGTTCCAATGCTAAACCTACATACCCCGATCACATGCTTGTTCTGAGGCTATGTGTCCTTATTATATATGTATAAACGGAAAAATAAAACGCTGACTTACCTGCGCTCAAAGAAATCTCTACGGTCGTAAACTGAGATAACTGCTTTGACACTTGAAATATTTGAATGGCTAATTCTCGAGTTGGTGTCAGAATCAGAACTCGGGTTGTCGGTTTCTCCTTCGGCTTGTATAGAAGACGTTCCAGTATAGGCAACATGAAAGCAGCCGTTTTACCTAGAATTTTGCAAACCAAAAATCAGTGTTTCAGAGTTATGAAAGAATCCAAGAATTACCAGTTCCAGTCGCAGCGCAAGCGCAAATATCTTTGCCTAATAAGGCGATTGGAATGCAAGCTGCTTGAATCGGAGTTGGATACATGAAATTCATGGCGTTTGCGGCCTGAAACAATAGAAGCAGGCTGTTATTCAAAATTAAGCGATGTCCGATTGCCTTGCTGCCAGACTAACAAGGAGTGCTACTCCACAGTCAAGGTTTTCCCAGGATCGAGAAAAAGGTCAAAATGTAGGCAGTGACAAAGGAAAACGATGTAAAAATTTTGATGGCCGGATGAGGTTTGGTCAAGCGTGGCAGGCGGTCAAAGCGACCAGCCGATTTTTAATTTTTAAAATTTTTGATAGATATCTCAACGTAGGCTGCCTCATTTGCTTGCGCAAACATCTCAGTCAACTTCAAACATGTAATTCAAGCATCCTGCGTTCAGATGCCTAAAAATAATAGTAAAAAATCCAAAATCGGCTGGTCACTTTGATCAAAACCTCGTCCGGCCGTCAAAATCTTTACATCGTTTCGCTTTGTCACAGCCCACATTTTGACCCCTGTGATGATCCTGGGAAAACCCTTAACAGTGGGGGTAGCATTCCTTGTTGATGCCTCTAATAAATATTTAAATCACGGAACACGCGATCAAAAGTCCTGACCTTTAACAGGGGTCTCGATAAGTTCATTTCTTGAAATGTGCTGTTGTTGTCGTAACTGTTATAGTCGGCTTCCTCGTAAAATGATTCTTTCTTCGATCTCTTGTTCTTTTTCTCCTTGGCTCTTAGCTTATCTGAAAGGTATATGACGGGTGTTACATATTGGCAATAGAATAATCCAGTTTTACCTTCTTTATCAGCGCCCTCCACGTCGCTAGTCAAATCGCTTTCATCATTCGACCCATCCTCCTCTGCCGCATTCGTGTTCAGTATTTCAGAAGCGCTGGACTCTTCTTTAATATCTTCTGCATTCCCGTTCTAAAAAAGCGCGTGACTTAAGAAGCTTATAGCATAGAAGCGCTATTCTGGCCCAGCTTACCGTTTCTCCTTCCGTTTTCACTTCGACCGCTTTCCGTTTTCGTCGTGCCCTCGCGATCATATCATCCAAACTAGTTTTCGTCCCTTTCTTTGCCAATTCTTTCAAATGTACCCAAGGATCGTAATTCCCAGTTGGATCACCAGCGTCAGCAAAATTGAAATTCGGATCGAATTCTTCTGCTACACCTGGTTTTCGCTTTTTCGCTCGTCTTTTCCGTTTTTGCGTTTGTTTCTCATTGTCCTCGTCCGAATCGCTAGACTCCCTGACGAGACCAGGAATTTGATCGTCATCATCTGCATTTAGTGCCGGAATAAATCCTAAATGGGCCATTTTTTAAAATGATTTCTACAGAAAAAATTTCGAGAACTTCGCCGATATTTGTAATGTCTGCTAGAAGCGCCAAGTACTCAATCGCGCACAGTCCGGTTGTCTTGATATAAGCAGAAAACCTAACTTCAAACTTTTTGGTCATGGGGGCAAGTCTGGCAATAGTCTTTGAAAAGAAAAAATTTTGTTTTTCTGCCAAATTTCTAGAGTTGCCCTTTGAAAAAGGAATGCATTTAAATTCGAGAATTACAATCGAATAGGTACAGGAATCGGTCAAGCTGCTGGGCGCGTTGGTCAGCCTAATCGATGGAAACTTCAAGGACTCCGCGCGTCAAAAAAAGTAAGTGTATACCTTAGTGTGCCTACCTAATAAATGTAGGATAGCGCTCTTACAAGGAGTGCTTGCCAAATCCAGACAGGGTAGGTGTCAAAATGTAGCTAGGAACGAAGTAAGACTGTAGAAAGTTTGTTAGGTTACATAGCTACTGTACTGCACAATATGCGCAGGACTGTTCTGTGGCGCAGGTCAGACCTGGTATCTGCTTTATCGCTGCTAGAATAGACATATTGATATGTTTCTCAGAACGCGAGATCGATTGAACAGGGATAAGTAACGCCAAGTTGGGTGTGTGAGCCATGCCCGTATTTTATATGAGCCCATGTGCGTTTTAGAATGAGATCACAAATGCATTTAGATGAGTTCAAACAGTGACAACGTCGATTTCAAGACCCCTTGATGAAATTGAAATAATCAACGGGCGTTATGGCTTCAATTGAATGGACAGGCTGGCGTCTGTGGACCGAGTATACTTAGTTCAACAGATGAGAAGGTACGCTACTTTTTATAATTAAAACCTTTATACGTTAGAATAGGAAGAGGGTTTTTGTAGCCCTTTTGCGCCTCCCTAACCAGCTTGCTTACATTAGTCTGGCACCATCTGGCGTTGAACTTACTGGCTCATGAAAGAGAGATATGAGGGTATTGCAAGTGACTTCTTCGACAAGGCGGCTTGGCCGTGCAACTACGGGGGCTATTTCTGACTTCGCTACATTTAGACCTGCGTTCTTGCAAGAACTTAGGAGTACGCCGCGTGATTCTGACATTTTTCTTGTCTAGAGCCATCGCAGTGTCGGCTGAGCAGTAGGTCTCGACCCGTTATCTTGCACTCTCGTTGACTCATTACTCATCCACCCCCGTCAGCTGAGGCTAACAAGCCTCTGGACTGCGCTGTAGACCTGTGTGATTCGTTCGTCATGCTTCAGGAGTTTGCGGCCCAAAAAACCCATAACGCCTGTTTACTTTTCACCGACGTTCGTGTTTCGATTCTTCCGAGCAGGGGGTGCGCCTAGTCCAGTACATCGCATGTCTGGCAAGCGAGTTTTCTTGTCAGCCTATTGAACAGTCTCCAATTTGTGATTTCCTTTTTTGATCAAGCTTAGGGTGCGATCAAGATGTCAAGTCAAAGGGTGCTTATGTGAGTGAAACATTGAAGAGGACGGAAGGGCAGCTAGTCGCCGACGACGTCACAGCCGCCTCAATCACCGCCAAGCGCGCTCTAGAATAATTGAATAATAGATGGTTGACGCAGTTGCGTGGCGTGAGATCGATATTTAAAAAGAAAATTGGCCTCGGAGCAAATCTCGCTCATATTTCGGCCACTTTGCCCCTAAGTAAGCATATTGGATAGCAACTTCGTTTTCGCTTCTTTGCTTGCCATGGACGCTTTTTTAACCTCCCCTACTCTTGCTTGGCGAGGATAGAGAGCGAACAAGTAAACGTACTAATTTTATCGAAAGTCGGCGAAAGGAAGACGCGCTCACGAGAAGTGACAATTCGAAAAGGTCCGAATGAAGGAGTTGTACGTGCTGCTCGTCATGCGCCTCCAGCCTCGCCGAGGGATATCGAATCGAAACGGCGCTGGCCGATTTAGGATGCGGCCCTAGGAGTGCCGTCCGTCCGTCCATCCATGAGGTTTCGCTTTTATTCGTGGCAGCCGGCGGGAGCGGTCGTCGTTCAGCCCCGTCGCCGTGCCTAAGCGTAGACCATCTATTCTAATATGGCTGGCTCCTACATGACGTCGATGCGGTTGCGCAGCCCTCGACGTATCCTCATTTCTTGTCGCCTTCGTTTCCGGCCTGGGCTTTGCGCACCTGCGGCATGTGGCCACCCGTGCGCCTTATTTGGACTATGTGCAACCCGAGGTGCCGTTTGTTCGTTTCACCATATTTTGTGATGAGTGTGTGTTCGAGTGGGCAGCAGCTACTGTTGACAGAGAGCAGCATGTAAATATATTCGTACAGATGGAGGAGAGCTCGAGAATTCGGTCTCTCCAGCTCCCCACTCGTCCTGAAAAAAGTAGTGCCTAGCTATGGTATCTGCTGTTAGAGTCTAAATACGAGTGCGCGGGTCTACTCGGCGGCGGCGACCGAGAAGGAGGAGGCTTGGCGGAGACGGACAGCAAGCATTCGACCCACCGACTGGCCATCATCGTCTCGGCTTACGCGCCTACGAAGCGGACTATTGAGGAAAGAGCAATGGCGACGCTTATACGCCAAGCGAGAAGCTGCGTCTGTATTCCCGTTTCTGAACGAGTTGACGTAGCGTGGCTCCGCCGCTTGAACCACGCGCCAAGACGTTCACCGAGAATCCATTCTCTCATTCTCCACCCGCCGCGCCGAGCAAGCACCGAAACGCTCACCTCGCGCCAGCCTCAGCTCTCCGATTCATCCACCGAATCACGACGCCGTTTATCTGCTCTTTCCTCGAGCTGGCTGAATCGGTGTGTCCGCCTGGGTTTTTTATTGAATGCCTTTTTGCGTTATTTCTTATTTAAACGAATTAAAATCGCCGTCCTCCTCAATGACGCAGTCTGGGTGGGTGCAGATGGTGGGGACGTTTTTCGTGTGCACCTGCCATGAGTCGGATACACCTGGCGTTCCTTTTTCGAGTTTGCTTATCCAAGAAATAGGCTTTCGGACTGTGTGAATGACCCTGCCGTACTCTTAGCTAGATCGTTCTTTGGGGTGATTTTTTGCTGGCTGCCATAGGTCGGGGTGACTTTGCAGTCGCGTGGGCGCCGGCGAGTCTCGGGCAGTTCGCGTGTCACCAAGACCATGCCGTGGTCGAAGGTTCCTAGAGCCGCCGTTCCGTTGCTGCTGCTGCTGCTGCCCGGGTCGATCAGCGCCAGCTCTATCTGCGTACGGAGTCGGACCGTCTCTTCATACATCGATAACTGTCCGCCCACTATTACGTAGCAGTCGGGTGAAAGAAGCGAGGCAGTAGCCGGCAGCCTGTCGGCGTCTCTTCTCATTGAGGCAGGAATCCGAAAAGCGTACTAGCAATATTAAAACACCCCCCCCCCTCGCCGCGCGGCAGCCCACTGCCTCGGCCGCTATTCTCCGTATTCGGTCATTGTTGGCGTCCCCAACGGAGACGACCCTGGTTCGCCTCCACGAAATGATCTATTATTATAAGAGCCAACTAAAAACGTGTCGAATCGTTGGCTCATCGATCGCTCCTCGTCCCAACACCTGGACAATGCTCGCCCGCCGATAAAGGCTTTCTTTGCCCGCCCATCCTCTCCGTCGCCAACGGCGCCTTTTAACGCCCTTGGCATCGAGGCTACCATCCGCAACGGCGACGTCATTCGACCGGATGGCATCGAGCGAGGTGGCTGAATGAGTTTGCTCATTCGAACCCGTTGCGCCACGCCCCTCGCTTGCTCCTCATAATCTTATCATCCGCATCCGATCGATATTTGACCCGCAGCACATAAGGGTCTCGACCGACTCACCTTCAACTCCATTACTGCGAGTGGCACGATTTTGAGACAGGAGTCAGAGTGACATGTCAAACGAGACTGGCGCCAGCGGAGCCCGCTCTCAGCAATCTCATTACTTCGCCAAATTGTTCTCCCGTTGGAGGAATGAAGGTTTCGGCGGCTCGACCACCAAGCATGTCGAAACTGACATTGACGTCGGTGCCACAGCTGGCCAGCCGTCGAAAAGGGCCAGCGAACTCAGCGGAGTTTATCAGAAATCAGGCAACGATCGGGCAGCAGCTAGCTCTTCTGTACCCGAAGTCGATCTGACACCGCAGATCATGCGCAGGGCCCGGTGGAAAATGGAGTGCAAACCCAAAACCAAACAGTCGTTAGACGCGGCTGGTCACCATCAACAGGTCTTCCTGACCGACACGTCGGCCAGTTCGCGAGAGACCGATCCGCATTCGTCCGCCTCCTCGCCACCCCATTCTCCTGAGCCGAGCCGTCAGTTGGAATCGGCATCGAGCAACCATCGGTCGTCGTCGCAGACCACACCTTTGTGGAGATCGAACGCTGTCGACGTTAGTTTCCCCCGATATCTCAAAACACAGCAGCAGCAGCAGCAGTCAGGCGGCGATTCGGGCGCGCGTTCGGACACGAGCAATAATAGTTTTGAATTTGGTCAGGTAGACATTGCTTGTTTAGATCATCCTACTCCGTCGACGTTGGTGGACACCGGGTCGGCGGTCGGCGAGGCACCAAGAACAAGCGCGGGCAGTGCGTTTTACGGGTTGATGGAAGTCCGGTTGCCAAAGTTCCCCTTGAAAAAACTCAGATACAAGCAGCAGTCTTTCGCCGATCAAGCTGTTTGGAAACCTACGGTAAGGAAACGAGCTAGATGGTCGTGTTGTATTGAATTGACTCGTCTTTCTTTCCTTCTCTTTCTTCGAGGCGAGTCTTTCGCCTGTGCCTTTATTTCGCAACTCTGTCGAATTAGCCGACTGGGCACTCACCACGACCGAATTGTAGTCGAGAAGCCACTTCGATGGGAGGCTAATGGGTGAACTTTCTTGTGACTCCTTTGCTTCTTCGGGTCCTATCGAGATGTTGTGGAATTTGGGATACAGTATGGAGCCCTTTGGTCTGTGATATAAGCATGTGTCGTTTATTTTTAGTCCTTTGAGTAGTTAGATTGACATTTTACTTGTCACGACATAGCGCTCGTATTGTACGAGGGGGGTCGGATGGCGGATGTAAGCGCATCGGCCTGTTTCCGTTCGAGTCTCGACTCTTACTTTGATGGTTGTACATTGTTGCGGTTGATTGAAGCGAACTTGGCGCACGCATCGATCCGAGTAGGGAGGCTTTGGAGGACGGAAATCGAGCCTCGATTCGCATGAACGGTCGATTAGAAAATTTTCCGTCGGCCGCTTTCGCTATGGCATTATGAAGAGGGAAAAAGGGGGAAGTTGGACCAGTAGAGATCGGGGTAGGCTGGGCGAAATTGATGCGGCGGAAGACAAGCCCCTTCCTAAGTTTATTTTTTGCTCCATAAAGATTTTTTGCTGAATCAAAAGGCGGTGTGAGTGCATAATGGGGGCGCCAGTGTGTACACGTTCATATCATTTTCCTACTTACCTCACTTAGCACTTCCCCTTTTTAGGATAATTGCTGTTGGCGGAGCACGAGCGGTGTGTGCTTACGATTGCGCGGGGCTCGGCTGGAGCGATTGGCGGCCGTAGAGAGACAATCGTTACAAAAACTGGCCTTGAATCATTTGCAAAAAGCCAACCTGGGTTGCGCCATATTGAGACCGAAAGGTAAGGCGACTTTTTACTTGGCCGAGGCAGGCAGCGTGAGAGGCTAGGGGGAGGGGGGGGGGGGGTGTTGTAGGCTAATCACATTTGCCCATGAATAATAGTCCCATACAAAAGAGGATCAAAATTGATGAGGTGCACATTCTTCGCTTAGGCGCCTCAAGCCTTGTAGCCGATGCGAGACTGCCTTTTTACAGCCTTCAATATCAATTCGCCCGAGAGCCTAGCCTTTATTGACAAGGACTAGGCGAGATATAGGATTCTTTTGGCATGGTGCAAAGAGACCTCTGCCTGCGGGGAATACGGTATGGCTGGCTGCTAGTGGACAGTTCCGCTCGGCTCGTCTTCTATTTCGCGTACAGCTTTCTCTAAATGATCAATAAGATGCAACAGGGCGGAAAAGGCACGAACGGAGACGCTTTATATATTTCCTTTTATCGCCCGTTTTCAGCGGCCAGCTCGGCGGACGGGGTAGAAGTAATAAGACCTCTGGCCGAGGCCGCTGTCACCTCTTATCTTTGTCCATGGACGACGCATAAATTTGACAAGAAATAGCACTATCTTCACTCCCCAACCCTCACCAATCCGGCTTTTTTTTGCAGATAGTCTGCCGTTGAGGCAAAAACGGCATAAATATATCAAACGCAAAGCTCATACTGTGAACGTGGTTGAAAAAAAGGATGGCACCGCTACCGCTTCAAGCGCATCAGCCGCGGCTAGCAATCGAAAATGTAAGTTGCTCGCTATCTGAGCGATGGGGGGCGATGGGTAATCTGGCCTCCCTTCCGCTTCTGATTTAGGAACCCGATTCCATGTCCATGGGCCTTCGAGATTTCTTCTCGTTGGGACATGGTGTTCTCCAAGTGCACCATGACCGCACTGTCTGTTCTGCTTTATGATAACAAACAGTGTTTCCTTTTCAGCTCCTACACCCCACGGTGGCGGGCAACAAGTGTTCGGCATTCCTTTGTCGCAGTGCATTGAAAATGAGCAGCAGTGGGAATGGGCTCAGCATGAGTCGGCTGCGGCTGCGGCAGCCACAACAGCAGTGTCTCCGTCATCGTCAAATGCGCCAGCTCCATCTAGTTCAGCCGCTTGCCTCCATCAGCAACAGCAAGCTCAAGCTCAAGCGCACCGTCACCACCATCATCACCAACCACAAGCCCCGACGGCGGCTAGCGGACATCAGCAGCAGTTACCGTCGACCAGCAGCAGCAGTAGCGGAGTCGGTACGTCCGCCAGTGCCAGCGGTGGTAGCGGAGCCGGAGTCGTGCCTCAACATCCGATCAATAGGCATTTGCAACAATTGTCCGACGAACAAAAACAGCGTTGTCAGTCTTTGGATTTGGACGAAATGGAGTTTTTAAGTGTGGCTCGAGCCTCGCCCCAAAGGTAAGTGCTCGTGACGTTTTTACTTGTCCGAACAATAGAGAATGAATCAGATGACATGGACTGTGGAGTGAGTGCAATAGAGGACGATTGTGTGTCGGCCTGATAGGGTCTATGATAGAACAAACGGACCATAATCGAGCTACGTCTAAGTTGGCGTATACACTGAAGAATAGGAGCTGGAGTAGGAATTCCCTGATTCTTGGCTGGTAATTGACCACTTTGTCCTCACGCATTCAGCCTCCTTGTAAAGCACGTAACATCAGCGTACTGCCCCGTTGGACAAGTCACCTCATGCAAACTATGGTACGTACAAGTATCTAGGACAAAGCACCAATCTAACAATCTTTCCACCCGCACGTTAAATTCTTTTGAGAAATCATGTCTTAGAAAGCGAAGGACTTGCAGTCATGCATTTCTTAGTGTATGCCGCAATGACTTGTGATTTCCAGGTTGTCAGGTGAATCGAGCAAATCGTCGCTGTCTGATCAGGCCAGTTCCGATTCGTTGTTGATACGCCCCGGGTATAGCAAAGGTTCTTTGAACAATCAAACCTCCGCCGATGACACGCCGTCGTCGGATCGACGGTACGCTAGCAGCGATAGTTTACTCGGTTCGCCTTCTTGGCAAGTAAGTCGGAGTGGGGAGGGGGTGCCGTCGAGTTGAACTATTGTTTGTTATTATAGTATTCGCCGCGCTATACTAGTCCCACGTACGGTTTACCCAAGCAGGATTCGTGCGAACCGCATTTACCACGAGTGCCGAGAGTTGTTCAAGCTTGCACGGAGTATCTTTCGCAAAGAGGTAAGCCATTGAAGCCCTTTGGTTAGGAAACTATTGAAACATGACTGCCGGGCCCATTTGAAGTGGATGGCTTACAGCCCATGTGTGTACTTCAACGAGTGCACGCGAGTGGGCAGAAAAGTAAACTGAACCCTTTTCATGTTATCTATGTCTCTGTGCGTGGGAAGGGTGCTGCTAAGAATAATAGATGGAGAGTGTCCTACACGGAAGGCTCTCATTGTTGGAGAACAATATGCATACTACTAACGAGATAGCATGCTTGTGTTTCAGGCCTACAAACCATTGGTATATTTCGAGTAGCCGGCTCAGCTAAACGATGTCGCCAGCTTCGACTAGAGCTGGATTCCGGCCAAGAAGTTGTCCTGAACGAGGAGCAGCCAGAGATTTACCCGCACGATATTGCTACTTTGCTAAAGGAGTATTTTCGAGACCTTCCCGATCCTCTACTGACAAAAGAATTGTATGCACCCTTCATAGCCTCTGCGAGTAAGGAAACAGGTCGGGAAGTGATGAGGTCTTGTGAATAAGGCTTTGCTATTTCAGAGTTTCCTGAAGAAACGCGCGTGGAGCTAATACGCTACTTAATTTCGCTGCTACCATTGGCCAATTGCGATACGTTGCTTGTACTGCTTCAGTTTCTGCGACGCGTAGCGAAACATTCTTACGATACGATCAATGATCAGGGCATATCAGTGAGTTTTCATGACATCTGAGTTCATGCGGGATGCGAGGAAATGGCTACTCGTTGTCAATACGATGGCGTGTCATGCGAGCAAGCTGTAATGAAGTAGTTAGGGTCTTACGCTATTGTGCCTTCGGTTCGTGGCTACAATATATATGCTAAATTCTGTATCAGCCACGATAGCAAGCACTAGGCTCACGTTTGGTCGTCGAAGATGCTCTTCAGAACAGTGGTGTGCCAGTTCGACGGGCTGCTCGATCCCGGCTCCACAGTGACGTAATCGAGGCTGTCTGGCTTGTATGCTTACTGGACTCTCTTTTCAGATGTCTGGCAATAAAATGAATGCGCACAATTTAGCGACAGTGTTCGGACCGACCATATTGAGGCAGACTGGGGGCAAGTTGGCGCAGACGTGGAGCGAGAATGACGCCGTCATAAGGATTATGGAAACCATGATTGAACGTTGCGACGATCTGTTCACGGTAGGAGAATATGAGTGCCAAGAGGAGACTTTTATGACAGATTCTTTTTATTCAGATACCGCCGCCGTTACAAGATGCGCTGTATAGATCGTTATGCGAAACGGACTCGGATGCATTGGACCTTATATTGACAAGGTTGGCCAATGAAGGGTAAGTTAGTTTAAGCATTTTGTTTGGAGGTTTGTCATAAAACGTGATCACGAGAGTCCTAGTGAGCTATTGTGATCGTCTTAACGATTTTGAGCGTCACTTCGTAAACTGTAATGGGGAGGTGTTGTGAAGTGTCCAGAGCTAGGGTATTGTGACTTCACCGTCGTGTGATCAGAAACCTCTCTGGTGGTTTTAGTGATCGGCAAGCGGATGAGCAAGAAGAGGAGATGCAAACGGCCGTTTACTTTTCGTCGCAAGAGGAGCTAGATCCGCCCAGTGTATCCAGAGACTCTGACGGAGCCACAGTGATTCGGACTCGGCAAAAGACCACCCATCGTATAATCTACAAGATTCACAAACCGACTGGCCGTATTTTGGGCAGTAGCCGTTTGGACGAGGGAGTCTCATCTACGTCGCCTTCAGCACCGGCGGGAGATTTTCCAGCCAAAGTGGCCGCGCTAGTCAATGAGAAATTCCCCGAGCTGTCGCTGTTCACTGAGGACGACGATGAGAACGGAACTGGTGCCAGTCGGTCGGTGTCTTGCGTGGACGAGCCACCGGAATTAATCGATTTGACTTCCATGAACACAGCAGCCGTATTGGTCGGCTCTCCGTCGACTTCTCGAGCATTGGCTCTGAGCAGTTTGACGAAACCACCGTCTCGAAAATTAACTCCGTTGGCAAAGTTGACTGAAGCGATTCGACCAAATTCCGCTAGAAAATAATTCAAGCTCTTTCGTTTTTCTTATCCTTGTCGTGGACTGGTTTGTGCAAAATGACATGTTCGATTTCTCCGATCAAAATTTTGGGCAACGAACGTGATCGTATCAAAATGTGGTCACCATGCCCGGTTGTGCAAGATTACGTGTCAGTTTCGTTTTGAGGTTTTGTGGTGCCAAATGTGTCACCGCTACGATGAGAGGATATTAGAGTATTTGAATGTCATGCCTGAAAATGTTACTTATTTGAAAAAATGGAATTGTGGATCTGCAACTTGGGGTACTCCGGACCAATGATCCGACGATTGAGAGTGGAGTTGTCTTCTAGCCTCGGAAAGGGGATGGGCTGAATCCAAGGCCAAACAGCGGGAATCGCGAACTCGCATAAGACTTGGGTAACCGAAACTGCCAGTGTTGGGTCCCGGGGACACCTGTTCTCTTTGCTGGTGCTCCTCTACTGCAAAAGGTAGGTGTGAGACTCCTAAGACATTCCATTCAGGGAAGGATTACTGCTGGTGCCGAAGTGAATGGCGCACGGGTCGAGGTCATACTAGAATGCAATAAGTGGAGTGGTGGACCGACGTGAGTACTTGGGGCTTGCGCTATGTGAGACAGAAACAGACCCAACAGTCACGATCAGTCAGTTTATGTTGACCATCAAAGACACACAGGTCGTTTCCGACGTCTTGCTTTGGATACAAGAGGTTTCTTTGCGCAAACGTAGCTGCGAATGTTGACTTCATGTAGTGTACTATGGCTGATAGATCGAGAAAGTGGGGTTAAGTCTGTTCTGGTTTTGTCGAGGCTTAGCTGTAAGCGGCCTGACAACCAACAATCAGGCACGTTGGAGCCCTGACAGCATCACAATAAAATGTGTGTCCAGCACCAATCCCAGGATCCAGTGTCACAGCTCACAGTCTACTCGTACAGCTTCTTGCTGTTTCCTGTACCTCACCTACTTTACGACTACTCATATCAGGGCCTCTGTGGCTCAGTTGGTTGAGGTGTTGATCCCACATTGCTTGGCCCTGACCACGAGTTCTGTTTCAGCTGAGGACGGCAGTTTAATAAGCCCTTTCTCAAAGAGGGAGCTGGGGCCACTTTCACAATCAAGCATGGCATGTCCTGAGTGTCGGATAGTCAAATTATAATGAAGTAGGACAGGACTTACGATTAGCCATGTTCTAGGTAATTATGAAACCAGCCCCGGTCCTCGAACACCGATCGGGAAGGATTGGACGATGGTGCTGGCACAGGTTGCCTCCTAGTGGATAGCCAGAGGAAACCTGCCGTGAGAGGGCTGCCCCGTGGCCTCGCTTATCATTAGGATTGCTGGCCAGCACGGGCTGGAAGTCCCGTGGGGAAGTCCCGTGGCACAGGGGGCAGCCCAGAAAAGTTTTAAAAAATACTTTACTGCCCACCACTCTACTACTAAGGTGTTGATGGAAGACAGCACTGCAATTCATGACGCAAGTTAGGCAACAGCCATCAGGCTCCATGATTGCTGGGCTGGATAGCAGACTGGGCGCGATCCTGGCTGGATAGGATTCTGGCTGGTGCTGGTGTACACACTGGCTAGAAACTATTGAATGGTGGAACTTCTCTGGTACAGGTTCGCCCCATTGGACAATCCATACGTAGAAGATACTGGAGACAGGATGGACTCGAAAACAAAGCTCTCCAGAGCCCAACTGGACATGCGGGGCAAACATCGACGGGTTTCTGCCTCGCCTAAAGAGGATGCACCAAGCAGCCAGTAAAGGCACTACATACACTACACAGCATGCAACAGCCCAAACATTGTTATCTTATCTTTGAGGAGCACAGATTAGCCTTACCGTATCATAGCGTATTAGCTCAAGTAGGACTGACATGGCCAGCTATGGTGCACCTGAGTTATCTTGGTCCTGCCGCATGACAGCCTCTCCTGACTTTCACGCGATAGCCAATGGTGAATTCGTGCCCTGTGAATAGCCAAATGCACTAGCATTTGGCCTAATCCCATTCGAACAAAGCCAAGTCGCTATGCACAGCTCTGAATATCGACCCATCGACCCCCCCCCCCCCCCATCAGCTACCCTTTCTTGTCCTTGTTTGCCAATTTTGGACGAGCTGGTCGAGCAGGCAGTACTTTGCACGAAAATTAGCCCTATCGACTGACTTTTATGGGTGTAGCGTGAGAACGGGGGGGGGGGGGGGAAGACGTTCCCAGTGTCAGGTAGACAATGGCACTGCGAATATCAAATTGGCCACTGAAACTAGTTGCGTTTTGGTTATTGGCAAGAAAGGTGTTTTTCAGGAACGGGCCCTGGATGAGAATTACTGCTGCCATGAATCCATCAACTCGGCGCAGGTTTTTTTGCCCCTGTGACATTCATACACTATATCCTCTGGGTCACTTTGCCAAACTGGGCCGTTACCAGTTTGCCCTTTGTCATGCTGACTGTCAATCACAGTCGATGCGCAATGCCCCCTGCCAGTCAACTCACCTCCCAAAACTACGACGCGTTAGTTTTACATGCCCCGACATATGGTAACATGAAATTACATCAGACAAAACTTCGAGCATGCTCAATTTCCAGACAGCAGCCGAGTCTGCTTATTAGCCTCGTCAGACGAGAATGAGCGAGTGGCCTGGACACAATGCAAAGTCCAAGCGCCTTTGATTGACCACCCAATTTGCGAGATTGTTTGCCATTTCCATTTACGCACTCCCCCCCCCCCACCAGAAGGAAATGATGTCATCCTCAAAGACCCCGCATGACCAACTTCGACTCCACTCCACGCGCATGACGACCCCAACCAGCACACCCAGTGTCTGACCCCACGTGAATACCAGTTCACCCTGATGACAGCCCATGAATCAGGCTATCATGCGCCCCGTACACGCACGACTCCCGTTTGGCGCTTCCAAAACTAGACATGAGAATAAA
Source organism: Mesodorylaimus sp. YZB2_4 (assembly GCA_030248295.1). Classification (NCBI taxonomy): domain Eukaryota; kingdom Metazoa; phylum Nematoda; class Enoplea; order Dorylaimida; family Dorylaimidae; genus Mesodorylaimus; species Mesodorylaimus sp. YZB2_4. Next base: position 163,386 of record JASANH010000585.1, on the reverse strand, counting down.
GAGGAGGGCGGGACGAAATGAGGCCTTGTCCCCGTCTCCTTCACAAAAGGCTTGCCCGTCATCAAACATTATTCCGACTGCAAAACAAACAAGAACCTAGCCAGCATAACGACACAGCTGCTCCGCCCACTCTATTGATCCCATCGAGGACAACAGTATTGACGAGTGTCCGGAAGTCGGGTGAGAAGTGTTCCTTCTACTCAAATAAGCCACCCTAATCACCTCGCCTGCGCTTTCAAACACACAACACCCGGCGGCACCATCCGCAAGAAGCTAGTGCCAAGGCGTTTATCCGTAAGTACATCGAAGACTCCAAACGACCATTGAAAAGGCAATCTAAACAAAAGCCTAAAACTATGTTTGAGTAAAAATATTCCAAAATGTGCATCACAATGTAACAATAAAACGAGATTTACAAAAGCTTCTAGCAAAACGGAGCAATCAACGATCACGTTCGCACCGATGTCATCTGAAAAGCCCGAAATTAGTACGAAATAGGACACAGGAATCAGCACGACTTACCTTGTTCACATCAGTTGGCAAATCGATCAGGCGCAAATGTGACAATGGTATCGGTAGCGCCTGCGCCCCAGCAAGACCGCCTTTCGATCGCATCTGCCTTTGTAGTACATCCAACTAAAAAACATATTGACAAGTTTAAAATCGTTTCATGAACTACAAGAACACATTTTACCTGCGGCGAAGGCCCCGTTTCATCCGATCCTAAATGCCCAATATGACAGAAGTTACTCGGAGGGCCTATCATACTGGCATCTAATCGTTTCTTTTTCTAAAAAAATTATACGGAAAAACGGTCAGTGAACTGCGCCCAACCGCGTAAAGAGTATGCGGAAAGTTGGCTGAACTGACCATAGGGACAAATATGCTATGCAAGAACTACACGCGGGGTCCAGCTGCACTGAGGACCGCGTTTACGTAATCCAAGTAGCCTGTGGTTTACGGCACCATAAAAAAGATGCCCAAAAAGTTTTTCAAAGGGTCCGAACTGCGTTACGCGTCTTCCAGCCGATAACATTGACTTTTTTTATCCATGTTCCACACGGATAGTTCAGATACTGAATCCATATGCACATTCCAGTAATCTACACAGCACAGAGGGGGGCTCCAGTCCGTCCGCCTACATTGTATCCAAATGGCTCAGGGTAGTTCTCAAAACAATGGCCCCTTGCAACGGGATCTCACAAGGCCAAGGCCAAAAGACCCAGCATGCGCCATCAGGGACCCCATGTCTGTGCACAAATTGAGGACTGGCCGCTTACCGTAACATTCTCTTCGTCCGCAATACAACAGTTTAGCCATATCCGGAGCGGTGCTGAGAGAACACTAGCGTTGCTATTCCCAGCTGTCGACGATGTTGGGGATGCCATAGTACAGTATTAGGCCTAGATAAAACGCGGAATTCCTTGACCTTGATTAATTGAGATCTTGTACTCGCATGTGACCAAACCTGAAAATAACAGCCAGTCGAATATAAAGATGTATGCGCAATAATCAAACTTCGACTGATAGCCTTACTAGCCACTAATATGACTCACTCGTTTACCTGTTTCTATGGTTTCCCTTTACAACAGCCCCACTCTAAGTTTAGCCGAAGAATAGTCACCTCCTCACCTGAGCCAGAGCTCCTACGCAAAAATTTTTCGTTAGAAACCAGACCAACCACGCAAATTTACCAATCCAGCCAGACGCATTGGCCAGACGTAGTAAACACCAGGCACAATACACGAGGGCCTCGAAGTTTCACTGCTGCTTTGCGTAGTTCCCGCTGTTTAGCAGACAACTCGTGCTTCTCAAAAGAGGCAAAAGCGCGTTTTCAAATTCTCGGTGCGCCGGTCCGTCGGTAGTCCGCTATGCTAAAATTTGGTTCTTGCAATATTTAAAGAAACCTTGACTTCGCAGCGTTGGTAGCGTGCTATGTACTAGAAATTAATTTTTATTTTTTTCATGTGTTTTACAGAATTTCTATCGCTGGATCGGATTTTTATGATTGTTGATTTGGCGGGAAAACTGTGAGTATTTTTGATTTTTTCAAAATTATTCGCCTACCTAGCAGGCAACATCTTGGAATGGGCAGCCATAAACATTAGCCTCTATCAATAAACCAGGAGTACATGTTGATCTAGTTCCATTTTTCTTTCAAAAGAACTTGCTTAGGATCCTTCCGATGACGTAATGATTCAAGTTCGCATGTTTTGCACGCGCACTGATGAGATAATTCGAAAGTCGCCGTGCATTCCAAAAAGGCAAATGTTACAAGTCAAATTGTGTATGCAAATCATTTTGTATGTGTCTTTCTGGAGCGAAATATATTATTGTATGGGGTCGGACTTCGCACAGGCTTTGCAAACGTTTTTTCGCTCCGACGCTTTTTCAAAATGTGATTGATGACTTCGCTGATTTGAAAAATTGCGCAGCTGTTTTCAACTTGTTCTTTGTTATTTATCGGTTTGACCGAAACGGGCGAAGCTTTTTACATTTTCTTGGATGGAAGACGTCTCGTAGGTAATTTCTAAATAGAAGTTTGTTTGTTCTTGGTAAAGAAGATCGTCTTGAGTTAAACGAATGTGGAAGGCACAGAAGTATCCATTTCCTCGTGTATTTGGGTGCTAAGCAACCAAATACATATTTAATCTTGTTAGTCTTTTAGCTAAGAGCAAAAAATTGATTTAATTTGGTCATTTACGGCCTCTTAGCTGCAGGCCATAAACATTTGTTTTGTGTGGCTGTCAAAGTCGAGAGGATAAAGAAAATTTGGTCTAAGTTGATCTGCTGTGAGGGCTAACTTGGGTCATCATTGATTTTTGACCGTTGCTCATCGTTGAGCTACGGGTTGGTGAATTGGAGATGCTTAGCTGTGCATGAACTGGGTCGATTTTGTGTCGTGGGCGCCGCTGACAAGTGAGTGGCCAGATTGAAGACGCAGTGACACGTTTGGTTGCTCAGTTTGCGAGCTCGTCAAACTTCATTCGTCCAGCTTATTAGGCCAACGAAGAAGCCCGATGCGCCAATCGGCCAGCAACAGATGTGTTCCCAATTTGGTTTCTCCTCTGGGTGGCGGAAAGGGGAACGAAGCGAATTTGACGACCACATAGTCAAAGAATGAAAGCAGCCGGGGCTCGAAGAATTTCCTGATCGTTTGTGCGTACAGAAAAGGGATATCCTAGCCATGAGAACGTTTGCGCATTGCTCTTTTACGAACGAGTCTCGAAAAAAGTTCTTAATTTCTGGATAAAGCCTTGCTTCGCGTGACCAATCTTTCACGAATGTTCACTGGTCTCGGTCTGGTATTTCCGGCCAATGCCTCAACTCGATCTTTCGCATGAACGACGCTGATGAGCACGCGACTGTGTTGAGGCTTTTTACGAACCGTGGAAATTAAACCGATGCGCCTTTCGATCTCCAAATACCTCCTAGTCAGTCCTTGGAAAAAGAGTCCTGCTTTTTGGTTTGGTGATTGATTGCTTAGGCGCTACGTAAAGAACCATTGCTAGCTTCTCTACCATTTCCGTCCAAGGTGTAAGTAAGGAGAACATCGTTTCGAGGACGCTTTAGTTTTCATCTTAGGCTTGCTGGCGCGGGAGGCTAATATGTATTGCGCAATAATAGGACTGACGAGAGATATGATCGAAAGCGGAAGCTTTTGACTAGTATCGTTTGCAGTTTTTCTCTTTGCCCATGGCCAAACTGCCGTAGGTTTGTTGGGACGGAAATGGGAGTATAGTGGATGGAATTGGCATTGATCGTCAAGCTCATCTTCATTTTCGCGCTTTTGCGCATTACACGTGTTCATACAAGCTTATATGTACTTATCTTACAGACCTAAATGGGCACGTCGATTGTTGCCTCTTCGGAGCTAGAAACGCTTGTGGCGACGGTTCGGTGGCCAGACAAATGAGAGGGTCTAAGAAGGCGAATACATGGAGCTTGTTCAGTGGAACAGTGAAAGAAAGCGCAGGCTTTTCACGCCCTCGGCACCGCACCATTTAAACAACAGTTGGAATGGGCATAACAAGGCGAGAAATGATGACGGAAAAAATGTTTTTTGTTCTGATCGTAGCAACCTTGCCTGGCCTCGCAGTGTCTTGGGCATCGTTTAGAGTGAGCTATTGCGGGCAGCAGCTTTCAGAATAAACCCGCTGCTCGTAAACCACTGGCTGATGACTGTATGCTAACGAGAGTCGCCTTGGATGCGAGTTTTCGCGCCACGTTCATTCCCGAGTGAATCTTTTGATAAAGCGGATGGAAACTAGTTGGTGGCCGAGGCTGGTCTGGCCTTATCTCTGGTCCCAAATGATGGCGACAAAGTCACGAACAAGGACGGGCTCGAAGCTTTAGGGGGCTGTGGCCACCGCGACAGACCGCTCGGCCCGTTCAATCGATGTTTTAATAAAAGACATAAAAAGTATTCCGAAAGCGACTTAATTGAGGCGCGGGCATGGACAGACTATACACCATTATCTTTATACATAGGCTAAGGCCAACCGACTGCGACGAGTCCTGCGAGGTTAGCGGAGTTTTTAAAAGACTTGTTTAGCATTTCCTCGCTGCTTACCGCCTTTGGCTTTTTTATGGTTTGTCGCCAATGCAAGGTCGAAGAATCTGTTTTTCAGTCAGCACTTTCTTATTAGATTCTTTTCGTCGTGGCCTACCGCCTGTCTTGTCTTGTTTCAGAAATCGCTCACTCGGAGTCCCGCTGATGTTCAAATGCTGTTGCCATTGTCGGCTCTTTCATCGGATGGATCCTGTTTTTCTCTTTTATGGAACTAGACTCAAATGCACAGATGCAAAGATTATCGGGGTGGACCTTTGTAGCTATTTGCCACACGGTGGAGAACATATGAGAAGCGTGTCATTTTTGGCCTGTGATGAATGAGTGTTTTAAATGGTTTTATCTCCTTTTTCAGGTTTGGAACGAATGTCGTCGACGGATTGGTTTCATGCAAGACAACATTTGTCAACGACGAAAAAGGTGAGTGCGATAGAAGGCGTTTTTATAAGGTTGATTGAAACGCCGAGAAAAGGGGAAAGGAGGTGGAGCATCTGGTATATTGGAGGTGACGCATAAGTATGCATCTTCGTCGGCATCGATCTGAACACACGATCAATCGCAGACAGGATGGCGTTGCTGGTGGGAACGATCATCGTGCTGATCGCTGCTTCGTTCAGTTTGACCATTTCGAAACAAGGATTAAATAATTTTCGGCCAATGCCAACCAAGAAGGAAGGCCCAATTAACGTTGCCTTGATCTTGCCGTCCGAAATCGGACACGCTAATGGCTCAAATTCAGAGATGGACGTGTGCGTTCGTCCACTGCCTAAATCGAACGAATCAGTGGCGAACGTGAAGAGGACGTGCTTGGCTACGGTGGAACTGATTCTGCCTGTGATGCGGATTGCAGTCGAAGATGCACGCGAGGAGAGACCCAAGGTTCCTCGCATAAATGTTATCGATTTCAAGGCAGAGTGCCGTGATCTCAAGCAAACGGTCGCCCGATTCTTAGCGGCCAAGGATAAGTACCGAATTCAGGCCGTGTTTGGACCCGTTTGCGATTACGGAGTATCGGCTCTGTCCCGAGTTACTGGCTATTATGACGTGCCAGTTTTAACCCCTGGAGCTTTTTCGGTAAGTGTTCTTGGCTTTGCTGATGTGATTTTCTGAGTCAAGTCGACTTATTTGATTGGTTTAGCATTCGTTCGCTGACAAGACCGAGTTTAATGGTCTTACGAGATTGGGCCAAGGAAAATTCGAAGATCTATCGAAGCTCGTGGGCAGATTAATATCGAATTTCACTTGGCAACGACTGGCCTACGTTTATCAATTAGAGAACTTTTTCGAGACCGAGGTGCTAAGTCAAGATTTTTGCAAATTGTTCGGCAACGCGATGAATGAGAAATTGAAACAGAACGTTCATTTCAAACATTTGCAAGAAAAAATGCTTCATTCGTTGTTGGTTAACGAAATCGGGAACAAGTTATCAGGTGAGCCACTTGAGTATTATCCGATAAAAGTGTGGGTGGACGTCTGGTTATTTCCGACTTGAACGCTGCTCGGTTATTTAGACAGTAGGAGACGGTACAATTAAACGTGCAGAAGTTCCTGAATCATGGAGGGACGCGAGATGGCAGTGATTTCCCTTTGGATCGCGTTAAGCGATGTTAGGACTGTTCGACCGGACACCCGTGGTATTTGGACGTGCCTAATGTGTACTCAAAGCCAGGTGCTTCTTGTGAGTGAAAGGGATGGGACAAAGTAGTCAGCGGGAGTGGAAGGGAATTGCGTGACGTAATTACAAGTCAAGAGTCAGTTGGCACTCTTCGAATGCCATCCTTCGTGACTCTAGGTCTTTATTATCGCATTGGATTTGATAAATCGATCAAATCTGTTGATTTCAGAGTAGACGATGGCTCTTTTAGTGAGACGGTTATTGGGACACTAAGCAGGGAGTGCAGCTGTACACATCGCTGGCCCAGTCGAAGGTTTCGTGGGTGGGCAGCAGGACGAGCAAGCACCACTGCTGAAGACTTCGTTCAGTGCTGGCAAAAGTTGGTGCGCTTTGTTAGCAAGTGTTGGTCACAGGAGCTCGTCGGCCAATGTCAGGAGCTACTCGCAATAAAGAGGACATCGTAAGGGATCGGTTAAATGACGTAGTCCCCTCAGTGATGACGCAGATAGGAGCGTGGAAAAACCCTCTGCTTTGATTCTGGGATGATTTGATGGTTGTTATGAACATAACGGTGCTAATCGGCGGCCTGAGTGCTCGATGTCCTGACGTAGTTTTATGTGGACAGGGTTGATTCGATGGCGGAAAATCGTAGATAGAAGTCACCAATCAGCTTTCCATTATGGCAGCTCGTTAAAACTTGCACTAGAAGTTTGACAGTCAGCGAAAATAGTCTGATTTGGTCTTGTGTTTGCACTGGGCCATTGGATGGATGCTGTGGAAGTCGAAGATTGTAGGTGGGCAGCTAGAGATGCACTTGGATTGAACCAACTGAAGAAATTAAAAAAATGGCAGGGCAGGGAGTAAAGGTTTGAAAGGAGTCGTGTGTGGAATGTTAGCTAGGTCAAAGACCCGATTATGAAGGGCCAAGCCAAGTTTGTTATTGTAATTTGAGAGATGGCTAGCGATGTTTAGATTTACGAATAGTGCGTCATCCAGTAGGCAGACAAGCCGATTACTTTGTTGCCATGCGTGCGTGTTGCATAGCAAGGCAAAGTTTCGAACTGGAAATAAGAAGTGACGTTGAGTGACGCGCTGTGTCACGCTGGTCTGAGGTCTTCGTTATTCATCAATAGTGGATGTTGGTTCAGACATGTAAAGAATTCGGAAGAAAAACTTGCGTCGTCTGCTTTCGAACGTCATTGAAAGAAGTTGCATCCTTTTTGAACTTTCGCAGAGCAAAAGTATTTTTCTTTAGACACTTCAAGGGGGGTAGACGCAAGGTATACTGTATTCTTCCAAGTACAAAAACAAGATCGTTTGGGAGGTTGGACTTGGCGCGGCTAACTGGGTTTTATCCGGGTTTCAGCCATCGCCGATGAATGTAGCACTAACAGCTGGTGACTTGGATGTTAGGTGAATGCTGTCTGCAATGAAACGAAAATGTGAATCAGACACATGGGTGCCAGTTTCTGCAGAATTGTTTCTAAAGATATAGTACCCGTACCAGTGCTGAGTATACTCGTGGTGCTCATAGTTTCATTGGCGAAAGTGCAAAGCAAGAAGCCACGTAAAACACATGCGCTCCGACAATGCGCACTGGTCAATGGCTGTTTGAGTAATTTTAGTGGTGATTGTGCGTTTTGGAACGATTTTTGTTCTTTTATTGGCTCGTCGAAAAGGACCTTATATGGCGAGCGGGGGCACTTTTTGCTTTAGTTTCTGCCTGGCCGCTGTTTGCTCAATTGGAGCGCGTGGAAGCGGATATGGTGAGTAGCCGCCACTCGGAGGAGAACTAGCGTTTGAAAAGTGGTTAATGAAAGAGAGGATGATAAAAGAAAATGGTTTCCCTTCAATTTCCAGACACTGCCTGAATGCATAGTTGGCAGATAAAAGAAAGAGTGGCTGCAACTGCGTTTGGGTGCTTGCTTATCGACATTATTGCAGCGAGGCGGGCCATTTAGAGACGCTTTGCAAGGCTCTAAACTTTGCCCCACGCTTCGACTTGGTATTCTTTCATGGTTCTATTGACTTTTTGAGACTGGGATTTTCTCTGTTGGGCGCACTGGTTTTCTCGGCGTAACAGAGGAGACTAATCGTTGACTAGGCGTTAAATGAGGAGAAGCGAGCGTGGACTTGGTCTGAAAGGCCGTTCGTTATGCTAGGTAGCATGGAGAGGACACTCGTGGAATTTAGGTGAATAGAAAAAGAAGAGGTCGATTTGTGTCCCGAGCCTTGCTCTAACGAAGCCTAACAAACAACTAGCAAGCAGCTGGCCGTTTTAGTAAGCGCAAGCACGAAGAATAGAATTGCATTTGGGAAAACACAAAGATAGGGCTCGGAGAAAAGAGGACTAAGAGCGGGCGATGGCGAGAAGGTTGAGCTTCAATGTGGCTTACATGATTCGATTCTGCGGGCGTTCGATAAATTAATTTCCAATTTCGATTGGCTTATCGAGACGGACGCAAGGCTCGAGTCGTCAGTGACGGCGAGGGGGCATCGGAAACTGGCCGTAGCATGGTCTTTTGAGGAATAAGCTGCCCTGATAGCCGACCGTCCCGTCGTGGAAAACGGAAATAGAGTTCCACCAATCGCCAGGATCGCCGGGAAGAAAAAAGGGGGCCAGTGAAAGCGGGGTGGATGAAAAGAAGAAAACGAATGGCAACAAGTGACGGCTACGAAAGTGGATTCATGCCGAGCCTAGTGTCAGCGGCCAGTCCCTCGAACCGAGCTGACTACGGAGAGCATGGAGACTGAAAATATTACGCCCTATCGGAAATACGTCGTCTAGGTGATTGCAAGTCATAAAAAACTGTTGCAAGGCGGGGCAATATTCTGGAACGAGGACGGGCGGAGCCTGTGAAAGGCTAACGGTCATCTTGAGAGGCGTCGAGACGAATTAGACTCGGGGCGACTCTGGGAAAAGAGGACGATTTTTTGCCAGCTTCACGGTCTGTTCTCGGGCTTTGGCTTAGGTTGACGTGGCTCGTGAAGAGCCCGAGGCGAGAAAGGCTGCTGCTGCGCAACGTTTTAGTGGATGTAATTTGGTGCGTGGTACACGGGCCCATCGACGAGCTAAACACGAGAATACGCGCGTTTCCGTCACACTTTTAGCAGAAGAATGAGAGCCGAGAGGAAGGATCGATAGGAGACATTCCATCCAAGTCCATACGTGGCCGACCACCAACTCGGTTGTAGTGGTATTAGTCAGTTTTTATATTGGAAAAGAGAAAGCTGCTTGCTACGCGCCACGTTCTTATTCTTTGGACCCTCGGCTCGGAATACTCGACTTTTAAACGATGCTTTACGAGACGGGCACGGGTGACGGGTGGTCGTTTTGGTGGAGACGTGTGATAAACGGCTTCCGGCTGGACCTGGTTGAAAGCGGCGCCCTTAGTAAAGCCGGGCGTAGGCTATTTTTTGTCGTCCTTGGCAGTCATTGTTGCCCGAGTCGACGGACGGCAGCAGCCCCGGCGACCAGCTCCACCGCCCGCAGATTATAGGTCTGTTAAGGCATTGAACGAGGGACAAATACGAGCCTCCAATGCCGGCTAATCGAGCCGCCGCTCCAACGTTCGCCCATTCGACATTTTGATGGAAAACGGGCGCGGAGTGGAAGTGAAACGTCAATTATGCGTAAACGATGCTGTCACGCTCGTCGATGGCGCATTGCACTTTTGGAATCTTGGCCAAAAGACGTGAACACGGGCTCGGATCAGTGCGAATAGCAAATTACCTTCTAATACTTGGATTGCGTGCTCGCACTCGAAAATAGCCGGAACTCGGCTGCTCAAAACGAACTACGCAGCTTTACTTTGTCGCCGTATAAGGAGTGCCTTGGCTTCTTTGCGTGAAGTCATCGGTCAGAGCCGGGTAACAGATGAACGACGGCGCAGTGTGCTTCCGTAGGCTCTACATATCCTATGCATAGCTCGGCGTCCGGAGCTCCGAAGCTCGAAACGACGTCAACGAATAGGTATCAGACGTCGTCTGTTCCTTTCGTAGCCAATTTATCGAGCTCTCTTGGACGAAATTTGTGCCGCCTAGTAGCAGGCCTAGAAAGTACTCGGGCCTGGCTTCGTCATTCGTTATGTATGTACACAGGAAGACGACTTGGAACGAGCTAGACGAGAAGACACAAAGTCGACGACGTTGCCAGTCTTACAGGCCACCTTTTTGCGGCTGTTGTCCGACTCGAATTCAAGCATGGATTCGCCTATTTTTTATTTCAGCCGAAGCGACACGCGGCTTGTGAGTCGTGTATGGAACGGACGAGTTTTACGTCGATTCGCATAAAAACTTTTACGTATTCTCCTGGGTTCCTTGTTCTCCCTCGAACATTCCATCATTTCAAGGTTAAAAGTATTGGAGCAGCTGCCCCGTTCGACGCTCTCTGGCCTCTCCAGTTCATCGAGGCTCGGTTTCAGCGTTTGGTCTGGTTCGTATCTCGTTTCGTAACACGGATTTAAGTTTTGGGCTGGCGACGGAGACTGGTTGTTCATTTGTTAATTATTTGTCGACAAGACACGCTATTTGAAGTTTTATTGTGTATTTAAGCCGAAAGTTGTGTCGCCGGGAGGGCGAGCGGGCGAGCGCGAAAGGAGATTATTGTGGGAGTGGGCTGCCTTTCTCGAGCGATATGCGCCAAACCGGGCGGAGTCGACGGCGATGATGCGCTGCTTAGGAATGATATACTGGCACTAACCTGGCCTGTGCCGGTGCAACGTGCGACATGCACGCTGAATCGTAATCCGTTTTGAGGCGTCTGTTCATACTTTGATTATAAGGAGAGCGTGCATAGCGCTTTTGGTTATTCGTTGCCAGCCACCCATCCGGTCCGCCCTTTTCTGTGCCACTGGTGCTGGCGACGGTGGCAATTTAAAAAAAGGCCATAGCTCGGGCGACGAGAGAAGGCGGAACGCGTGTTAGCAGCTGGCAGTAATCTCGACGCTTGCTACTGTGCGCGCCATTTGTTCGACTTTGACTGGGAAAGAGACGGAGGAAGACGGACATTCACTCATCTCACACAAGCCAGCCCTCGGATTGTGGTCTTTTTGCCAGCCGAAAGAAACGCTCTGATTTGCGTCATATGCAGCCATTGCCTTTTACGGGCCCTTGACATCGAATCGGCCATACTGCAAAATAGGATTACGGCGAGCCGGATGCGAGGGAGAGGGAGTAATTGGCCGCTTTGATTCCTGCCATTTCCTAACCGAGGGCACACGCATTTGGTTGTCGAAAAGCCATGTCAATCGAAAACGTGTCGTTCTTGATTGTCTTATTGATAATTCTACAACCGTCTCGGGCGGCCATCAACATGCTGATAGGGGCGCCGTACAGCAGAGGGCAGGAGCTGGAGAATCCGTTCGGTCTAACCAGGGCCTTGGTCGAGCCCGTCGTTGAGGTGGCTCTGGAGGACGTTACGCGAGCTGGCATTGTCAAAAAGGGCGAATTCCGACTCAAGTATATCGATACTAATTGTTCGGACACGTACGGTCCTTTCAGAGTCTTCGAGGCTTATTGTCGCAACGAGGTGGACGTGGTGATCGGATTCGCTAATCCGTACGCCCTGGCTCCGGTGGCCAGGTTGTCATGGTTGTGGAAGGGGGGTGTGCCCGTCCTGACCACGACCTCGTTGGTTCATCAGTTGGATGACCGCAAGACTTATCAGTTACTGACTCGCATGAATGGTTCTTATAAACAGTTGGGCTTGGCCACGGTCAAGATTTTGGACGTGAATAAATTTGCGACAGTGGCATTTTTTGTGCAAAATAATGTTGTACAGAAAGATTTGGGCCATACCGAATGCTATTTTGCATTGGGAGCTGTTTTTTCGGCCAAGTATATGGATGCTGGACAGGACGCTGTTTTGCGTAGCCAACATTCGAGTATACTTTTCGATCCGGAGCTCAAACCAGATTACGAGGATTACTTACGACGAGTGTCATTAATTGGCAATAGTAGGTTTGGGGGAAAAGTGCCTTGGGTTGGCCGCGCCAGGCTGAAGTTTTGGTGGTGCAGCAGGGGATTAGGAGAAGACGTGCATGGGCGACTTGATGCGCATGGCTAAGCCGTGATAGAAATAAACATCGTTCATTCTTGACGTTCAGAAACTTCTTTTCCCGGGGCTGTTGTATTCATCGGCACGGCTTTGACTGTTAGACAGGTTTGGCCGGGGTTGCAATGGGAAGCCACCTATGTATAGTCGCTGGCGTATTTGCCGTAACGTATTGGTTAAACGATAGAAAAACAGCAGGGATTTATCTTTCATGGTGTGTATACATCACAAGTGGTTAAGGCGATTAGGATGAGAAGCGTTGATAATGATTGAGTGCTGGGTTGTTGGCACTTTGGGGGGGGGGGGGGGGTCGGCAATGAATGTATTTAATACTAAAAGCTTTTCCCTTATGAAAAAGGTCTGACAATGAAATACACTGTAATGGTTTTTTGTGTATTTCAGTTATCTTACTGTGCGCATCGCCGCACGTCGTACGCGATATCATGTTGGCTGCCGATAAGCTGGGAATGGTCAGATCGGGCGAATATGTGTTTTTCAATATCGACGTATCTGGCGGGTAAGATGAATGTGCAATCTCGTATTCATTGATGGCAGTCGACCAGAGGCACCAAAGAGATACCTTGTTTGGGATGCTTTGTCATCGTGTTGGCCTAATGAGAAGGGGAATGTCGTAGATGACCATTCGCTTTGTTGCCATGCCTGCTAAGTCACGCAAATGGTAGATAATGGACGGAGCGAATTAGCTTTTCCTACACGGATTGAATATACTTGAAAACACGATTATTTTTGTTGTAGGACGAAGCAGAGTTAGGTTAGGTGCAGTGAAAGAGCTTAGGTGAGTTATGAAGCTAGGCAAATGGATTTAGCAATTGTTCTTTCCAGGCTTTCTGAGCTTTTTTGCGAGTTTTATCTTTTTCATTGCAGATCGAGACCCGACCAACCGTGGTTCAAAGCTAGCGATGGCTTCGAAGCGAACGAGAAAGCCAGAATGGCATTTCGAGCCTTGAAAACGATCACATTACGAAAATCGAGCAGCCCAAAGTATCGAGAATTCGAGAACCGCGTTCGTAAAGTCGCCGAAAAGAACTATACGGCATTGACGGGTCGACGCTACGAAGTATGTTTAGTATTGCACAAAGCGAGCGTGTTTTTCTCAGGCTCCATCTTAGTTTAGAATAGGCGTTGTTAGAGTGGGCTGAAATTGAACTGGTACATCAAAAGGCTCCAGGGAATGCTAGTTCTCTCAAGATGACTGTTTTTTTTGTAAGTTTTTGAAATTAGCTTGATTCATTTTGAGAATGGGGTCAATGCGTCATTGCGCTGAGCCATTGTCAGCGTTGCCATTTGCGCGTCGCGGGGTGTTCTCCTATGGCGATAGGGCGGATAGCTAGATTAAGAGTTGGAGTTGGAAAATGCATAATTGTTTGCATACTGGCTTATTTGCAGATGAATAATTTCGTCAGCGCCTTCTACGATGCTGTTATGCTTTATTCGATCGCTCTCAACGAAACGATCACGGCGGGCAAGAATGCGAGCGATGGGTTCGAAGTGACGAGGAGAATGTGGAACAAGACGTTCGAAGGTGAGCCGGTCGAATATTCGATTTGTTTGCATGTATAAGCGTGGACGTGGGCGACGCGTAGATTGAACGCGACCGTAAAACATATTGTCAGGGTTGGGTTATTCCTTATTGTCACGCGCACTCTCGTTTGATGTTTACTTGAAACTTTGTTTGTAAAGTGCTCAGTGAAATAAGTCACGCCAGGTGCTAACCTGAGTCATTAGATGTGCTACACTTGCAGGTATTACGGGCAGCGTGACCATAAGTACGAATGGGGATCGATACTCTGATTATTCGCTCCTAGACTGGAATGAAGAAGAAGGAAGATTTACGGTAGGAAAGTCGCAGTAATGCAAAATCGGCTGGCGTATTTGATGAGTTTACTTTCAGGAAGTGGCGTATTATTCGGGTGCTAAAGACAGTCTTATTCAGGGAAATCGGAGTTGGTACTGGATTGGCGGAAAGCCTCCTGCCGACACTCCTGTTTGCGGCTATGACCGGTCGAAATGTCCAAAAAAAGGTGAGTGATTGATGAATTAATGTTGATGGCAGGCCACGGGAATTGGAGTTGGTAACCAGTTCTAACTGTGTTTTGTGTAGTGACTCAGGTTGCGTGACTTGCTCCTCGCTGGGTTGCCCTGGAGTACCCTGTATGTCCCGGGTTAGTTGTGCAGTTGAATCCTTGTTTACATTTTATATTCTCCACATGTAATTAAAATTCTGCGTTTTAGAAATTGGTCCATGGGCGTGGCTTCTGATCGCCTTTTTTGTTATAACATTGTGCTTCGCTGTGATTTCATTTTTCATCTACAGGTAACGCATTTTGTCGTTCGTCTGTGGCTGGCAGTGTGTATTTGGTATTGTTTTCAGGCATTATAAACTAGAAGCTGAATTAGCAGCAATGAGCTGGCGTATCAGATGGGAAGAATTGAGCGGTGGGCGCCATAGAGGCAAAACCAATGCGGCCGCTGCCGCTGTCGTCGATAACCGAAGGCCGAATGGAACGGGTAACGCGTTTTCGTGGTGGTCATTAGGTGATCAAAAACCCGCTGCCAACCATTACGGATCGACAACTGGACTGACACGAGTGGACAGCAAGACGAGTTTGGCCAAAGGAAGTATATGCTCAGTGGAAACAATACAAATGAGCGACATGAATAAGCAGCAGATCTTCACCAAAACTGCGTCCTATAAGGTAGGAGGGATGGGCTTCGAATTGCGGATAATTCAAAGAAACCATGTTACGTTTTGAGGGCTTGACGGTAGCGATAAAACCCTTGAATATTTCGAGGCCTAAAATCGAACTGTCGAGGCCGTTACTGATGGAATTGAAGAAAGTAAGTTATACATAGTGTGTCGTTTCGTGGTGACTATGTTTTGTATTTTTAGATGAAAAATCTCCAGCATGACCACATTACGCGATTCGTTGGTGCGTGTATTGACCCTGATCATTATTGCATCGTGACAGAGTACTGTCCGAAAGGAAGCTTGCAAGTACTGTGGATTCGAGTGCATCACTGATGTGGAATGCATTCTAGTGTTTATTGCAGGACATACTCGAAAATGAGAAGATTCAGCTGGACAAGATGATGATTTATTCGTTGATGCACGATATTGTGAAGGTAGGATCTGCTGCTATAATGTTGGCCTCTACAGTATGCGCTAACTCTTCTTGTTTAGGGTATGGATTTTATACATTCGAGTGACGTCCGTGCTCATGGTAATTTGAAATCGTCGAATTGTGTGGTCGATGGTCGTTTTGTGCTCAAGGTAACCGATTTTGGCTTGCATCATTTGCGGGCGTTGGAAGATGCGAAGGAAGACGAAGAAGCACACTCTTATTGGCAAAGTAAGTGTTGAGTATGCTAGTTATCTGGGCACAAGTCGAGTCCCTGTCTGTATTTAGAGAAGCTCTGGACTGCTCCCGAATTGCTCAGGATTGAAAAACCTCCCGTGGGTGGAACCCCAAAAGGCGATGTGTATAGTTTCGCTATTATCTTACACGAGATGGCTTTTCGCCAAGGCGTCTTTTATGTGGAGAATGACTCGATACCGCCGCAAGGTAACCAGTGCTAGGTTCTGCCAAGAGGCGTGTCTTAAATGTGGTATTAGAATTTCAGAAATTATCGAGCGTGTTAAACTACGCCAAGAGCCTCCCTTTCGGCCATCGATTATCGATGAGGGCAATCAAACGGAGGAAGCCATGGTTCAGCTGATGACGAAGTGCTGGGCAGAGAATCCGCACGAACGACCTGACTTCGCTTCTATTAGGAAGCAAGTGCGATCGTTGAACAGGTGTGCCTGAACGTTGGCTGCTAAGAGATGGAACTGGATCTAGGATAGATTATTTAGGGAATACGAAACGTCAAACATCGTGGATAATTTGTTGAAGCGTATGGAGCAGTATGCGACAAATCTGGAAGCTCTCGTGGAGGAAAGAACGGCGGATTACTTGGAAGAGAAGAGAAAGGCAGAAAACTTGCTTTATCAATTGCTACCGCAGTGAGTACAAAGGCGGTGCCCACACACGACTGTTTTGTAACGTTCGATTCTTGACTAGATCTGTGGCCGAGCAACTGATCAAGGGGCAGCCTGTGTCACCGGAAGCATTTGACAGCGTTACTATTTACTTTAGCGATATCGTTGGCTTTACGTCGTTATGCTCTCAGAGTAGTCCCATGCAAGTAAGCTATATGTTTTCGAGATATTGCCCCTCCGATGCCATTTTATCCTGAATTATTGCTCGTACTTTTGAGGTCGTCAATCTCCTCAATGACCTTTATACGTGCTTCGACTCTATTCTTGAAAACTTCGATGTTTATAAAGTGAGCGAAAACGTTTGTGTTGAAATATTTATCTGCGGATGCATATGCGCTTGTCAATTGTTGAAGGTGGAGACGATCGGTGATGCATATATGGTAGTGTCTGGTCTTCCTCGGCGGAATGGAAAGAGGCACGCATACGAGATTGCCCGCATGTCATTGGCTTTATTGACTGCTGTGAGGACGTTTCGAATAAGGCATAGGCCGGACGAGCAGCTGAAACTACGTATCGGAATTCATTCGGGTCCTGTCTGCGCTGGCGTGGTCGGATTGAAGATGCCTAGGTAAGCAGGGCTGAGGTGATCTCGAAGGGGCAAGCCGGGGGGGGGGGGGGGCAGTGTGTTTGACCTGCATTGCTGCTCTTGCTTGACACTGACTGTGTGTAGGGTACACCAAGACAACATGTTATGCTTCTAGGTATTGCTTGTTCGGTGACACAGTGAACACGGCCAGTCGAATGGAGTCTAATGGCTTGCGTAAGTGGTTGTGTGCTCTGACTGGGGCAGCTCGATGAACTGAATTATGTTTCAGCTTTAAGCATTCACGTAAGCGCGGCCACGAAAGCTATGCTCGATGAATACGGTTGCTTCCAATTGGAGCTCAGGGGCGAAATTGAGATGAAGGGCAAAGGCAAGCAATTGACCTACTGGCTTCACAGTCAGCGCTCACCGTCTGTCACGCCGTCCAATTCAAGGTGTAACGACATTGTTGATGCTCACGGTAGTAACCCGATCTTCAGTGGGCCGCCACCCAGGTACAGCCCACCGGCTAGGACTGAACAAGTCGCTTCAGTGTAGCCTGACGTGGCCGACTGCTTCGTGTTTGTACAAATTAATTTCATAGTTCCTGTTTTATGAAAACTTGTTGTTTACTTATGAGCGGTGGTCAGTGCGTCAATGCATTTGCCGTATTCTAGGCTTGCCAAATGTGATATACTGGGCATCGATCGTGTTCGTGAGTTCCGGTGTACGTTTTGACCTTGTATTTTCTAAAACCGGTGCACGGGCTGATTACAATAAACGGTTTATGGCCTGAGAGCTGGTTCGGTGGCGCGTGATCTGGCCGAGGAGGGAGATACAAGACGAGTCGGTTCAGCTGATTTGATGGCCACTGGGTAACTGTCGGCATGGAGAGACTGGACGCATCGTAACAGACTGCTCGAGCTCGCCTAGTCCCGCTCATAAATGTACTTGGTAGGCATTCGCTACGCCAAGTTGACGGGTCGAGAGCCAAAATTGGTGGATCAATATTGGAAGCTGGGTGCGTGTGAATGATTTTAAAGCGTGCGCATCTTAGCAACAATAGATCCGAGCCTAACTCGTTAGCAACCCTGGTTTCTACAAACGGAGCTCTTCGGAAGGCGTGCTTTGAGCCAACACGTCGGGTCGACCATACGCACGATTTGTAGGCGTGTAGTGATCGTAGCTGTAACGAGCTCTACCGAAATTGTGATCAGCCGAACCCATGTCTGGATCGAGGGCTGCCAACGTACGTGCTTGCATTTGCTGGCTTTGCCTAATTTTAAATATGCTCGGTTTTAGCGCGAGTGCATCAGCATCCACATCGGACAGGCCGGTGTCCAAATCGGGAATGCCTGCTGGGAGTTGTATTGCCTGGAACATGGAATCCAGCCCGACGGCCAGATGCCCAGTGACCCGACCATCGGAATCGAAGACATGTCCTTCAACACGTTCTTCTCAGAAACCACGGCTGGAAAGCACGTACCCAGGGCGGTAAGGGCGGGTATGACAAGCCCAGTCTGGGTCTAATATTACTTTCGGTTTCAGGTCTTCGTCGATCTGGAGCCAACTCCGATCGGTAAGGTGCTGTGCTTGGTTAGCAGAATGTGGGTCAGGTCGGGTGTGTGCAGTCGATCAGGCCCTCAGTCCCCAAGACCAACTTACTCGCATAGGATGTTTCAGATGAAATCCGCACTGGAACGTACAAGATGCTGTTCCACCCGGAGCAGCTTCTGACTGGCAAAGAAGACGCGGCGAATAACTATGCCCGTGGTCGGTACACGGTCGGGCGGGAGATGATCGACGTGTGCATGTAAGTCCGGCCATGACCACCAAGTTACACCACTAAGCATTCCTGATTTCAGGGACCGTATCCGCCGTCTGACTGAGCAGTGTCACGGTCTGCAAGGATTCTTGGTTTTCCACTCTTTCGGAGGGGGCACCGGGAGTGGATTCACGTCGTTGCTGATGGAACGCCTGTCCATCGATTACGGAAAAAAGGCGAAACTGGAGTTCAGCGTGTATCCAGCCCCGCAAGTTTCGACGGCTGTGGTCGAACCATATAATTCCATTCTGATGACTCATACCACACTGGAACACTCCGACTGCTCGTTCATGGTAAGAACTGTCTGAATTAATTGAGTGGGGATGTGGACGAATGCCCCTGTGGTCCCCAGGTCGACAACGAGGCCATCTACGACATATGCCGTCGCAACTTGGACTTGTCCAGACCGACCTACACCAACCTGAATCGATTGATCGCCCAGATCGTTTCATCGATCACTGCTTCGCTTAGGTGAGTGCTCTGTGTCCCCTCTGCTACTTGTGACCATACACTTATTCAGATTCGATGGCGCCTTGAATGTGGACCTGACCGAGTTCCAGACCAACCTGGTCCCCTACCCACGTAAGATCACTCGAGTCAGGCATGGAACGGGACTATATGCCTGGGTGTTTGCAGGCATCCACTTCCCACTGGCCACCTACGCTCCCATCATTTCGGCCGAGAAGGCCTACCACTCGCAGATCAGCGTCCACGACATCACTCAGGCGTGCTTCGAACCAGGTGCGGATGGGTCAGGTGTAAAGATCCCGGGCTTGCCGCAGGCAGTCTGAACCTTTGGCCGTAGCCCCCGGGTGTCATTCTAGGCAACCAGATGGTTAAATGCGATCCTCGGCACGGCAAGTACATGGCTGTGTGTCTCCTGTACAGAGGAGATGTGGTACCCAAGGTAAGCACTGTCTCACTGACCTCACTGCAGCCATGCCATGAAGGCGTAGGAGAAAATGTGGCGGACCAAAGTCGGCGGGACAAATACTCCAGCTGGAGTAGGCAAGTCTTGCGAGTATACCTACAGCTGGAACAGCAACCCGAGAGGTTTGCGTCTCCCAGCCACGCAAGAGTATCGATCATTCTCTCCGACTCACCGTGGCCCGCCGGCACAGGTTGCATCATGACGCTGACGGGGTTGCCTTCAGGACGTGAACTCAGCAATCGCGGCCATCAAGACCAAGCGTACGATCCAATTCGTGGATTGGTGCCCGACCGGGTTCAAGGTTGGAATCAACTACCAGCCTCCCACAGGTGACCTAACTCAGTTGACCCGCCCGGCGTCCCCACCATTTCTCATTTCAGTGGTCCCTGGCGGCGATCTGGCCAAAGTGACGCGAGCAGTGTGCATGCTCTCCAATACGACAGCCATCGCCGAGGCCTGGGCGCGTCTCGACCACAAGTTCGATCTGATGTACGCCAAGCGGGCGTTCGTGCACTGGTTCGTGGGCGAGGGCATGGAGGAGGGCGAGTTCTCGGAGGCCCGCGAAGACATGGCCGCACTGGAAAAGGACTACGAGGAAGTGGGGGCCGACTACGAAGACGAGGAAGAGGAAAGGGAGGAGGAGTAGAAGACTGGATCCACTGACGAGCACCGCACTCCAGCACAGGCACTGTATGTACAGATGCCACCATCGCGTATGTCTAGGCACTAGCCCGAGGTAGCGATCGGTCTTTACGCAAATACAGTCGCCCTTGTTTTGTGCCACTGCCTTGACCACACAGAAACCATGACGTCTATGCACGATTCCATCCCGACACTCGCGTGATCACTCATCTGAGCTCAAGACAGTTTATTAACTTGTTTCAAATTAAAATGACATCTGGCGATGCACGCACAGATGGCCGAAAAATTGCACAATACATAGTGTTAGTACGTGTCACATGAAAACGGTTAGTAAAACGACCCCCATTACAAAACTAATTAGTATACAACTAGCCGAGCACCCAGTTAGTAAGAACGGGGTAGCCTGTGCTTTGAGCCTGAAATATAAAAATATGCAATTCACCAATATCCCAGGTGCTGCTGGGAGAGCTAAGGTTGTCGTGGTGTTGGTCAAAACTGATGTAGTGGGCGAAAAAAGGGTGTTGTGCGTTGTTTCCGGGCACTGTCGCCTGTTGCGTTCATTGAGCCGTCCGAAAAGTAGGACGACTTTTCTGCTCCATCCGATGGACGAGGCGAGATGGTGGGCTGTCCATTTTCGAGGTTCGGGCTTCTAAAACAATAATCTAGCAAATATGGTTACTGCTTGGCGGTTGGCAATACGGGAAGACAGGTCAGGTCCATTGAATGATAAGGGAAAAGACTGAACAGGAATGACTGCCTCTCCCTGGCACCAGACCATGAAGAATGATGATGAACAACGACCACCAAACAAAAGAACGTGGACAGCTCGACCCAATCAGATTTTTTTCCGATCCTTTTCAGCAGGAGGCATAACCCATACATGTGCGGTGCTAAAGCCACCACCGGGCGAATAAAAACTGGCCATAGAAATGACAAAAGATGTAACCTCGGGGCGATGTTAAATCCAGTTTTTGGATTCAAATCGTAAGCGCGGGTCGCCAGGTATGTAGGTACAGGTGCGATGCTAGTGTGATGAGGCTTTCTGGAGGTACGTGAGATTGGTCTGGAGGTTGTTAGATGTCACCCAGAAACCGATTTCACCACATTAGTGCTTGCCGATTGCACGCTGATATGGCCTGAAGCGACGTTGGCGGAATCGATGGGCTATTGAACAATCGAGGTGTTTACTGGTCCAATTAAAATATCAACACTGCCTCACACGGCCCTTATATACGAGTCCTAGTACACTGGTCTATAGCATTTGCATGTCACCGAATGGGAAACAAAACATCATGCAAATAGTCAACTGATAACAAGTATGTACGCTAATTAATACTTCTGTCCTAAAGTGCTGCTGGGCAATTCAGTAACGCCGCGTGGTTCAAATTCCAAACGAACTCTGTGCCTGAATTAACCATACCATACCAGGATGTCGCAGAAGCAGCAGGGATGTCGTCTGTATATCAGGGATCAGAGTGGCCGGTGTCTCCAGCGCGATCGCAGTCGCAACACACAGTGGTCCTTGCTAGTTACCTCTTGCCCGTTCGTTTCAAAGCCAGGCCCAGGCTGTTTGGGCTAGTCCTCATTTTATATGCCTGGACAGTCTTCTACGTTTTACTCTAATCTGGGCGCATGGGTGTCAATACGACAAGGATACATGATCGAGGTGGGTGAGGTGTACCTACCGTATTCGAGCACTTGATGCCACCCTCGGTTAAGACCCTGGGTCAGAGAAAATTTTATAGCCCCTCACTGGTACTTTCAGTCCAGTGTTTATACTGTATGTGACCGCCCATGCAAATCTAATATACGAGTACATGTGAAGGATGGCGGGCTTTTGTTGCCTGTGCCAGACAAGTAAGTCCTTGTAGAGAGGGCGAATGTGAGTACAATTAACGCAGCTCAGCTCTTGTGGAAGTTTCCGTAATTTCCGTGATTTAAAGCCGTGCCGAATTCTAGCATCGTCCATCGGATAAGAGATAAACTGTTTAGCAGGCTTTGCTAAGGCTCTCGAAAATCGATGAAAAATCTGAGGTACTGAGGACTGTCGATGAGTAGCTTCTTTCTAACATTTCTCAAACAACGTACTTTTTAATCGATCTTATCGACCACGAAGAATCTATCCATTTCTCTAAATTTGCTGACGATCTTTATGCAGTTTATCCAACATCTGATGCAACATTATGACAATTATTAAACACATTTGAGGTCAAAAACAAACAAATTATGCGCGTCTCAAGGTGCAAAGCATGCCAACAAGTCACACTAACCCATAGCTTGCAAGCTACGTGGGTTGCTAATTTTTACTGCAGTCTTGCTGGAAGACTAGGTCTTATCAGTCTAACTAGGTTGGTCCTATTACAGGCACAACATGACATTTAGTCCCCTATAGCAGTAATAAGCTTTTTTGTTAGTGGCAGCAATAAAATGATGAGAGGAAAAAACTGTGGAAAATGTCGAAGGCACTGTACCTACGTGTACTTCACAAAACGGTTTTATGCGGGGAAATACAGGTGAGAATCTACCGCACAGTGCATGAAACTTATATTGGTCTCTCTCGAGGTACAAGTAAATATGTCTATGAAGAAGTACTTTTTACTGAGAATCCCAACTTTAAAATGTTCGTCGTAAAAAAATATGCAAAGGTGAACGAGGAATTTTTACTAATGTTTTTAAAATTTTTCCAACTTTAACCGCTCAAAACCGTCAAGCGCTGACCTGGCAGGTTTTTCTTTCACCTTCGAGCTCAGAATACCAGCGAAGGATGTGAAGAGTGATGTGATTTGATCACCATGTGACTAAGTGATTATGGCTACTGTTTTAGCGTCCCATCAGTGGTTGTACTTTGCAACACTTAAGTGTAAATCGCAGCAAAGTTCTGCAGCTTCCTCACCTTTGACCCCAGGTCATACAATTTAAAATTCTGTAGGCTCTGGGTCTACAGATGAGGATTTACAGTGTGCACTAGTCAAATGTCACCGTGACCCGCCCGTGCGTTGCTTTTACTGTGTAACAGGCGTGGAATCTTGCCTTCACCTGTCAGTGCACGTTCAGGGAGCTGTCCCGCCTATCCTAAGTCGGCCAGACACGAGACCAGCAGGCCTAAAATAGAGCGAGGTCCAGAGGTTTGTACAGTAGGCACCGATTAAGGCATTAGATGCTGTATTTTATGAGCTGAACTACATCTTCTAAACTAGATGGATAGCGTCAGCGGTGGAATATTCAGCTAGCTAGCGAGACTTGCTGCTAAATGGGGAGGGTGCTTCAATCGGTGATACTGAGAACGGCGACAATATCATGGGTTTGCTCGAGAATGGAAGACGCTGGGACGAGAGGTGGAATAAATGCAGTGTTAAAGATTTCGATACACTTAAAATCTTACTTGGCACTATGGAGTTTAAACCGAGATCAGTTAGGCGAGAGGATATTAACTATTACCCATTGGGTATAATCCATCCAAGCTGCCAAGAACAGCTGGAGAAATTTATACGAGGGCGACGGCAATAAGGGATCTGTCAGAGAGGTTCGGATTCAACAAAGATGTCGTCAGTCATCAGTTCAGAACATTCATGACACATTTGCTGCTTGTCCATGAGTACCAGTTGTTTCTCACTAAGAGTGATCCTCTGTCTTTTTGGACAAACTTTCTAGCTAAGGAAAGTCTTAAATGGGATCCAGAGTTGAGAAGACATAGTGTTGTGTTTGCCTGCAGGATCAGCTGATGCAGAACGAGGGTTTTTCAGTTTTTCAAATCACATTTTGTATGACCGCAGGGCCACGTTAAGACCTGAAAATTTGCAAGACATATTAATGATAAGACTCGATGGTCTAATAGTTGCCTTTTTCAATGCACCACTCCATGCAAAATGGGTTACAAAACCACCAAAGTAGTGCAGATCCGACAGGCAGAAAGATGCAGGATGCACAAGACTTACCTTACCTCGGAGCGGTCTATTTTGATATACTGTATGTGTGTACGTTCTGTTCGATGTGACGCCTTTTCTGCACTGGCAACGCGTGGTAATCATGTGCTTCTGCAATGACTGTAACGGAAAATGAGCGTGCAGCTTCACCGAGAAGTTCCGAACTTCAGTGACTGCGCACTAAAAATGCCAAAGTCTGATGCTTTGCCTGCCACTGAAAATGCCACTAAATGCTTTGATGCCTGCCACTAAAAATGCCTAAAAACGCACCAGTGCGCACCCGAAGCGCACACAATGCGCACCCAGTGCGCATCAAACGCACCAATGCGCACCCGATGCGCACCCAAAGCGCACACAACGCGCATCAAACGCATCTAAGGCAGCCCCGATGCGCACTCAATGCGCACCCAGTGTGCATCGAACGCACCAATGCGCACCTGATGCGCACTCAATGCGCATCAAACGCACCAATGCGCACCCACAGCGCAAAGAATGCGCATCAAACGCCCCTGATGCGCACCCAATGCGCACCCCGATGCGCACCCGATGAGCACCAGAAGCGCACACAATGCGGATCAAACGCACCCAGTGCGCATCAAACGCACACAATGCGCATCAAACGCGCCAATGCGCACCCAAAGCGCAAAGAATGCGCATCAAACGCCCCTGATGCGCACCCAACCGTTGCGCACACGATGCGCACACGATGCGCACCAATGTGCATCTGCATTCCTATGGGCTTTTATATTCGCATCTGCATATTCTTACTGCTTCGGCTCATCAGGACAGAGGGTCTCCTTGGCAATGCTTGCAGCAAGGGACGTTTGATAATTGTTTCATGCAGGAGACTCTCAGCACAAATTCAGAAGAAGTATCCTGGCAGCATCAATTGGGGTTTTCGCACAGTATTTTCTTTTCGTATGGAATTGACAAAGCACGTGGAGTCGCGATTGCGCTGGAACGAGGCCTGGACATTGTAGTTGACCGAATCTGGAGGGACGGTGATAGGAGATACGCGATGCTTAGTAGATACGTAGATACGGCGAGAATCAGGGAGCTGCGAGTCGTGATGGTAAATCTGTACTGTCCGAATCCTTTCGGAGCAAGTTGAGTTTTTTAAAAGGATCAGAGCGGCACTGACTTTGTTTAATACTAGCAACCTACCAATTATTGTCGGTAGGGACTTGAACGTAGCTCAACCCAGATCTGGACAAATCTAGGGGCGTAGTTGGCCGAAGGTGAATGTGACGAGGGATACAAGTCAAATTCAGTCTGACTCGAATCAGGTGGACTGTTTCAAGGAATTTTACCCTCTGACGCGGCAGTTCACGTGGCAGCAGCGTTACCCGCTCGTCAAATGTCGAATGGATTACTGGTTTGTGCGAGCATATCTTCTTGACCAAGTAATGGACAGTCACATCTCACGAACTCCGTTTACTGATCATAAAATTGTCGTGTCCGTCTTCGGGGCCACCGATTCCATGCTCGTGGCCCAGGTTTTTGGCGCCTGAACACCATCGTCCTTCAGTACGGAGATTATCAGGCGATGATAAAGCAAAATATTGAGGAAGCGCTAACAGCAACCAAGAACTGGATTGGCGGACGCAATGGGACTACCTTTAAATGACTGTTCAGAACAAATCTATACAGTATTGTGCCCGTCAAAAGTCTCACAAAACAATACGCAAATTGGAACTTCAAGTCGCAATTGATAATTTGGATAAGCAACCGGGCAATCTATCAGAGCACGAGACGGGGGCTCATGGCAGACATGCAATCTGAACTGGAAAGCATCATAGAGGATGACACTCGACGGGCGATCTTGCGGTCAAGAGTTCGATGGCTGGCCTATGGTATGTGCATAGATGATGCTAGTCGTAATCAGTGGCTAGATTAGTAGCAGGAAAATTAAAAATTTGAGTATGGTTTGCTTTTCGGGTTCGACTCACTTATCTGCTCCAAAGTGTAACTCTCAGAATGTGCTTCCTCAATTTGCTACCTGGAGCCTCCATGGGGGACCAGGAAAGACTCCCATGCTAACATGCTAACATAGCGTGTTGTAAGGATGATACTTCAGTGAGCAAAAGTGGCTCTTTGTTTTTTGGCCTTTTTTAAAACTGCGGGGTTTTTCGGTTTGGGTTTGGGCTCACTGGCAAATGGGTTGGGTTCGACTTGAAGAAATGGGTTTGATTTCGACTTAAAATTTTTGGATTGGGTAGTAGTCGAACTTTGAATCCATCGGCCGACCGTAAGCTGAGGTCACACTGCTTTCTCTATCTTGCTGGACTTTAGGCATTGGCGATTGCGGATCAGCGACTCGTAGATATGAGAGATAGTTCAAGCGGACTGTTTTGTAATTGTATATGTGCGACTGTTTGATAAGGAAGCAAGCCTGTAATCAAGCAAGGACTAGTATCCCCGTATTCCTTCGATTTAGGGCCACACCATCTCCGGTGTGGTTTGTTCTGCTGTAATATAAGCGGTCATATACTGTGCGTGTATTGTTTTCGACTTAGTAATTACGAGATCGACTATAATTCTTGCACTAGTGATAAGCTACTGTAGTAAAAAAGGCAACGATCAACTTCAACCTTCCTCCTATGTCTCTCGCTCATAATAGTGCACAAGAAGTGTCCTGGCCAGTCTGGCGCCTTATTTTCAGTCAAATACCAATGCGTCAGCGTAGGCCGATTTTCTTATGATATGATTGAAATCAGATTTGACGTCGAATGAGTCAGGGCCGGTCCTGCGGAAATTATAGGTCGATATTATCACATTGCCCATATCCATCAGCTTAGACCATGGGCGGCTAACTACTATAGTACAGTACATATAGATATCTAGGATACAGTGCACTGTACAGTACAATAAAGTAGAGCACAGGTGGGCGCGCTATTGTATGTTCCTCGCCCGTCATTGTTATCTGAGTCGGCTTGCGGAGAGGTCGGTTGAGGAAGATGGCAAGCGTCAGCCTGCCAAGCCGGATCTCGCTGAACCATAGTCAGCCGATAATCATCAATCCGTCTGCTGAAGCGAAATCCAAAGTAGAAAAGTCCTCCCGCAACTCGTGCACCTGCGGCCGGAATCCGAGCACTGATCGACTATGCTGGTCGGCAAGGTGTACTTGCGTCGTGGGCGGTCGGCGATGTTCCACTGTTTGCTCGTGCGACAATCGGTGACATCTCAAAGACACTCTTGCGCAACGTGGTGCAAGAAATAGCTGCCGAAACCGTGCCGCGCATCATCGCCGAAATGACATCGCCAGATCAAAGCCAAGCCGAAGCCGGCGAGGAAGGGTCATTGACCAATTCGAGCAGCGATTTGGAAGCCGGCGACGGGAACTTTGCTGAGGAAAACGAAGAGGATTCTGATGACGCTGAATGACACGAACTGATGGCTGCCTCGAAGATTCTCGATCAAAACTTGGTTGCGTGGCGTGTTTTTGTCTTCCATGATGTTGCTTGCTTTGCAGAAACTGACGAAATCCTTTTTATGCATAAGATTACCGATCCTAAGCAAGGCTTGAAGTCTGATCAAGTTTTCCAGTGGTATATTGCTCACGCAGACTTTCTATTTTTATTTCAGTTTTCTTGTCTCCAATAGAAACGCGGTGCGAGTCGAGCACCCACAAACACGCCATCATTTTGATAACCGTGCCAAATATATCCGATTCTCGTTTCTTCTGCCATTCTGGACTTAAAATATTGGATGGAGCCGTGGTTCATGGAAGCAAAGGTGCCTGTAGAAAATAATGATGCCGTTTTCCCTTTGCAGGGACGCAAGCGAAAGAGGAAAGAAAAGTACGGTTTCTGATGTTACTGTCAAATGTCACCATGACCTGTCCGTGCGTTGCTTGTACTGTGTAACAGGGCGTGGATATCTTGCCTGCACCTGTCAGTGCACGTTCAGGGAGCTGGCCCGCCTATCCTAAGTCGGCCAGACACGACCAGTAGGCCTACAGTAGAGCGAGGTCCAGAGGCTGGTTTGGTTTGTACAGTAGGAACCGGTTAAGGATTGGCCTTAAGATCCTTGTATGAACTGTTCTATGAACACATCGGTCCCGGGTCCGACAGAGCCTCGCTTGCCCCGGCAGATTGTGAGTCTAAACGGCCCTTGTGATGCGTTGGCCCAGCACGGCCCAACTCAATGCGAGGTGTCGTGGACTGCGTCGGGTCGCTTCTTTGGCTCGGTACTTCCTCTGGCTAGTCCTAGTTCGCCCTCGGACGAGCCACAGGTTTTAACTGTGGTGGCATTGTACGTGCTGGACGTCCAGTGCTTGAACAGAAATGTAGCCGCCTATGACTTCCTGCCGAGGCACATTAGCTGACTGCTTAGGCACAGTCCCGTGCATAGGTCCGCTCCACAAACCAGCTTATCCGACATAAACATTTTATTACACCCTAAGATCCACGACTTCCTCTAGCACCTGTGCATCCCTTCCTTCTGCGCATCCGCATTCCATCCCTCTCTGTGTCTTCTTCATCTCTTGGCGCACGTGTCAAGCCGCGACTCTACCCCACAGCTTTCACGCAGCCCCCTAAGCCCTCTTTTGACATTTTCAGTTTAGCCATGATCAACGAGCAAAGCCAAACGACCGGGCATAGAGCATTTTTCCAAGCACACAAAAACAGGGCTTCTAAGCAGATGCCGGAAGTCGAAAATTCCCATAACATCATTTAGAAGCCGCAGGCAGCTGACTACGTGCCACAAGCAATAGAACAAGGCGTGCTGATTTTGATAGGCTTGACAAAAAGTCATCTTTTTTTGGAATGCCGCTCGTTTGTTTTTAACTCGAGGAGATAAATGGTATTGAGACAAGGCACTCGTGCAATGTGTGTATGGCACATCATCACTGATAAGGCCCCAGCGCCGTAATGCACGCACACAAAACGTGCGAATTAGCAAAGGCGGCTGGTCGAGGACTCATCGGATGACTCTATAAGGCAACAACCCACAAAACGTGCAAGTTAGCACATCGAGCCCCCGCCCCACTTCTGGCCATGCCCAGTCTATCATGTCTTCAGCCAACTCTTTCCGATGATTCGTGAAAAGATGTATTTCCATTTGCATTATGCTCGGCCACCAAATCAAAGACACTTTAACCAAAACCCTAGCGGCTAGATTAAATGTAATGGCCGAAAAAAGGTTCCATGCAAACTAACAGCAAATTTGCCACATAACGATAGCACTTTTAGGAAAATACACCGAAACTTCATCTTACACCTTCACAAAAACCTACGAAAGCTCATACCATCGATTGATTCAACCTTAATAAAAACAAAAAACGTAATATAAGGTTTATCATATTATTCGTGGGTTCTTTTCTACGCGATCAAGTCGGGTCTATCGAGTCTCAGTAGGATCCGGCAAATGCAGTCCCACGCAGATGTTGTACATCAGAGCGCCCAATATGGCTCCGATGTGAGGAGCCAACACGGGCACCCACCACCACATCCTGAACCTGAAAGCGAAACATAATCGTCACAGTGGATCCTAGCGCAAACACGACACCTCTTACGAGAAGGGTCCCACGCCCCATCCAGCCACAGCTGTAAAGATGCGAGGCCCCAGATCGCGAGCCGGATTCAAAGCAGCACCGCAGTTCGTGGCGTATCCAGTCAATATGCCCGTCACAGCGAAACCGAGAACCAGCGGGACCATTCCTTTCGGCACGCCCATATTACGCTCGTCCGTGATGGCACTGGCCAGCAGGACCAGCAACAACGTACCGAAAATCTAAGATATAATACAGTATATTCGAGGACGAAGTACAATTATGCAAACCATTTACCTGATCAGCGAACGATTCTTCAGTGGTGACATGGTCCTTCGGGAAGGTTCCCCAAATGCCATCCGTAACCATCCCCTTCGTCGTTTCGTTAGCATCAGCGTGCGAAATCCTGATACCTTTGTCTAGGTTTTTCAATCCATCTAAATTCATAAAAAGCTTAGATTGCAGTCTCTTCGCATCCACTGACAAGCCCTCTTACCAAAGTAGACTATATAGACGCAGAACGATCCGAAGATGGCCCCCAAATACTGGCCCAACCAATAGCAAAACATTTTAAGCACTGGCAAGCGACCCAACAAAGCCATGGCAGTCGAAACGGCCGGGTTGATGTGACCACCTGCAAATGACGTCCACTCGATATAGAAACATCGCAACATTTGAATCCCTCGACACTTACCTGAAGCTCCACCGCTGACATACACTCCCATACCGACTCCCAAACCCCATCCCAAAATGACTGTAACCACATTGCCATCGCCGTACTTGCCTCTGAAATGAATGACTATGAAAATTATACCCTCCTCAGCGAAACTCCAACCACGCTTACCCCAAGGTGGCTTGAGCTAAGGCACCGCAACCGAGAGCCTAGAAAAATGCGCATAAAATAAGCAGCCATCGAGCATATAAATTGCCAACTTACGACCAAGACAAAAGTGCCAAGAAATTCGGCCAAAATACACCGAACTAATTCATTTCGAATTTTCAACCGTTTTGCTAATTTTTGTTGCCACGACAAACGGGGCGTACGTTCTTCAGGCAGGAATACTGAAACATTGGACAAGAAATATGATGGATGAATGACGGGTGAAAACAGCCAACAGTACCCCCTCAAAGCACATCACACAAGACACCTCGTCAAAAACGTCAGTCAACTTGCGAACACTCTCGATCAGTCTCAGAAGTTACTACTCCGCCCACACCCACGGTTTGTTGATGCGTTTACCATTTTCGCCCTGCCGCTAGGCCCTGGCACGAGGAGGATGGCTATCAATATTTTATCACACATCATAGTCCTTCAATTCACAACGATCTTTAATTACCCAACCCCTCCCACCCCTCAAGAGACATATCGAGTAATAACTGAACATAAAAATTTAACTCCGAGTGCAATAAGTCGAGAAATCGTTTCATTCCAAAGCTCCTAGTTTCGATTTGTCTGGTCGAGACGAGACCTAGATGATGGACGCCAAGCTGCTATCATCTTCAAGAATCTTACGGATGCACTTTATGACGATTAAAAAAATAAAGCTAGGAATCTTAGGGGAAACTGCACCTAATTGTTCTACGCCCTTTCAGTAGAATTCGGTGAGATGGTGAGTGACAAAAAAGGAATCACAAAACCCCTAGCATTACCCCGTTCGTCCTCTAGGGCCACATTGACTGAGCTGTAATTAGGCCTTCCCCGTCGGAAGACTAGCCCTTTCAATAGATCGCGACGATTATCCTTCGACCGTTCAGACATAGCATTCGAGCAATGGCGAGGTCAATTCGAAATCGCTCTTTTCCTAACCAAAGCTTAGAGACGAGTACTAGCTAGCACAAACAGGACTGCGATGAAAGCATGGTGTATCGAAGCCATGTCGAGCCTTAGTTACGCCACTTGTAAAATCCTACTTTTCCAGTTGCATTCCTTCAAATTTCCACAAATCTGCACACCGTTTTCAACTCAATTCACACAAAAGCGGACGCGCCCTGTTGCATGAAAGCAAACAACCACTTTCGCTGGTTCGCCAGGTTCCCCACTCCAAACATTTGTACCTCATCTGTAGCCAAAGTTCGCAGACGAGTGACTGGAGAAAAAGTCCAGCGAAGGCATATTATGTAAACCGGTACGTACCCGCTTTCGCGTCTTTGTCGCCCTTCAACGGCTGTTGATCTTCGCTGGCGACCGGAGGTGGCGAGGGCATTTTCCAATTTGTTGATTTACCAATTCAAATGGTTTATTTTCCAATTTGAAAACGGACCGTCGAAAGACGAGCTTCGATGCGGCAATCGTTTATTCTCTTATATGTCAACTTTTTTGTTGACAAGATCAGTTCCGGGTCGGCCAAATCTAAACAAGATTTAAAAGTGATAAGACTGGTTATATACCTAATCTATCAACGCTCCTCGACGGCTCGCAATCAGTAGGACTGACTAGGCCATGTTGAAGCGAGGAGCTCGTCGATCAACAGGTGCTGGTGGCACCCGTGCACCGCTATTCTATGTACAAGACAGCTGAAGAAACACGCGCGCCAGTGGCCGAATGGCTCGACGAACTAATCAAGTCCCAATGAACGCACGTCCCTCGCGTAACGAGAATGTCGAGCTCGGCGTAAATAATAAGCCAAGAGTGTACGACAAGCCGAGGTGACGCTTTTAAAAACCGAGCCGTCAGGTGTCAACAGGAACCACCGACCTGAGCAAAAGCTGCACTTCCGCCGGAAATAATCACCACCACGATCTGGAGACAAAAGTCGACCACGAATCAAGCGCGAGCCGTTGGCAAAGCGGACTGTGCCGCAGCTTGTTGGCGAGCTTAGGGCGACGCCTTTATCTCATTTTCGCGTCAGCCCACGGTCAATTCGCCGCTTTGCACGCAATTCTCGATCGATGGTCAAAGCATTCTAGTAAACCGCGCCTTGTTCAAAGAAAAGCAAAAAACACCTCACCTGACGCCGATGACTTAGCGAAAACAGCGCGGCTTTGGCGAAAAACGCGAAATGAAAACTACGCAAAGGTAAACTAAATTATATTACACCTATTGCGCGGATGAGGGTTTCGGCTCGAGCGGTCGAAGAGTGACTGACTGACTCGCTAGCCAAGGAAAAGGAAGAGAGCCAAAAATAAAAACGGGCCAGTCAATAACGACCGTTCGCATGGGAACAAGTACACGGCCAGCCATTCCCCCTTAGCAACCATTCGACAAGATATGTCGAATGCAAAATGAACGACCATAAATCGCCCGACAACATTTTATTCGAGCCAAGCGTAATGAAAGCTAGAACAAGTCAACAAGCCGGAAATGCAGACTTGCTGCATGCACCCACTCGCAACCGAGACCACTTCGCACACTAGCCCTGCTCTACACTGCCTTGCTATGCATACAATTGACGGCATTGTAATAATGTCAGCCAGCAATTGAGACTAAAGTTGAGAACTGCCCGGCCAGCCGTGGGAATATTGATATGGGACCCTGAATGGCTTTGCTAACCAAGACAATTTGGGTCGATAAAACATACTGTATCAAGTCAACGACGCCTTTGCAAATACGAAGCTGTCTGTGCACGAGTTGCGTCACAGATTACAGGTTAACGAGCAGCAGAATAATGAGGAAACAGAATAAAGGTGTTCTGGAACTATATTTTTGTACGAGTACAACACAAATTTTGAAATTCGCGCTAACGATTAAGAGGAGACGATGTTCAGGTATGTGAAAACCAGTGTGCGGATATGGTAATTATAAGATTCAGTTTCAGTTCTTGGTTTGGGCTGGGTTTGTTTATGATAGAATTGAGAAGATCAGTTTGACAAAACGGGTTCAAGAATATTTTCTCGTTTTGCTAGCAGACTATCGAATTTAATGGACAAAATCGCCGACGTTGATATCGATGCAAGTGGGCGATTCAAATATATTTTGATCAAAGTGGTGGAGAAAGGGTCGAAAAATTCGAAATTTATTGTTCGAGGTTATTCACGCTGTAATTACCACGGTATGGAAACAACCCAAAATCTGAGCTCTAAACTTGCTTGATAATTACGATCACTTTTTTTAGCTGACATATACGACGAGGTGACACCGGCCATCGAAGCTGCCGGATTTAAGACCGATTGTCCTGGAGGTGGCCGTATTCTTCACGAACCAGAGAAGAAAACGATCAAGGTTTTCGGATATTCTACGGTAAGGGAACAAGTTTTGCTGTAAAACTAGGGCAGTGATGGGATGGGCCCCTCTGAATGCATTTTCTGTTACTCGTAAATGGCTTCATGATTTTGCCTTTGAAATTCTACCGAGAATTTATGGTACAGTAGCACCAGGCTAATGCCCCGACAGGTAGCGTTTGCTCGGGGTCGGGGGTAGGGTATTCCCAGTAGGGGTCGGGGTGTCGCGCATGAGGCCCGCAGTTGGTCGACTGCTAACCAGGGGGTGGATCTAGTCGCGTTTTAATTTTTGACCCTATTGCATAGTTCATGTGCAGAATACTTTTAGCGGATGATGGAGAACGTTACTTATTTTCCCAAATAAGTGTGAGTTGAGTATACTAGCCAACGAGCGCTACCTGTCGGACTGCTTGGCTCGCTAGCTGATTGCGCGATTGGATCTTTAGCGAATGACTTGCGCAATACTTACGCGGAAAGCGTTAGCTGCCAGGGGCAAGGCGAATTGGATGAGAAGTGGATAGGGGTGGGGAGGGGCGCCAGAAAGACAAATTTTTTAATGGACGCCCTTTATGGAAAGCCCCTTAGCTAAAGAACATTATCTAATTGTTAGGCCACATTTTGGGACCCCAACCACGCCCGTAATTTTTAGAGATCAGGGTTGGGGTTGACAAAACCCAACGGATCGGGCCCCCGGTCGACAAGACACATAACTACGATGTTGCCTAAGTGATGGTGTTTTGCCTCCTGCTTTTGGCCAATTCATGAATACAGTATTAGCATTCAAGCACGTGGTGACTCCAATCTTGCTCTTGCTTTTCAGGGTTTTGGTAAGGCAGATCACTCGCTGTCGGTGGAAATCCTGAAGAAGAAGTATCCCGACTACAACATTACTTGGTCGGACGACGGATACTAGTTCTAACCAACTCGTCAGCAACAATGGGTCCTCGTGTTATTAGTTCAGTTTTGGTCCGTAGTAATGTTCGTGCTTCGACCTTTCAACTCGCCTATCCTTTTATTCGCTATTTTTCGTCGCGTGCTCGTCCAATTCCACAAACATTTCTATTTCAACCCGATAATGTGGAAATTATCAAAGATATTGATCAGAAAATTGACGAGAAGAAAATCAAATTTCGTCGTCATCCAGGCGTCATGGGCTTTTCTGTGCAAAAGGTAGAAACGGATATTCAAAAGGCAATCGGGCGCGTATTGATCAAAGGCGAACCACTTGGGACTTACAAGGCTCAAGCGAAGGCGTTGGAAAAACATATGATGAATCGACGCCTGCCAATTGAATCCTACGATATTCAAAAATTGCGAGCGGACATCGAACGACGCCTGCGCCAATCGTTGGCGAAGAAAGGAATGACGCCGGAGAATTGTGAAACGGAGGAAGATCGGTTAGAACTCGAAGAAAGCATCCAAAAGAAATCTGAACAACGTTTGAAAACATCAATTTACAATTGGAAACCGATGGAATACAATAGTCCTTCGAAATGTATGACCTATTGCGTTTTGCGATTTGCCCCGGAGTATTCAGCCTTGCGTCGTGTCCTGAATGAGATCGTCAAACGAGCACCCGATTATAAACCGAAGCACGTATTCGACTTCGGTTCTGGCATGGGTACGGTATATTTCGCAACGGAGAAGACTTGGCCGGCGTCATCGGAAGAATACGTATGCGTAGAGCCCAGCGAAGACATGGCTGATCTCTTTCGTCTATTGCTTCGCGATGGTGTAGCCGAAAATGAAGCTGGTCATCGCAACGTTACCTTCAGATCATTTTTGCCAGCAACCAATGAACGAGAGTACGATTTGGTCGTCAGCGCGTACAGTTTATTCGAGTTGCCATCGTACGAAGAGAGAATGCGAACTGTGGCCAATCTGTGGATGAAAACGAGCGACTTTCTGGTGCTGATCGAACGAGGCACTAATGCCGGATTCAGAGCAATTATCGAAGCCCGAGATTACATTTTGGCTGGCGCTTATGAAATATATCGTAACGCATTACCAGATTTGGTAGAGAAGAATGTGGACCCGGTGGAAGTGGAACTTATTTTGAAACGGAAGGACATAACGGAAGCGGAAAAGTTTCGTCTGGTACGTGAAAAATACCCTGACGTGGAGTTCGCGACTTTATTGCCGCACGGGCACGTGTTTGCGCCTTGTGCGCATGATATGGGGTGTCCCCGATTGATGGATGTGACGCCTTGCAATTTCTCGGTTCGATATTTCCCATTACGATTATCGGGAGGCAAAGAAGTGCCCGAAGAGGAAGTGTTTTCGTTCGTTATACTACGAAAAGGATACGCGCCCCCTGCGGCGGATCGATGGCCGAGGATCGTTCGTGAACCTCGAAAGAGCAAGGCTTGTATTTGGTGCCAAACGTGTTCGCCGCACGGCGTCCTGGAAGATAAGGCTTTTCATAAAGGCCCTGCTTCGAGTGAGCGTGGAAAGCAGTTTCGACTCGTAAAGAAAAGTTCTTGGGGAGACTTGCTGCCCATGGTCAGCAGTTACGAGCTCGGCCCGAAGTCCAGCCACGGGGAACGGGAGAGTAGCCGCAGTGAAGACGAGTTAGAGGAGGACGATGAAGAAAGTGCGGATTTAGGGAACGGGAGTAATTTAGACACGGGAGCACGTGACCAGAGATGACGTCGAGGGACTGAGTAATTGTGTCTTCGGCCCATTGTCGGCGTGTTTGTGAGTTGGAGGGATTTTCTGGTACTTGGCCAGCGCGTGATATTTGAGTAAACAATGCGATTGTTGCTTGTTCGATTCGTATGTCGGTGCGGTTTGGTCCGGCTCTGCTCTATATATTGGTTTTCTAGGCTCCTCGGCGCCAGTGGCGGGTGGGCTTGGAAACGGAATCGATCAGCTGATGTGACGTGTGTTGTGCCGCCGTGCGTTTTTGCAGCCCGGGCCTGGCGTCTAGTACGTTCAAGGTCCGTTCATCAGCTGACTGAGCACGACGAGTGGGGCTAGGCTGTTTCAGTCGAGCGCGCCTAGTCTACTATTGGATATGGTGGTTTGTGTGACGTGGGATTTGTGCTCAGGGAAAGGACGGGCGTGCGTAAGTGGAAACGACGATCGTTACCATTTCATATGCGGCCGAGAAACGAAAGAGCATTGAGCAAACGTGCTCTCCTCTTGGTCGGTACAGACTCGTTGGAGGAAGCGGAAAGTCATTTTACTTAGCTCTAGCTCTGTTCATCGCGCTGGCGAGGAAGCGTTTTGAAGTTTTTCCATTCTTTACTTTCAATTCGCTGACGTCCTAGCAATATTGTTTCCGGTGCGCGAGCATCTTGACGGCAACTGGTCGGGCCGGTCGCTAGTGTCGCGTGATATGTAGAGCAGAACACGATCCGGGCCGGACAGTCGAATTTTATAGTTTCAGAGCGACCCGATTGATCGACCTGTGTCGACGGGTGACCAGCTAGCTAGCTCGGGTGTGGCTGGGTTTAGCTAACAGTCTCGGTCCAAATGTGCTATGTTGGCTTTGGGCTGGTTGTACGAGGTGGCCTATGACTGGCTGTTGCAGATCTCCCTTTGGTTATTCATAATATTCTCCGCATTGATTATAAATTATTTTTGCATTATTGAAAGAAAGCGAAACGATGCTGCACGGTTTGGCGGGTTTCATATTCGGTAAGTCGCCCTCGTCCGAAGTGCTCGACTCGGTGTCACTTCCTGCTGGTCGGGAGAATTGCTGTCACAAGCTCGATGGCGAGCAACATAACGCAATAAACCAATCGACGCCTGCTACGCCGTCCAAGGGCGGAGATGGTGTGCAGATTGTGGACGAAGAAGATGACGAGTGGTTGATGGTCGACCTTCGCCCAGGTAAGGGCCAGATGGCTAGAACTAACTGCCTCCCAGGGACCGGTTTCGGCATCGGGTGTGTCGTTTAGAGTGGGGAGCTAGTTTTGACGCGCAAGTCCCCCGTAAAGAAAAATTTAGTTGGGCTAGGTGAATGTGAGGATTTCATGTGATCAAGCAATTGATGATTGGCAAGGGATCATTACTTGCACGAGTCAGTCATGAGTTGACTCGAAGACGGGTCTCTTAGCAACATGCAAGTGGTTGTGCATTGTCCTCCGTCTCTGTGCTGAATCACCTTATGCGTGTGCATTCGTCAAACGCCCGTCCCGTCTGCTCTGGCGGGGATGATACCGGCGTCTATGTCTGCTCTAATTGTAGTCATTGGAAGGCCGCGCACATGGCCCAGTGCCAAGTCAGGCACCTCTCGAATAGACAGACAATAGACCGGGTCCAAAGAACAGCAGACGGTGTTGGTATGGGTAAACTAAATGATACCAGAACAGCTAAGCAAACGACGAGTCAGCAGCTGTCGATAGGAGGCCCTGAGTGGATCTGAACCATGTTGGCCACCTACTCACCTGGGCGCTGAGCCATGCAGCAGTTTAGGCCCCGTCAAGTTCTGCAATGCAAAGAGATCTGGGCAGGCAGCTGTTTAGCTAGGCGATGCTGGTGGCTGGCCCAGTCATCCCAGGAGCACTCGAGGCTAATGGTGATGCTTTTTCAGATGAACACGTGTCATCGGAACTGGCGGCGGCCATGTCGGCTCCAGTGGAGCTGGACCTGGTCCTGCCGTCGTCCGTCGATGCGTCGTCGGGTGAATCGTCTCCGTCGGTGGGTGAACGCGGTTGGAACCTCACCCCGCCGCCGTGTTTCACAGCGAGCTTTCAACGAGAGAAACGCGCGGCCGAAGCCCAGCTGCCAACGGGTGATAAAGGCAAGATGAGCAGCTGCGACGGGGTCGAGGATAGCGAAGCATTGAATACGGTGCTAGAAACCAGCAATTTCGAGAATTTGCTCATCGAGCATCCCAGCATGTCGGTTTATGGCCGAATTATTTCGTGCGAGCCATCACGTCGACGCAATGTGGTCGCCATCGCTCAGGGAATTGATCAAATGCAGAAATCGATGGCCGCTGCCCCCACGCCACCGCCGCAACCGATTCCGGAAGAGGAGACAACGACGAAGGCGACCGAGACCGTTGCGCGTCATCGGCGTCAATCGACCAACGTAGCGGAGCTGTTGCTAGGAACCGAATTGGCCGTGACGGCATCGCGTCGAACCGAGTTGGAGAAGCAACAACGCGCTGAACGTGCCTACAAAGCCAAGGAGATGGGGGCCAATCGCGCCCGCCGCATCAACGCCATGGCGTGGGCCCCCGCTCAGAGCAGTGCGAGTCCGAGGAAACGGCGTATGAAGAATCATCCTGCTGGGAGGTGCAATGATCGCAAGTGCCAATGAGTCTGGTTCTACCCTTAGCCCATAATGACGAGCACGACGGCGATGCAAGGCTAGCTGGTCGGTGTAGCAAATTGTAGATAGCAGTGTCCGCTTTGCTAGGAAACTTGGCTTGGTTTGTGGTTCGAGCAGTTCTATTCTTGTAATGCAAGTAGCAGGGATTGTGCTAGGCTTGTGCATATGCAGCAGGAGTCATGTCAGGCGCGGTGCGTTGCGAGGATGCGAGTTATTTTTTATGGATCTACTGTAGGTTCGCTTGCGGATGAATCTGGTTTGTATATGGATTTGCCGTGTTCTATCCTATACATAGTGCGGCGAGGCTGTTCCCTTTTCCCAGCATCTATTTATTGTGCGAGCCTCCTTTTTTATTAATTTTATTGTTTTTTTCTCCCAACCAGTCGTGTCGTGTACATAGGACTTGTTTTTTGGCACTTAATCGGGCAAATTGGGTGGCAATGAAGTCGAGCTACGAGGCAACTACTTAGAGTACCGAAAGGACTCGCATAGGTTTGGGTAGCCGTGTGGACAGGCTTCATTTGATGTACAGTTGACTTTGTCTTGGTTCATAAGCTTTGCCTTGAATGTGGGGCTGATGGGGGCCAGTTAGGGGCGTGTGCGTATGCTAGCCGATGATGTATGTATAGTCAGAGTGGCGTGGATGCTTTTGATGATGCGCGTTGGAGAATGCGTGCGGATGTGGAGCTGCACTGCCGAAAAATATGTAGAATGTACTGTTTGTAGTGCGAAGGCAGACCATACGCGAGTGTTTATTCTTGCCATTTTAGCGAGCAAGGCGAATGGAGGTCGTCGAAAATGGTTCATTGTCCTCGACGTACACTTTTCACGAATCTTCTTACGCGCTCCCGTTCAATGTCGTTCTCCCACCGGCCGTCCATTTTGAGATCGGAGCCGACAATGAAGGCGTCTGTGTGTGGCATGAACTCGTGCACGTTTTCCCAATTCACTCCCGAACCGACCAAAATTGGGGTCCCGCTACGAGATGCTCTCTTGGCCTCTGGGAAAGGGACCAGGTTTCGTGGGCAAGTGAAATGGATAGGAAATGTTCTGGGGAGGGGGCACAGCTGCCGGGGTGTCGTACCCATACAAGGACAAATATGCAAGCATCGCAGACAAGGGAATATCGCCAGCTAGTCAAGTCGAACTTTGCAAAACCAAAAATTGAAGTTTGTTCGTAGATGCAAAATATTAGAGGCGTCGGGCCGACTGGTCAGCAGTGATCAGCGCCCAAAGTCCCGGAAATTTTTTGAATCATTCTGGATTTTTCCAAACCTGAGTGTTGGAAGCTTAAGCTCGAAGGCTGAAACCCAAAAACCAAGTTTGCAAAGAGCTCTGCGTGTTTTTCTCAATGTTCGGTTTAATTTCCACACAAAAATTCGCCGGGCTTGAGACGCTGATCACTGCTGACTAGTTGGCCAGACGCCTGTAATATTTTGCAAAGACTTTCTTTTGCACCTCGGAACAAACTACAATTTTTGGTTTTGAAAAGTTCGACTTAGACCATAGGCTCACAACGAAACAAACAAGAGAACGAGTCAGTTTACCTTCAACGAGACTGGCCTTGGGTGCGTGGCCAGTGGCAGTGCCAGTAATGACAATGCCGTCAGTCAGGAAGAACTCGGCCGCTTCGACGGTGCTGGCCAGACTGACATCGGCAGTGATCGAATGCGAGCTGAAATGGAGATCACATTGCTGCAGACACGGTGGGCCTGGGAGAAAGGGCAAATGCGGCGATGCCCAGTTGTCATACATAGAAGGCCTAGGTGCCTGCCAATCGGGAGGTCCAGGGTTCGAGTCCCGTCCCCTGATTTCTTCTCCATTAGTTGAAAAAACGGATCATGAGTCGTGCACACTAGCCGTCTCTGTCAACTCCACAGTTCCAGAGCTTGGAAAAGCAATTCAGGACCTTGGACAGCCTCATCTGTCAGGCCGAGGGTGACTCACCCGGCGCTCCGAGTGGAGAGACTGAAGCCAAACGAGGAGACAATCTCGGGTGTCCAACACCGACAGGGTTCAAAGCCCACCCGCCATCGTCCGAGGGCCCGAGGAAGTCGGTGTCTAGCGCAAGATGCCCTCGTGTGGAGGCCTAGTGGAGGAGCACAGAGAAGCGCTGCTGTGTGTGCTGCCCCCAACAGCAGTGCTCAGGGTTTGACTGCTGGCGCTACAGGCAAAACAGACAAGGTCCAAAAGAATTTTTTAAAAGTGCGAAAGTAGCTTTAGCAGAATAAAAAGCCACATCAACACAAGTGTGATGTGATGTAGGGCCAGCATCTCCTTGGGCGGTTGGGATATGCATATCACCCCCCTGGCAGGTGAGGCATCAGACCAGCCGTTTAAATGTTAGTCCTCCTGGAAATTACTCCCGCGCATAGCTTTCTGTTTCACTCACCACCCCACCCCCCCCCCCCCTTGCCGGTTACACAGGCCATATTGAAGAAGGCGGGGGGGGCAGACTTTGGTAAAAACAGGGCTTCCCTCACTGGTATCACAAAAACAGAATTCGAGCCAGTTGGTAGAGGCATCTGCCCCCCACCATTTGGCTACCCCGCTCTTGTGGTTCTCCTGATGCGCGCCTGACCTGTGCTTTTTCTTGACATCAGTAAGGACAGCAATATGATCAGCTGCAATTTTCTTCCTGTATCTGAGCAGCGAGCCAGCACAACCATCGATGAACCCTTCATCAGCAATGTGAGCGAACACGTAGCCCTCGGCACGGACAAAGTCGAAATCTGTCAAAAGGAAATCCCGATTATCCCCTTGTCCGCCAGTCTTGCTTGCACTTACCACATGCCTGAGCCACTGCCAATGCCTCGTTATTGCAAGCAGCCAGGAAGGATATGCCCCAAAGCATGCTCTCCGCCCTCTCCACCGACCTCCTGACATCCAAGGCCAAACGAGTCATGCAAGACACTATCTCCGGGCCCGACTGTGCTGGCCGCACGAATGGGATGTCCCCCATGTTCTCCACAATTATGCCGTCCTGCAATACACACTGTCAGGCCCAGCCAGTCACTGGCCAATGCACAACAGTACCAGGCCTTCTTCATGCAAAATCCTAGCTTCATGCTTCGCCTTCTCAGCGATCTGGCCGAGCGATTTCGAGTGGCGAGGAGTCCTGAAATTGACCTGGTGCAGGAATATACACCAACCACCTGCATCTGATGGGGCCTCTCAGGTCCAGATTCCAATACATGTGCTCCCTTTTCTGACAAACCCATGATAAGGGGGGCGCTCGGGTGATAATCAGATCTTGGTACATCATTGACACCCTACCCAGGCAACGCATCCAAATGTACAACTCCAAACACCAATGGTCTCGCACCATTTCGAGCCAGCTGCTGGAATCGATTCATTTTAGCCAACACACTCTACGACAGACTCGCCGCACGCTACCCAGCCAGTAGGCGCAACGAGCACAAGGCACCTTATCTCAGTTCACAAATATTTGTTGACCCTCGTCGAAGACGCTAGTGTTTCTTCAATCCGGCCCGCTCTTGAGCAAACTTTGATACGCGCCTCGGAGGTTCCACAGGTGTCGGTGTAACTGATGATGGTTCCAACGGCATCCTTTCGAGTACTTTGCCAGAAAATGCCTAAAAAGGAAAGAAATAAGAAAAGACAGCCAAAAGGACGTTTCAGCCGTCATCATCAAAAGTGGCACTGCACACAGCACGGAATAGACATAGGGAAGTGAAGAGACCAACTACGGCAGTCCCGAGAGCATCCTGTACCAGCACCAGCGTCCACGGATTTTCCCAGCATCGACTGATCCAGTCTTGATCTGATCCAACCAATCAAAATTTTCGCATGACTGCCGTACCCAGCGCCTCGCCTTCCTCAAACTGTTCTGGTTCCTCGCTATCACTGTCCATCAGGCCACCAAAATGGATAGAGGATAACCGACCAGCGAGCGGGATTTAATGTGGATTTGGGGGAAAATGGGACCGCAACAATCATTTCCAGCCAGATAAAACTTGGAAAACTAGACTTATTGATCCAGAAGTCGGATAGGATCCGACCCCGATTCACCCCTCAGATCGGCGATTGGTCAATGCTGGTTTCAAACTGGTGTTTTAGGACCATTTTCTGATTCCCTACTCTTGTCATCTACCGGCGGACAGTAACAAGCAAGCTGCACACAGCCATTATGCAAGTCCACTGACGCCCATTCCTAGCTGGAAGATAACTGCCGCCGCCCAGTCAGGGTTGCTGGCCCAAGCACCGCGGGATCAACGACATAAGCAACTGATCGTGAACCACCCCAGCAAGCAACCAACAGACTCTAATACCTACGTAAGAGGCAAAGGCTATCCCATAGCAACACTATAACCCAACTGTCCATAAATGAGAGCCAGCGTTAAGCTAGTCACGACACTCACCTCATCAGTGACCGACGAGATCACTTTTTGTCGTTGATCGTAAGGTGACGGTTGTAATTCGCCCACTGGTGAATGTTCTTCCCGATTCTTTAAAATTGATTTGCTTGGTCTTGCATCAGCATGCATCATCACGGCGGGAGGCTGAAAAGAAACTGAGTAAATAGAAGGAACATAAGGTCAAAAGGATTCGAAAATTCTAGTTTCGGCGCGAAATTCAATTTTTCACAGAGCAACTGTTTTTTAATACATGAACCTTCTATCGACCTTCCTGATATGTAAGTATTGGCATTCAAGTGGGTGATTTTTTAAGAAGTTTAGGTTCCATCTAAGTTTTGGTTCTCATTAGTCAAGCTCATCAGGGTATCATGCGCCACCAGCAAAATTTTGGTGCCCAAACACATGCTTCTAAGACAGAACCATAATTAGCAACACATCCTTGATTACTTGTTTCGCTGTCTCCTTTATTCCTCAGAAAACAAGGCTATTTGGCGGCCAGATTACTTGACTGACATCTGAGGGAGAATCAACTTCTAGCAGCCTATGTAGGCGTTTCGACGTGACTGCTTCCTGGAGTTGATCCCTTCAGCAAAATATTTAGTGTCCAGGAGGCCCTTTATCAGCAGGTCTTCTAGGATTCCCCGCCTTTAATATAGTAATTAGTGAGAGGCTGCCCACTCACTGTTTCTGGATGGGAAGTTAGACTTGCACCCTTCCTCCACACCAAGTGGTCACTAACCTCATTTGAAGACGAGCCTTGGTGCAAACCGTCGGGTGATTGGTCTTTCCACGCGATTTTGCGACTACCATTTGAAAGTGAGCCGCTTCTTCCAACATCCGGCCGAGCAATAGTGGCCACATCGCTGAAACGCTGGACTTGTCTCCGCGTAACAAACAATAAAATTTATACCTTTCAGTCGGAAACTCTCTGTCCTGCCTATCGAGTCGTTCCTGACAGTGCAACTCGTCCAAACGGTCCATGAGATCAGAGAATTCTTGATTGGACACCTTCTTTGGCTGACTTCTAAAATCATCATAAGACTTGACTATGATTTCTGGAGTTCAAAGTAAGATTTCCATACTTTTCAGTGGACTTCGCAGCAGACACTCTTCCACTCGCTGCTGGTTGATGAGCAATCCGCACCTCTGCCAATAAAGAAACATAAGACGAAAACTCGCTCATACTTTCCTGTCCTGCACATACTTTTAGGTCTGTCCGTCTCGCCTTCGATAGGCTCCCGTATTTCGCAATAGTTGCTCTGTAAAGCAAGTGCAGCATACAAATAGGTGAATAGAACCACGATCAGTGAAACATCTTACTCCATCATTCTCATTCAACAGACGACCCGTTGCTTCCAAGCGATCCAAGTAAAGTTTCCTTTCTTCTTCATACTTTGTGATCATATCAGCCACGTCTGCAACGAGTAGTTACTGAAATCTAATCGTACACCTA
The DNA here is from genome assembly GCA_030248295.1 of Mesodorylaimus sp. YZB2_4. NCBI lineage: Eukaryota > Metazoa > Nematoda > Enoplea > Dorylaimida > Dorylaimidae > Mesodorylaimus > Mesodorylaimus sp. YZB2_4. The sequence continues at coordinate 118,472 of JASANH010000585.1, read as the reverse complement.
AATTAGGAAGCTTACATTTCAGCCGCCGATCAATGATCTCTTTCGCTTGGTAAGCACTGCGACTTGCAAACCAATTATCGCCCAGTAGCACTAGCACCTCGTTCGTATGGATCAGCTGGCCAGGCATCAACGCTACTTTACCAAGTGGCACCTGAAAATGCAATTATACTGTAGTGATAAAGCGAGAATGCTTTTATGCCCTAGCTACTCTCCCAAAAACTAATGACTTGTGGACAAAAAATATTAATCTCTCCCGTTGAATTCAGAAATGCAGTGATGTCTCTAGAGCCCTCTGCGGCAGGTTTCGCAGAAGCATTTGCAATGGAGATGTTCCGCCTGTTTCCAAAGCAAATCGCCCTTGGCTTTGCGTTGGGAGATTAGTTAAAAAGTCAGCAGAGTCGACTTTGGACATGGTTACCCAGTGCAGTGCAAATTCCTTCCAGAACCCGATTTCGAGCAGTGCAAATCCAGACTCAAAAGTTAGTACTTGACTTCTACTCGATAGATCAGGTTTTGAAAATATTATAGTGCAAATTCCGGCCTCGTGGCCTGGTGGATTAGGCGTCTGCCTCTCACGCCAGGTGCACAGTTACGGGCGAGTGTTCGACTCGCGGGCCGGTAAATCAATTCGTGTAGAATGTGTCCCTTCACCCTCGAGTGCGCATAAGCGTTTGGTGATGTGGTAAAACATGAACATGAAGGCCAACATGAATTCAGTCTGAGGCAAGCCAGAGAAACAGGACTTGGACTGGGACAATTCGATTATAAACGACTGATCCAGCCACCCATACCATGATATCGTGGGAAAGCTTTTTCGGAAATTGCTCCAATCGTTCCCTTAGTTCGGTGTATTCTTTTTCGTGTTCCTTCCTGCGGAAAAAAAATTCTGTAAGCCGGTCCGATGACATGGGTCGGGGCGTAAGAACTTACCACTTCTTGATATTCTCTTCGCATTGATCCAAGGCCTAAAAAAAGTCAGTAGCTGACGGAATACATATCAGTATAGGCCTAAATACTTCTGAGACCCTCGGTTTTCTTGTCTGCTCTAATGGAATCAAGCAGAGTCCTCGATGTGTCAGTGAAGATGAGGATGAGCACATGATACCTGATCCCTGATCCACATGATCAACAGGCTTTTCTCAACTTCACACCAACAACTTACCTGCCCATATACTTCCCGGCTTCGCGCAATCGCCGTCGTCAAATTATTCATTTTCACTTTTCGACAAATTTTCTTTCTTTCCACCGTTAAGATGTAGCAGCGAATATCCTAGTTATAACACTTTCAGGACAACAAATGGCCAGCTAGCCAAGCCAAATCAACAAATTCAGCTAAACTGAAATGACCACGGGTTATTGAAATATTAGCGCCAAGTTGCAGACATTTGATTTTGAAGTACAGCTCGCTAGATACTGTAGCCATTGAACCTCTGTGCGACGATTTGCATATGACAGGTAGAGTCGAAAGATCAGCTGCTTCCGTTCTACACTAGCGTGGAATTTTTGGTCTGTCTATACGTTGAGTGAGGTCTGGAGATCTGAAATGGCCAAGAAGCAATACGATTTATTATTCAAGCTGCTTCTAATTGGCGACTCGGGCGTGGGAAAAACGTGTATTCTTTATCGCTTCTCCGACGACGCATTCAACACAACCTTTATTTCTACAATTGGTAAGAAACAGACCAGACGTATGACTGTGCATTGACTGAGGACGTGGCCTGGTGTGAGTCATTGGAATGTGTAATCCTGAAAATAAGCAATGGTCCCCGGTTTTGAAGTTCCAGAGATGGGTCGAGATTTTTAAGATTTGGGAACGATTTGAAGGCATAATTTAATTTTGATAGATTAGACACGCGTATGTAGGCTGTCTTATGGAGTCCCTGTGATTTTATAGCTGCTTGATCATATATGGCGGGTTTCTCGAAGTCCGTTTTCATACAACTGCTGTGTCAATAAAAGGTCTGGTGGTTTTAGGAATCGATTTCAAAATCAAAACGATCGAGTTGCATGGGAAAAAGATCAAATTGCAGATATGGTAAGGATGATTCTTTGGTTATATTTTTGGCCTCAATTATTTCAAATGAACGTTCTGGTTTGCTCGCATTGGAGTTGTCTGCCGCTGCTTTTTTCGCATGTAGCTCTCAAACTTGCTTGAATAGAGCAGTTACATGTATGTAGCCTACTCCATCAGATAGAAAAACTAGTTGTAGATCTGACGACACAAGAGCAAACCCTGTTTACTTTATGAACCTGATAAAAACATTCTAATCATTCCTTGTAAATCCACAAATTTTGTTTTTAGGGATACGGCGGGTCAGGAACGGTTTCACACAATTACAACTTCGTATTATCGAGGTGCGATGGGTATAATGTTGGTCTACGATATTACAAATCCCAAATCGTTCGACAACATAGCGAAGTGGCTGCGTAACATTGATGAGGTGAGTTGGTTGGAGAAAGAGATGCTGCAAACGTGCACAGCTGACGTCACTGGGAGCAGGCGCATCCGTTAACCAGCAAAAGCACACCTGCATCTGAAGCTCGGATAAATGCCATTGCGCTTTTCACTACAGAAACGGGCAAAGGGCAGACTAGGGTCTGTGTAGCACAGCCCGCTAAGGATATACCTTCATGCAATTGTCGTTGAATAAAGCATTTTGTTCATTAGCACGCGAGCGAAGATGTCGAAAAGATGTTATTGGGAAACAAATGCGATATGGCCGATAAACGGATGGTGAGCAAAGAACGAGGAGAACAAATCGCTCGAGAGCACGGGATTCGATTTTTGGAAACGAGCGCCAAAGCGAATATAAACATCGATAAAGCGTTTTATGATTTAGCGGAAGCTATTCTCGAAAAAGTAAATCCGCCCGCTTGTCATTCATTCTTGATGTATCAGCCAAGTGTATTTTTAGATGCCAAACAAGGATACTTCCGGCGGCACGAATACCAACATTACCGTCAACAGGCCCGACACGGGTGAAAGAAGTCGTTGTTGTTAAGTAAGTGGTTGAAAATTGTAAAATGATAAATATACTAGCAGCTACATCTTTCAGGTGTGCGTTATCTTGTCATCAGTTATTCTGGTGTAATGGCGTCATTTCCCTACTGTAACCTAGCAGCTGACTGAACGCGTCCCGTGGTCACTCGTGTTGAGCGGATGGCAGCTCTGGCTGGCTGTATGACTGACCCAAATGGGCGTCCAAACCGAAAGTGACCCTGCTCTTTTGTTTTTAACACTACGTGCTCTCTTGGTCTTGTACGTAATCAAAACCTGTGGACACGGCTTCCTTGTTTGGTGAGTAAGGCTTGGGAATTTTATATGCCGTAATTGGTTGGCGTCCCTCGTGGTTATTGTTAGGTGCACGCGCGATGTATGTCGTACATACCGTGTCACGTTCCGGGCATAAAGTGATTGATATTACTGTAGGTACAAGGATGCCAGGGGAGCTTTCAGGTCTCGTTGTCGACGACCGAGCGCATTATTTGTGATTCGGTGTAAAATTTAAACGTAAAATGCATGCTTGTGCCAACTAACGCGTAAGTGAATCCTTATCACTGCTCTTGCACTGGAGCTTCCTTATTGCTTCAGGTACCTGAAAGAGCGAAACAGTTGGCTGTGGTAGGAGGGGGCTCGGAGGACAGTTACTTGGCGGCCCAGTCGGTCCGGCCGCTGATGGGCCTGGCGCTTGTTGAGTCGCTTGCGGCCGAGGCTGGGCCGGATGCGCCACCTGCAACGAACGGCACGAAGTAGTGAGGGGACCCCCCTCGAGTGCTCTTACCAGTGCCGGTGCGTCTGGAACTGGACTCGGCATTTGCGCCCGAGGAGGACTCCTTGGTGGACTTGGCTGAGGAGCCTAAAGACATGGGCATTGGCTGCTGTGGCTGTGGTTCAGAATAAAAGCAGTGCACTCACCGGGCGTGTATCGTGATTTGGACAAGTACAGCTGTTTGGCCGACACGTTCGGTCGCATGGCGACGTGACCATTTTTGGCAGAGGTGCCCTTTGACGTTTCTCCAGCACCCTTGGAATTCTTGACATTGTTTGCGGGTTCGTGTTTCGATTGTTTGTCTGGTTCGACAGCTTTGATGGAACGACCGCTCTCGATTCTGTCGGGGAGAATGGATTGGGAGTGGTGGGGCTAGGACATCTGGCTGACAGTGGTACCTGCTCGAAGTAACCAAGCTCATTCCAGATCCTGTTCTTCGTCCCAACAGTGGGGCATCGGCCATCGGCTCGATCGACTTGATCACGTTGTCCCCTTGATCGGTCGGCTTGCGCTTAGTCTTGTCGCTCAGCGCGTCTACGCTGCCTAAAAAGGAAGGGCTCACCGGGCGTGTATCGTGGGTCGGAGGGAGTTGTGGATTGAGGACACCTCACCTGTCCGACGCATCGACTTTCCCGAAACCACCAATCGGGTGTCCGAGCTGGCCGACCCGGTGGGGGTGGCGATGTTCATCAGCTCCTTCATCAGATCGTCATCCAGCCTCAGTTCATCGTCCTGGTTCGGACGGGGTGCCGGCTGCGGTGCTACGACAGCAACGGGCGCACCCAACTTTTGACCAACTTTGAAATACTCGTATTTTAGAGCCTGTAATGCCAAAGATCAGGGATGTTGGGTGATTCAGGGGGTCGATGGCTCACTTGAGCAGCAGTGGGTCGTTTCTCCGGCATCCATACGATCATTTCCGTCAGCAGGGCCATCGATGACGCACTGGCATTCTGCACGACTGTGGACAAGGGCGTGGGCGGGCATTGGGGAAAGCGAAAGTTCATGGCAGCGGCTAAACGAAATCCCTCGGGCCAGTCGTCCTGAAACACGCGCCAAGTCAATCCTACTCGGGAACGACCCAGTCTCGCCAGCATACCTTGCTCGGAGTGCCCAAAATGTTACAAATTTTGAAAATCTCATCGATTTCTGATGTTCCAGGGAACAATGGACGAAGGGTGTACAGCTCGGCCATGATGCATCCCACCGCCCAGATATCGATCGGCGAGTTATAGTTGGTCGATCTGAGCAGGACTTCTGGTGCGCGGTACCTGAAGGGGACAGTCCCACAGTGTGTTCTGTGATCGGGCATCCCTTACCATCTCGTCGACACGTAGTCCGTGTATGGCGGGCGCGATCGAATCTCTCGGGCCAAACCGAAATCGGCAATTTTGATCAGTTCGGGTCCCATGCACAACAAATTCTCGGGCTTCATATCGCGATGGAAGAAGCCTGAAACAAGCAAAAAGATGGGATCGGGTACTAACAGTAGACGAATTGGTCTGACCGTGCTTGTGCATAAATGCCAATCCTTGCAGCACCTGATAGACGATGTTCCGAATGACTGGTTCGGGAAAACTGCTGTCTCTGAAACCAGCACAAATCAATGTGGCCACACCCCATTCAAGGACCCAGCCAAACCTGTTTTTCATAAGTTCGTACAAGTTCTCCTTCATGTATTCGAATACGAAATAGAGGTGGTCATTTTCTCGAATCACTTCCCTCAGCTTGACCACGTTGACGTGGTTCAACTTCTTGAGAGACTGCAAGGGGAGAGTACTTGACTTGACTGAGGGTCACATGACCTCGAGTGCACAGCCCGGGGCCATCATCTACCTTGAGCTCCCTTAGGTTCATCGCTTCGTCCCACGTCCGGAATGTCTTCTTCATTCTGAAACATGACACCTCAACTTTACACCACCACAAAGATGCCAGCAGGCCATGTCGACATAGGGCACCCTATACCCTTGTCGGGACACTACGGCTATCACTGCTGTCCCACCGACGTACCTCTTCACGGCCACTTTCTCATGGGCGTCCAACTTGTAAGCCAGCCACACCTGGCCAAACGTGCCATCACCGATTTGACTGACCAGTTTGTATCTGTTAGCCAGCACCCCACCAGCCGAAGCCGCCATTCTCCGTCCACATGCAAAGTTCGGAGTTGACAGGTGCCAATGCAGGGCATACAGGCGGGCTCACGCACGAACCGAGGCATTCGGTTGGCCAGTTTCCATAACAACCAGGCGTGCATGCGAACAGTGTGCTCAGAAAAGGCACCTACGAATAAGATGACGCAAGACAAGATCCATTTGCGGGCTCAATCGAAGGCTAATGTCAGAGTGCTTAGCGCCAGGCCGCAGGCATCCCGAAGACAGCCAATGCGCAAGGCTGACTGTCGGGCCTTCACGGCCATTTCCCTTTGATTCTTATACCAGTGTCACCTAGCGCTAAACTGATCGTGAGAAGCACCATCGATTGCCGCCACCGCAGTCAGGCTGCAGTCGACTGGGAGCAGTATCCATGCCGGGGGACTACAGGGCAACATACGATCCAAAAACGGACTCTAAACACACATCAGTTCACACACCTTCAACCCCACTTTTTATCTTTCCATGTCCACAAACAGATCAACCAATCCATCTCCAAACATAGCCGGGCCCAAAAATTTTTTAAATCAACAATGTCAGGTCACTTCCAAATTATTCTTCTAGTAGTTCTTATGATGTTGGTGCTGGTGCTGATGCTGATGACGTTTACCTGAAACAGCAAAAAGCATTGGATATGGCTATTGGATAGTAGCTTGAACGCCGTTTGCAGACACACTTTCAGTGGGATCGACACAATCAGCTCAATTAACAGCCACTCATACACAATGCTGCAGTCTGCTAGAAGCTCAAATTGTGCTCAATTTGATTTGGAGATCTGAATCTGCTGTGTTCTAGGCTCCCCTAGCTGACAAACTGATCACATGGCGAGAAATCCCAGAGACGGGCCCTTCAAGCCGAAATGAACTTCAATGAGAACGTACTTCACCACCACATAATGAAGCAAACTTTTGTCAGGCCCTGTTTAGAATTGACTGTTACAGGAAGCCAGTCTTAAAATACGTACTATTTCCCGAGCCATTCATTCATTACACTCGACCAGCAGCAGTATATCAAGCACATACCATAATCTTGCCTCCTTCCACGACCACCTCCCCCACCGCCGTGTTCATCTGACTTTTGTTGATCTTGGTTTTGCTGTCGCTGACCCCAATTCTGACGATATGCAAATCCTTGTCCTACAAAAAGCATTACTCCATCCACTGGTCATCCAGATTCAATTTCCATACTCACCGCCCGAACGCGGGTCCATAATCTGTTCTACGTTTTCCGCCAAATGGTTCAATTTCTCCGTCAATTGCAATGCCAACGTTTGTAGTCGAGTTGGTTCCACCCGATGCATCACAACGCACTCGGCAGGTTCGTCCAGACTAGCCGACAGTTCTTCTTGTATAATCATTTTACTGAAAGCAGTAACAATTGGTCCCGACCGCACCAATATGTTAAGGAGGTCATACCTGATGATCGCGTGGACGGATTTCTGTTCCAGCTCAAACATCAAAGCCAGATTCTTCAGCGAAATCGAATCATAAATTGACGAGTAGGTGAACAAATACGTCCTCAAACATTCTTCTTGGACGCGTCGGATGATCATAGATTTCACCTTGTCGCTGTGATGAAACAGATTCCAAACCTGCAACGAGCGCACAATCAGGACCAGAGGCAGCGTGATGATTCACAGCAACTCACCTTAGCATTCATTTTTTCATTGACGATGAAGTCACGACACGCTTGCCAATCACCGTTCAACAGAGCTCGCGACGCAGCCACCACATGCTCGCGTGTATTCTCTGGCGGGCCGACCAAACTTTGCCGCTCCGATTGCCTAAGCTGGTAATGAAACGAGCGACTGATCATGCGACGTCGCACTTCGAATTCTTTGGCTAAAACCGAAAAGTGAGTCCTCCGGCTTGGACTAGAAACCCATTTCACTTACAGGCCATCTGAGGGATCTCCAACAGCATAGCGCATATCAAGTACACGCATTCCAGCAATTCCAAATTAATATGCATGTGATATGGAATTTGACGCTGGCGTTCGATCTTCTCCTGTTCCGGTGTCCGATCTTGACCTCGCAGGATGACACCCTGGAATTCAAACATTTGGAAAAGGCCTTTACCTGTGGTGACCAAAGCATACCTGCGCCAATAATTCCTTCGCTTTCCCACTGTTTTGTATGTCGGACAGAGCGCTATGAGCGTCTCGAATGTAACCGTGACGGAAAGCGCACAAACCCAACTGACACACCGTGCGGTTGTACAGGATCTAAAAACTACCAAGTATCTCTATTTCCTTGGAGCCACGAGATAATTATCTCACCTGCGTAGCAATATCCGAATGATCGATCGCTCCTTGCAAGTGCGACATCAAAATAAGATCGCGAGCCTCGTGCCATCGTCCGTGCAAAGCGTGATGATAAATGTGGCACAGCATGGCCCGAGTTCGCAATCGCTTGGTAGCGTCTTTCGTATAAATATACTGACACAACTTGTCCAACACGTCGCGACTATTGGGCGCTGTGCTTTCCTTAGAATCCCCTTGGCCCGCATCCTCCGCCATCGCTAACTTGTCAAACTGAACGAGACAACGTGCAATGACAAGATTAGGCGCCAAAAAATCCAACCTCACTTTGTAATATAGATGATCCACGCGACGCATGTAAATACGACACAATTCTTCGATTTCCGACTGACTGTTCTCCAAGTAATCCTGAATATCGACAATCAAATCGCAAATATCTTTCTCTCCTTTCAATCTAAACGGCAAAACTCACAGCGAATCCCTAATCTAGAACCAACTGCATACGGAGCGCTTACTTGTCGACATAATCCGTAGAGTGGCAGTCGGCATCTTGCAGGATCTTGGTAAACTCGTCGTCCAAACGTTCGAAAACGGCCAACACGCTCACGTGCAACTTGATCGGCATTGTGGTATCCTGGAAAAAAGATGACCTAATGAGAAATCGAGAAACCCCTCGATCGCACACAACTACGCTCACCAAGATATTCTCAGTTTCTTCCGTTACAAATTCGGAGCAATACATTTTCGGGTTAGATTTCAAAAGCTGCAGCAGTTCCTTGGTGTACGACAGGGCACTAAAAAACAAATCACTCGCTACTCCATGACTATTAGCCGCCTGGGTGGTGTAGCGGTCAGAGGCGTCTGTCACAGTTTGCTTGGAAGAGCTGGAAACCAGTCGGCCGTCAGAAAACGCGATGAAGTTCTCTCTGCACCTTGCACGCCTGAAGGTGGGCGACTTGGCTTTCATCCTTCCGGCGAAGGAGGCTATCGAATCCGGGTCCCACAGGGCACGGGCTGAAAGTGAGCCAGCCCACATCGCGGAGTATCGACTAACACGCACTCTCGCCTCGCGGAGTATCGACGAACACATCCCGGATGGACCCTAGTCGATGGCAAGGTCAACTAATAACCCTTTAGCCAGCAGGAAAAAGGCCAATAATCGACCCTTCCATGGACGATCAGGGCGAGTCAAAAAAAGCTCCATGATCAGTGCAGAAAAGAAAGCGATTACCTTTGCCACGATGAGAAAACCATGCAATCCGATATTTTTGGGTTGTAATCGAAAATACCAGCGATGACGCCGTGCAGCACCTTGGCCGCAACAGCTGGACCGAAATTGTGCGACTCCGCGATGCCATACAACTCTTTCGAATTTTCGACCTATAAAAAGAAAAACTTCAGAAGTGATTTCACGAAAGAAGAACAAACAACGCACAAGCAAGCGACGATCAGTTCCTTTTTTGCCTCGCGAGGCCAACAGCTCGTTTAGTTTCTTGATCACAGCTTCAGGCGTGATTTCCGAGTCTTTCTCGAACATTTTGGGCCGCTCCTGTAAAAAGAACAGTGGAGCGGAAGAAGTAGTGGGAACGGAATACTTGCTTACTGCAGCTGCCGCGCCTGCTCCAGTGGCCTGCTGCCATTCTCCTTCATCATCCTCTTCGCGACGTTGCGACGGTTTTTCACGAGCATCACGACGCTTTTGACGTTCGTCTTTTTGTTTCGGCTTCTTTTCTTCTTTGGCGGCAGACCTGAAAATAATTCAAATTTTTCTATCAGCCGAAAAAATATAAAGCGCGTAGCTTACTTCAAAAAGAACAGCCGCAATTCTTCCAATTTCTTTCCAGCTAGATCTTCCAATTCTGATTCTTCAGAACTCGACTCCTCCCAGTCGCTTTCTTCGTCATCCGACTGTAATCGCAGAAACACGTTAGTTTTTCGCGTTTACGAAAACTGAATGAAATGGCTTACTTCATCGTCCCTCTTGACTCGCTTCTTCACGGCTTCCTTTGCTGCCGGTACTTCCTTCTTCACCTCCACTTCATCCTCTTCTTCACTCTCCGATTCTGAAAATGAAGAATTTGAATACTTGTGGTCAGATACGTCAGAACAGGATCACTCACCCTCCTCTTCTTCTTCAGTCGAGTACCCTTCCGGATCCGGATTCTAAACGCGGCAATAATCGTTAAAACAATAAATGAAAGGTCAAGAATTGACTTACCACGCGGTATTCGCTCATCTCGGACTCAAAATCACGAACATATTTTTTCAGTTTTTGACGCAACGTCGTCAACCCTCGAGAATTGTTCTTGCTCATATTCTTACGTCCTTCTCGATCTTCCCAATTCTGAAGACAACTGAAATTAACTTTTTGGATACAGATAGTAAACATCCTCACCTCATTCACAAAGTCCTCCAGCTCCACCAGGCATCGCAAATAGAAACGTGGCGTATAGGGTCCCTCTTTGTCAATCAGTGGCTTAGCTTTCAAGAACGCCCTTGACAAGTCTTCGAACACTAAAAATAATATTTTCACTGAAAAACTGGGGACAAAATTCCGCAGCAGGTACCCAATATGTAAATTCATAATACAAAATTACTGGACTTACCAGTCAAGACCTTGCACATATCTTTAATCTTCTTTGAATTCCTTAACTGTTTGATTAATTCTTTCAGTTCGTCATAACTAAAACACTCCACGATTGGCAGATTTGTGTTTACTGTAATCAAGATTCTTACCGCTTGTCCTTAGCCGCCCTTACGACACGCTTTTCTTCTTCTTCCGACTCGCTTGCAGAGAAAAGACTACAAAATGCGGTTGTCACTAGCCATCTTTTTACTTTCTTGACTTCATATAGAAGTTTACTTACGGTTTTACTGGGGCCGCGCGTGCTGGCTGTTGAACATCGCTGTCACTACTTTCGCTTTCCGTCTCCGATTCGGACGCCGCGCCACCACGAAAAAATTTTGACATTTCTGATCAACTGATTTTAAAAATTTTAAAAGAAGAGAAGGGATTCCCAAATTTTTCTGAACTCAAACCAAAAGATTATATTAAGATTTATTGGCTTTTTTTGTGTGGTCGGGTTGGTCTTGGGTCTTTGGGGGGGGGGAAAAAAAAAAAAAAAAAAAATATTAAAGGAGGGAAAAAGATTTTTGCTGTCGGTTTTTTTTAAAAATTTTATAGTGGTAATAACTTTCTAATAAAACTATAGTAATATTGTTGCATATTAGTAAATATCGTAATAGAAAGAGTGGTTAAGTTTTGTTCTTTTTAACCTTTTTATTGTAAAAAATATAAAATTAAATTTATACCAAGAACTATAGGCCGAGCGCACACTTTGCACACACTTAACTTAGTAACTCTATTAAGGTCACTCCTTGCTCAAACCAAAAAGCTTTTGATGACAAGTTGCGCCATCTTGCTGTGGAGCGGGTGGTAAAATATAGTTGCAAGGTATGGTCTACCGGAACAATACCTCAGGCGAATAATTATTATAAAAGATTTTAAGAAGGTTTTGAATTATTAAGTTGTTTTAGTCGTCATAGTTGTACTGAATTTTTAAGTCCGTGCTCCAGCATTCTTGACCTGAAACTTACCCATGCCGCGTGGCGGCTGAGGCGAGGTCTGTGGGTAGGCGTTGTCACACGTTTGATTGCCTTTGTCGGGCCTGGCTGGTTGGTAGTGTCTGTGTGAGAACGTGCGCGTGACGTCATGGCGAATCACGGAGAGTCCGATCGAAACGAAAACGGCGGGTATAGCACGATGGCATAAATACGCTGCTGCTCTTGACGTCCAGTCGGCCGTGTTTTCCCCTGTCGCTCCGCGTTCTTCCTTTTTCGTCGATTCGCTTGAACGCCTCGTCGACGAAGATAGATAAATTCGGAAAGAATTGTGTACGTGTCGACGGAAACTCTGCGTAAATTTGTGTATTTGCATATTTTACCTCTTTAGGTTTACCCTTTTTCAGCCGGTGACTATAGGATCTATTCTTGTTTGCGTGAACGCTATTTCTTACTGTCTGGCAGCCGTCAAGTCTCAATCGGATGAGCTTGTGGAAAAATTTGAGTCAATTCAAGGAAGGCCGTCATTTTATATTTGGACAATCGAGGCGATTGCGGCAAAATTGGGCCGGAAGGACTCCCCGCTTGTGTAGATCGATCGAAAGTGGAACTTACCACAAGTCTTGCTAAAGACGAACCGAGAAAGTCGACGCACATTTTTCTCACGCTAGAAACTTGTGCTGGTGTCGGGTCGACTGAGTTGGTTCTAATCGATTTGTAGTTAATTTTTACGGTTATTGCCATGCTAATTTCGAGATATTTATTATTTTTGGTCACAACTAGTGTCAGCCTACCGCTATTATGCTCTTCGGCGAGTACCCTTGCGGATGAGAGTCAAAAGACGCGTGGAAATTCAGGAAATCACGAGTGCGGTGAACACGATTCGGAACATTGGTGCACGGATGAAGTGGCAGTAAAAATTGATGGCGATGCTGAACATGCGGATCATGTGGCTCATATGCACGGTTTCAAGAATGCTGGTCAGGTACGTCTTCCAGGAGTGCTACCTTCTTTTTTAGGGAGGGGAGGCGAGTCGAAGATTAGGGTACCTACCTATTGACAAAAAGTACCGTCGACCGCCTCGCGCGAATGGACCTCTCTTTCTTCGAATTTGATAAAATAATTTTTGGGAATTGTAAATTTTCATAAAATTCGGGCGGTCTAGTTAGTCTAATCGATTCTAAGGGATAGTCCACTTTTCATTCATCTTTTTCACTGGGATCTTTGCTCCTTTTGCTCGATTTATTTCCCTCCTGTAGCAGGTACTTTTATTGCCTATGGGCGTTTAGAAAACCTTGCAGTTTCGAAATGAAAGTTTTCAGCTTGGTAATATGCGGCAAGACCGAGGATGCATTATTAGTCATGTGAAATTTTCAAACTTCACGAATAAGAAAATGTAGAGCAGCACCCGTTCTTTGAGAACGTGAACTAGTTACAGTACAAGACATGGTATTGCTGTTTTTAGATCGGTTCGCTCAAGGGATATTACTTGTTCAAGAAGAAAGAAGGAGGCCGTGTAAAACGTTCACTAGGCGAGCAACTGCAATCGCATCCTTCGGTAAGCGAAAGAAGACAGTGTGCTCTATTTGTTCTTAACCGTGATTCACCCTCTATCGCCCGGTTGGTAACTGTTCTCTCACAATAGGTCGAATGGGCCGAGCCGCAAGTGGCCAAGAGGCGTACGAAACGGGATTTTAACATGGCGGACCAATCGTTGGACAATCAAAGAAGTCGAAGGGACGCACCCAAATTGCCTTGGCCTGATCCTTTGTATCCCAAACAATGGTACTTGGTAAGTACATGTTGTCTTCTGCTGCGGGGAGGGGGATGAGGAGGGGTGGTTATGCTAACTGGAACAGGGGGCTGCCTTGTTTGCGGAGAAAGCAGGCTGCGTAGTTTTGAAATAGTGCGCGAGTGGGTGTCTTCGGAGCAGTCTTCATTCCTAAGTGCTTGCTTAGCTCATAGACAAGTGTGGGCGGTGACATTTATAATACGAGCGAAAGCTCGCTTTTAAAAGCAAAAGCCGTGAGAAAAATATCTGTTTTGCAAATTTGACCTTCTATACCTTCTGCTTTTGTCGGTAGCATCAAATATCAGATGGTGGGGTTCTCAGACTTGAGATCTATAATACTGATAAGCATGATGGTGTTCAGCGAGCATTTGAGTAGGTGGCCTAATATTTTGTTGTAGTTTTTGTGGTTTAGCAGACATTGACGAGTCTGAGCAGGTTCTTCTGTAGGTGCAATGGGGACGAATATCGAGTGCGCGCCGCACTTTTCCCGCATTCTAGCTGAGCTGCCACGTCAGCGAAATGGCTGCTCCCATTGCCTTATCATAATGGTTAGTGTGGGCGTAGGAGTAAGTGAAATGTTTCTATTGTAGCATGGCGGAGCCGCTGGCGGTTACGATATGAGAGTTACCGAAGCGTGGAAGCTCGGATACAGTGGTAAAAATATCGTAGTAACCATACTCGACGATGGCGTCCAACCCGACCATCCGGATTTGAAAGCCAATTTCGTGAGTACTGTAATTGATGAGGGGACTAGTTTGCAACGAGATTATGATTACAGGATCCCCGTGCGAGCAAAGATATCAACGGCAATGACGATGACCCCACGCCACAGGATAACGGAGATAACAAGTGAGACCCGTTTGAAACTTTGGAGATTCTGGCGAGTATTAGTTGCTCCTTTAGGCATGGCACGCGTTGCGCGGGCGAGGTGGCCGCGGTTGCTGGAAACGAGTGGTGTGGTGTAGGGATAGCTTACGATTCGCGCATAGGAGGTAATGGTATTCTGTTAGGCTCGGGCATTTCAGGCTGCTAGCAGATAATATGTTTGGACTTGTAGGCGTTAGAATGTTGGACGGGCCTGTGAGCGACGCCGTGGAGGGCGCAGCTTTGTCGCATCATCAGGATTATATCGATATTTACTCAGCCAGCTGGGGCCCGGAAGACGATGGGCGCACTGTTGATGGGCCCGGCAGACTGGCGAAAGAAGCCTTCCTCAAAGGAACAACTGAAGTACGGTTTAGTCAGGCTCTATATCGGGATGATCTTGCAGTTGTTCAAATATGGACACAGCTGTACACAAATCATGCATCTTTGTTTGGCTTAGGGTCGAGGCGGCAGAGGGAACATTTTTATTTGGGCGTCCGGTAACGGCGGAAATTTTCAAGACAGTTGTTCGTGCGACGGTTACACAACATCCATTTACACATTAAGCGTCAGCTCGGCCACGTTTAACAACCAAAAACCTTGGTACCTCGAAGAATGCCCATCGTCGTTAGCCACCACTTACAGTTCGGCCAATATGAATCAACCGGCAATCGTAAGCTAAGCCACTGTACTGGCTTAGCAGAGGCGTTAGAGATTGATGTTTTAGGTAAGCACGGACATGCCCAACAGTTGCACGGAGCAGCATACAGGGACAAGCGCCAGTGCACCGATTGCAGCTGGTATAGTAGCTTTGACATTGGAAGCAAAGTAAGTGTGCTCTGTACAAGTATGTGTAGGCTGGAGGAATGGTTCTTTCTTTGCAGTCGCAATTTGACGTGGCGGGATATGCAGCACTTGGTTTTGCGGACATCGGATCCAACGCCGCTGCTGAACAACGAGGGATGGTCAGTGAATGCTGTGGGGCGTAAAAGTGAGTGTTCTTGTGATATACTATTGTATCCTTGTTCTGATTGGGAGTCGTTTCAGTTAGCACCAAATTTGGATATGGAATGATGAATGCAGAAGGAATGGTACGTCTAGCCAAGACATGGAAGCCGCTGCCGCCTCAGCGAGTCTGTACATACAAATACGATGTTGGACGGCCGAAGTAAGATTTGTGGCCGCGCCTTGCCTCTGTTTCACTCACGGAGAATGCCTTTCAGACCTTTGAAAGGAAAGTTTAGTCTCAATTTTACGTTGACTGTGGACGGGTGCAACCAAGGCCCAGCTGTTTATTACCTGGAACATGTACAACCCATTATTAGCGTACAATTCAGTAAGCGCGGCGATCTGAAGTTGACTTTGATATCGCCCTTGAAGACAAAGTAAGCGGGTCCATCATTTTCTGTGTGCTCGATAGGAATATAGTCCGTTATGTCTAGGAGCGTTTTACTGCCGTCACGTTCGAATGATGTGAGCAGGACGGGATTCCAGAAGTGGCCATTCTTGTCGGTGCAGCAGTGGGGTGAAAATCCGAACGGACAGTGGACGCTGATAATCGAGAATGTTGGCTCGGATGACAACTATGGTAATGACTCACGTTTGAGGCGCATTCGGGTGAATGATGGAGTCTTTGTTTCAGGTGAATTCCGTGATTGGTCACTTACTTTGTACGGGACGGAGACTCCTGCGCAGCCGGATGATCCAGTCGGGCCTGGGACGCCAGTGACGGATGGGAACACAGTCGTTGGTTCGACCAGCGTGGAGCATGGGGACAAATCACAGAACGAGGTGGATATTCCGCGCCAAGTTACTTTTCCAAAAGGCAGCAGCAACGCTTGGGTCGCAGGAAACGCTGGCGGTGGCAGTGATTCCGGTGGCGGGCGGGTAGGCGTTGGTGTAGTGGTGGTATAATGGTGCATGGGTTGACTGGGGCTTGGCTCGCATGCTCTATTATTCTAACTCCTGGGTGTTTGCTTCGGGGACGGCTCGCATCTGTTTAACGCTTCAGCCTAAAAGCACTTCCCATTTGTGCATGCATGCGTCACAGACGGAAACCAGCGCTTTCTAATTTTTGCCACGTATTGGCCGCCAGTTTTAATTGCCAAGACTGCCACCCCAATCCATCCACGTAGTTTCAAAATGTAGTTTTATACAAACTTTTGATGCCGTTTGATGAATAGTCCCTTCCTCTTGCCTAGGTGACCACTGGCGATCATCCACCAATTAAAACTGGCGCGTCGATCCGTCGTACGATGTCGTCAAATAGGGCGACGAGTGGTCGTCAAAGATACAACAGTGCCGCTGTGCTGCCGCCTCTCTTTCTTCTCGTTCTCATGTTTCTGCATAGTTTGTAGTGCTGACGAGCATGCCAAAGTTTGTTCTGGTTTTGCTGCTGGTCCAAAGAGGTAATACCTTTCAGCTACCTGTGTCAGCGTCTTTCCATGGACAGTGGGTTACATCATAGCTTGCCTGATCCCGTGCGCTCTTACATAGATTAGTATTTGTAGAATGTGTGCTGATCAGCAGTTTTATCCCAAACTTTGCACTTGCTGTGTCCAATCGAAGCTGAGCAGATTTTGACCAGTGCATTTATTTTTAACGACTCTTTCGGTTTTCGTAAAAGGTACACTGCCTGTGTTGTGGATATGCTCGATAGTGCACTACAGCCCCTTTTGATAAGTTGTGTGCCAGCTTATGATTACATCTCCCCTGTTTAGACGTCGTCGAGAGTCGTTCTGTTGGACATGTGTCATTTGGAGTGCGATCAGAGCAGCGGCTGTTACGAACAGCATTCGTCTTCCAGTTGTGTCCAGTGCAAGAACTTCAAGGTCATGCTGAGGAATCGGAGTGGTTTCAAGTATGGACTGGATTGTTTATTGTGTTGAATGCGAGGCGGAGGATGGTGATATTTTAGGTGTGTGCCTAAGTGCGAGAAAGGATTTTACTCGGACTTGGACGCGAAACGATGCGTTTTGTGTCAGAGCGATTGTGCAGCGTGCTCTGGTCCAAATTATTGCGACGAGTGTCCGAAAGATCATTTTTTGGTGGAAATAGACCCGGAGCATTTGCACCATGGACGGTGTGTTTCGAAGTGTCCGGATGAGTTCAAACAAGATCTGAGTAAGATGCGGGAAATGAATGGGGCGTAGAGCAGGCCATAATGGTTGGTTGTTGCAGGTGACAAGAATGTGCCGAAATGTGTTACAGTGTGTGGAGATAACTGTATGGATTGCGAAGGTGGCAACTTGTGTCGGCGGTGCAAAGAGAAGTATTTTCTTACTTCTGATCACCGATGCGTGAATGCGTGCGGCGATGGATACCTCAATGACAACTCCAAACGGGAGTGCGTCGAGTAAGTCCGTGTGTTTTTATTTCAAGCTGTTGCGCTGAATTTTATCCTTTTCCCTTTTAGGTGTTTTGTAAACTATTGCAAGTCATGCTCGGCCATTGGCGTGTGTACGCAGTGCGTGGACGGCTACGAAGTTCGCGAGCAGGGCAGGTCGTGCGGCAAAGCACCACCCGCGCGTTGCTCGTTGACCAACAAGTGCTCGAGTGGGTCATTTTGCGATAGGAGCACCGGTTATTGCGTTCGATGTCATCCTGACTGCTCTGAGTGCATTGGTAAGTGAAGGGACTTTCGTGGAGGGTTTTCGAGGCTCGCGATGTTGTGAGGGCCTCGCATTGTCAAGGCAGTCACGAAACGGGGGATTACTTTCAGTCAAAACAGTCCTTGTGGTCGTCCATTGCCCATTCAGGGACGAGTGGTCATGTTTGTTTGCTTCTAGGACCAAGTTTCGACCACTGCACAAAATGTAATAATAATCAACTAGTTGATCCTCGAACCAGGCAATGCCCGTCTTGCAAACCGGGTCAGTACTTTGATGCTGATCAAAATGTAAGTACCCCATTCGATTCGCGTCCCCTGGCTTAGGGACAGTTTGTGTTTTAGTCGTGTTTCGAGTGTGGTCTGAATTGTTTGGTTTGTTCTAAACCCGCGCATTGCGTGCAGTGCATGCCCGGCTATGGTTTGGATACGGGTAGATGCTTGGAATGTTGCAAGCCGGGAGAGAAGAAGTTCACTTGTGGTGAGTGAAGAGACGAGGTTGTCCTTTGCTTTCCTTATTGGTGTCACTATTTTAGCATCGTGCCCTCTCGCACCCTTGCCTGCGGTTGCATCCAAAGGATACAGCGTCTCGAAGGTCGTGATTCTACTGTGCGTCGCCGGCGTGGCATTCTTCTTTCTCGTGTTTGGTCTGCTGATGTGGAAAGATAGGAATTACGAAAGAGACGCCAAGAAGTACGCGTAAGTGGTGGTGGCGGACGGGGTAGATCTTGGGCAGCAACCATGGTCCCTGTGTTTCAGGTATTCGAAAGTGCCAATGCTGTACGATATTGGCAACGATACGCAGTTGGTTGTGGATGCCGACGACGAGAAGAGGTACGAAAATGGAGGGACTGATGTGCATAGCGACGAAGACGATTTCGATACGGGCGCTGATGGAGAAGAGGACATGCTGTTCGACAAAAAGGTTATACGGAATGGGAGATAGCAAGTTGGGATTCAAAAGGACGCTCATTTTCTTAGCACGGGATCTTGGGAAGATTTCTGTGTATACGGGCCAAAGCACAATGTTTACAATCTTCTTTGAAAAGATTTATCAAGTAGAAATAATTTTGTAAAGGAACAAGTTAAAACGGTTTTATGATATTTGTAGAGACAAGATTTTATGCGGTCACACTGGCGCACGGCGTCCTAATAGGTTCTCTCCCCTTGCGTATATTGTACATTGCTTCTTGGAATGTGATATCGTGGCAGCTGTGTTTACAAAAGCCTTTTATTTTTCTGAGATATTTACTGTCTGTTTTGGATGATGGGAAGAGTTTCTTGGTTTCACGCGTGCTTTTTTCGTAGGTTTGGTTTCTTGATTGCGTTTTGCATTGGTCTTAAGAAAGCATTTCGAACAATTTGGTTTGTCTGAATAAGTACTTGTGAGAGTTCTAAAAAAAAGTTTTTTGGAAACATGTGTCAAGTAATAAAGCTGTGAACGGATGGCCTGCAATTTCAAATTTGGCGCTCATTTGGGTGAACTAGCTGAACCTGGCTGTCATATTCTTACAGTAAGCTGTGCGCGGTTGTCTGGAAAGGCAAATTTCGGTCTTTTCGTTTTTGAAAGATTTATATCGATAAATTCGAAGTAAACCAACAGAAACAAGAATCGAGGCTGCTGAAATGAAAATATAGAATAGCTAGTAGCATCGATTAGAGTCTGCTGGAATTCTGAAACTAATATAATCGTCATTTGGGCTCGAGTATTTTATCTTACGTGCTGGAGTAATGAAGTCCCAGGACCACGTTTCTCAATATCCCTGGCTGATCCCCGTTATTTTAGAACTGGGTTTCCGTTGAATGCCATGAGCGACTCAAAGTCCGAGAATGGTAATACGAGTCATGCCGACATAAGCGACACCACTGAAAAGAATGACGAGGTAATATGGGGTTAGGACAGTGGAAGACCTGCCTTCCGTAAGAAGTTTAATAGGTCGCCTTGTGTTTTAGACATTCGGCTTAGATATAGACGACTTTGAGCTGCCTCCGATTGAACAAGTGCCGTCGTTGCATGATATTTTGAATCAAGTATGGCTTTCTTGGATTAATGTCGGCACCTTTTTTGTACGTGGATGTTTAGGACGAGGATGAGAATGGATTCGACCTGTCATTGGAATTCAATGACGTTGTATTGGGCAACGGTCGTCAAAAAGATGCGCTAGCATTCGATGATCGATCAGATACAACTTCAGTCACAGCCTCGACATCTCATACAGCCGGCGGATCATTGTCGAGAAAGTTTTCGCATCGAGCTGGCGAAAGGTATGGAGAGGTAGCGAAGGAGGATTGCGATCAAAGAAGAGTGATTTCAGAGTGAAGCACGATGCCGGGAAGGCATCCAAATCGGATATCCTGCGTTGCACGAAACTGCGAGCTGTTTCGAATCAGATCGTTTCCGCCAAGGTAAGATATCCACTTCATTTTGGGACTACACGATATTGCAACCAAAGTTTTCAGGATCGTGTCAATGCTGGGACGCCAACTGCCATGGTAAGTCATGACAAGATAATTCTGAATGGTAATCTCTAATTATTTTCTGCCAACAGGCTGTGTGTGAAAAGTATATCGGCATTGGAACTGCTCACGGTTTGGTTCTAGTGTTTGGTGAGCTCTCTGTTTGAGCGCAGGATTTCTTGAAATTATATTTGTTATTCTAGGATGTTCGGACGCTCAGCAGGTCCTAAAATGCTGCCTCGGCTCAACTTCAAATGTCCTCGAATCAGGTGGTGTTGCCGCCCTGGATTTCAATGTCACTGCAACAAAAGTTTTGGTGAGTCCAAAACGTTACCTATATTTTACGCAGACTGTTATTATTGTATTTCAGGTGGGTTTTTCCAACGGTTGGGTCCATCTGTACGATGTTCAAACAGCCAAGCTACTGCAACGTTTATCGGACGCCCATCCACCTGGTTACTCTGTTTTGCATTTGAAGTTTTGCACTTCGGACGGCAATACAGCAGCATTGAACGATAGCGGAGGCTCTGTTTTCGATTTGAGCTTTGGCAAAATGACCAAGTCTTCGTCTAGTCGTTGCGTCTTTTCGGGAAGCCGAGGCGAAGTGTGTTATATCGCTCCCTTGCTCGTGCCGGATATCTACAAGAAACAGTGTTCTCACTACGCCGATCCCATCCTCTTGGCTATGGCTTCGTTGACAAAGGTGATCGTCGTGCGTTTGGTGCCATCGACTCGAGTCGTCTTCGCGTCGCCCTTGCTCGGGCGACCCGAATCTGCGCCTGTTCTATGTTGGCAATTTACTCACATCCAACTGACGGAGAAAAATCGAATCGTGGATCCGGTGCTGACTTTTGGTCGAGATGGAATTATTTATTTATATCAATTGCACACGTCGGACGGAGAAAAATTCCGAGCTTTTGCCATGCAAAAGCTGGAGTTGACCGCATCATCGCCTTTGAAGCAATTGTCGATGATCCTGCACATTCAATGGCTAAACTATCGTTATTTATTGGTGCTGGACTCGTGCGAGAATTTGCACTTATTCGAAACCGGTGGTGGCGGGAATGGCGGTGACAATTGTTTGGAAACAGCCGACCTGCGCCACACGAAACTGATCTATGGTACGAGTGCCTTCAAAGCATTGGCCACTGGTGGCAACGTGAGCAAGGCCCTGGCATGCATGGCCTCCAAGGTGTGCTATCACTCGTTGGCCGTACTCAACAATCAAGCCTTCGTCCTGGGCGTCGATGCAGTTTATTCGATTTCTATGCGCACGTGGTTGGAGCGAGTGGATGGCTTAGTACAGTGCAACGACTATCCAGGCGCCGTCCGATTGGTTCTGGACTTCTATGCGGGTAAACGAAAATTGGGGACGGCGGCCACGAACAACGGTAAAGGAGGCGGTGTTGAGAAGTGGCGACCGATCGTGGCCGACAAAGGAGTGCATTTGTTATTGGACTACGTCGAGGCGGCCATGACCAGAAACAAGCCGTCGTCTGGAAAACTCGAAGTGGTGCAGGACCATTTCAAGGTAAACTGTGAGCGGGGAGAAATGAGCTGGGGTCAGAGGCAGTTTTGTATTTGACAGGCTGTAATTCCGTTGTGTATCGAGTCTTGCGTGACCTTGGAACGAGAGGACATTCTCTACGACCATATCTATCCCCGCTTCGAGGACGATCAAGTGGCCAAAGCAGTGTTCTTGGAGTGTTTGGACGACTACATTGGGAACAGTGTCTTGACTAATCTGCCACCGGCCATCGTCCAGGATTATTTCAGCCATTTGGAACGCGAAGGCTTGTACGGTGCGATTGAAGCGTCCGTTGTTCGCTTGCCTGTTACTTGCCTTGATTTGCATCAGGTGCGTGCCTCAATACAGAATTAAAGACTTAAGTCCCTGAGCGGGAGTTGAACCTGCGCCCCTACGATTTCTGGTTCCACTGTGTGACTAGTTATCTCAGGGCGGGTTCAAATCCCTCTGAGTGCTGAAGTTTTTGTTGTGTGTTGATTGTTAATTCTGAGCCTATTTTATTTTAACTTGGATCTATTCAGAATATTGGTTATCCTTTTGGATTTTCAGGTCATGACCTTGTGTCGGACGCATAATTTACACGATGGGATCATATACGTTTTCAATCAAGCGCTTCGAGATTTTGTTACGCCATTGAAGGTTATTGTTGTGACTTTTGCCGCTTGAGGACGCCTAGAATTCTTGGATGTGTCGCTAGGGCAGTTGGCTCGGCGGGGAGGAGCCCCGTTTGGCAGAGCTGTGGTGTGAGCCAGGTGCTGGCCGGGGACTTCGATTAGTATACTCTCATAGGGCATTTGCTGTCGTCGTTCCCTTTGGTTCGCCATCGCCAGCGTGGGTATCTCACAATAGGACTAGGTGCATTCGACCCGCGGCCAGGAAGTGTAACATTGAACAGAGCAGTTGCAGGCACCCGGTGGCGCGGCCTACACGCCTAACGATAAGGGGTTGTTGGTAGGAGTCGCGGACTGATCGTCAGTGATCGATACTCTGCAGGAATCAGCCTTTTCACTGGGCTTGGGCCTTGGACTACTCGCTTGTAACATCAGGCCGAACCCGCCGTCACGTGAGCGTAGAATATATCGTACTTCACAACACTAGTTAGTTATTACAGCACGTTTGCCTAGCTGTGCTCGCTTTCAGGAAATGATCTTTTCTTTGGTGCGCATAATTTCGGATGGAGACTTGCTTACAGGTATGGACTGCGGGAAGTTTGGTACGGCTTGATATGGTTTCACCCGTTTTCAGATGAGGATATTCGCCTTGGGAATAAAGTGCTTTTATACATTAAGTATGTCCCGTCGACTAGGTCTCGCATGGATCATGGTGTAATGGCTTTCCTGATTTCAGTTGTTGCTTGTGCGGCCAAACGTATCCTGTTGGAAATTTGGAATCGGTCGAGGCGAAGCATGTGGCCAGTGAGGTATGGTACGATCTTGGGCCCTTTTGTCCGGTCTAGAACATATGCATGTGCTGTTTCGTGTGTAGATCATGTATGGGCTCAGGGTTTGACAATAGTGCTTCTTGATTTCAGATCTGCGATTTCATATGCAAGCGCGAGACGAAGGATCTTGGTATGCTATTGTTTTTGAGAAGGGAATTGTAGTTATGGATTGCATCCTTGTTTAGAGTCCGAGCTGACGTATCCTTTTCTGCGAGCTTTGTTAAAGTTTGATTGCAGGGAATTTCTGAACGTACTGTCCATGGTAAGATTTGAACTGTAGAAGCTGTTCGTGATCTATGACGTGGTTGTTTAAGGCTTTCGGAGGTCACTACTTGGATATTGACGAGTGAGTGAGAACTTCTTCACGTGTAAGAATATCTATTCCAATGACTATTTTAGACAACAACGCCTGATCGACATTCTGGTACAAGTCATGTTGGACGAGGCTGACTGGGCGGTAAGCTGACTTTTATCTGCACATTATGAACTGATGATAAGACGTGTTTGTTCCAGCCATTCCAGACGGGCGCTCTGTTCACATTTGTCATGCGTCAAGTGGTGATGAGGGCGGGAGATATCGGCGTAACGGGGGATCACTTCAGACAGGTCAGTTCGGGCGATGCTGCGCTTGGTCTATACTAACAATGACGCTGTGTGGTTTTAGTTGTTAAAAGTCGTTCTTCGTGGGAAACTGGAATCGATTGGCACATGCAGTTTTGAGGAGCGCCAACAAGCTTTGATTGAATTTCTGCATTCGTCAGTCAGTGCCGAACTTATGGACGAGGGCGAGGTGCTGTCCTTGGCGGAGAAGGCTCAATAGTAAGCTCAGTTTTGTTGAGCTAATGTTTTGCGAAATGTTGGGCTTTCCTGTTGCAGCTTTCAAGTTTGCGAGATCCTGTACCAAAGGAGACGCCAGTTTGATAAAATTGTCGAGTGCTTTGCGAAGGATGCTTTTAGACAGGCAAATTTTGTGAGGGTCTAATACCATTGTTCCTATGGGATCTATGCATTTGTAGGAACAAATTTTCGATTACGTGGCGGAAGTGTTGGTGAATTGCGATATTACGACACCCGAGAAGGTGGCAGTGAGAAAGGCATTCTTGAATTGCTTGCCTGTAAGAGCCATTGGGAGTATTCACAGAGGAAGCGTACCTGGACTGTTCTATTTACAGGATGTCGGTGGCCTAAATGTTCAACGATGCGCGGATGTTTTAATTCGGTTTTTCAACGATTCGATATTTTCCGTTTGCGAGAATTTGAACAAATTTGAATGCCCGTTTCTGGTATCATTGTTGAAAGCGTTTCTCGAGATCAGGTAACAGTCCTAGTGGGGGCTGGGAAGTGGCTTGCTAGCATGGTTGTGAAATGTTTTTGTTTTGCAGGAATTCGTCTGGTCAATTCGGTCTCGTTGATGATCGATCGCTTGATCAGAAGTTATGTCGGATGCTGTGTTTAGAGCTATGCAAACTCGAGGACCCGGATACGTTACTGAACATTCTTATAACCAATCCCGACTTCTGTACGAACGAAATCTTGAATATCTGCAGGAAGTATCGGGCCACCAAACCGCTTGTGTATTTGCTGGAACAGAAAGGGAAATTGGAGGAGGCATTTACTGCAATATATCAAGTAAGGTAGTGTGGATTTCCTGCGAAGGTAGTGTTGCTTAATGGACTATGCTTTGCAGGATATTGCTGAAGCAGCGAAAGTGAACGCGTCGGATCAGACGAAACTAGGTATGGTTCACTGTGGTGGTAAAAGATTGGGGTTTCATGCGCTCGTTTACAGAGTCGTTGATCTCGTTCGCTTTGGAGTTCTTAAAGGACAAGTGCAATCGATTGTCGAGAGATCAGAAAGAAGCATTGTGGTTTAGACTTTTGGTATTGCTGATGAATCTGTCGGTTGAAGAGAAGGATAAGACTGCGGGTAGGTGCTCTGGCTGTTGATGTCTGATATAGTTGTTCAGAGTGGAATATTGCAGATTTCAAAGCGATTATTGTCAAATTGGTTCATGCCATGATCAATTTTGTCAATCCGTCTCAGTTACTGCCCAAGCTGTTGGATGTAAGTGTTAGCTGGCTGTCTTACCTGACTGGTGAGCGGACTGGCGCTGTTTCTTCCAGCATCCGTTATTCCATGGGGGAACGTACGCCGAATTTCAAGAGCTCATTGATGGCATTCTGAATGGTTACTCGTACGATGAGGTAAGTCGAATAGTTTCATGGTATGCCTTGAGATCACCGTATATGTTTAGGTCCTGCTGTCGAAACTGGTCTCGTGCGTGCACGGTGAAATACACGAGTCGTCAGCTCGACTACGAAGGCTGGCATCGGCGGGATATTGCACGAGTGCGAGTACCTGCTCCATTTGCGGACAATCACTTTTTGCTGATCGAGCAGCGATAGTTTTCGAGTAAGTAGTTTGAATGCGGTTGGGTTATGGTCGAGCGGAGAGGTCAGGTAGGTCGAGTGTGAGACGATTTCCCCACTGTGTCGTTTCATCCACGGTGCCTGTTGGGGGAATCGACTCACTGATACATGCGTCGTTTCCTCCACTGTGACGGTTTCCCCACCGTGTCGTTTCCCCCACCATCAGTTTTGAGAAACTGCGGCTATTCAAAATTTTGAGGTTTCGTCTAAGAATATAGAATTCATGGGCAAATCGTCATCATTACTCCTGGAAGATATGAAATCTGCCTCAAATAGTTCGCGATCTTGTTGTTTTATTATTCAATTGCCATGCAAATGCCATGTTGTAATAGCGGCCGTAAAACGTGTGCCCCTTGGGTCACGCTCGGCTAATCCAAGGGCAGCATCGACCGATCCGCTTCAAAAAATTTTAGAGTGATGGGGATGACGAACTTGACACTGCGTCCTCGCCAACCTGCTATGTTTCATCGCTGTTACTCTATGTCAGTCTACTCCAAAGGACACAGGTGAGAGATAAGCAGAGCATAAAGTGGGATTGAATGCTGATTTGAGAGAAAAAACGGGATTTTCTCCTCATAGTATGCCAAACCTTATCATTCTTCAGCATATACAGAGCGAAAATTCCAGTTGCCAATGCTGCCGATCGAGCAGTCGGATCGGATCGGGAAGTGCTTCACCCCTCGGATCGTGTTTTTACATACATTTGGAATTTGAACCGCTGCCTTGATAAGCAGAGAAAACTGGCCTGGTCTTACATTCACTCGTATTGGCAGCGTGTCAAATAGCCTTCCTGAAATACTCGAAGGAGCTCAAAAAGTTTGTAGCCTGAATACCTTGCACATGAGCTGCAGCACCGAAATTTTATCTTAAAGTACACTGCCCACATTCTACAAGCCTATCACACTCTTACTGCCTGTTGCAACCCAAGTCGGGTCAGCACATCAGGCGAAAAATTATGGTGGGGGAACCGGCACAATAGGGGACACGTCACATGTCGCAGTGAGTCGATTCCCCCACCAGACACGGTGGGGGAAACGACGCAGTGGGGGAATCGTCACGGGACTGATAGGTCAAGCCTGCTGAGGTCGAGAATGAAAACAGGTTGGGTAGGTTGAATTAGGAAGGGATGGAATAGGTTGCAATGGGTTGGGATAGTAATTGTATGGACGACTGCTGTAATCCACACCATTTTCGTGCGTGCCAGTAGCTTTCCACTTCGCTTAGCATCGCGTGATGTGATCGGAACGTCAGCATGTCGTCTATCCTTGCTTCGTGTGAACATTGCACGTCGAGTTTTTTGACTGTCTCCCGTTTTAGCTGTTCTCACGGATACCATTCCGAATGCCTGCGGTCTCAGAGTTCGTTTTTCATAAATCGCCATAGTGTCCAAGAATGGCTTTGCACCGTGTGCAACAAGAAGCCATCGAGTAATCTGAAAATTCCTGCAAAATTGTCAGTTGCTTCATCGACTGGACGAGCGATCAGGGGGGAACCTCAGGTGGGTATTCATCAGTTTGATCGTAAAGGCTCCTCTGACTTGGTTTCTGTTACAGCACGAAGAAAATGCCAAGCCTTCAAATGCTATTTCACTCGCCTCAAAAGTATGTTCCTCGCACAATACACAGGGTGGACAACCTTGCAGAAAAATTGGCCAAAACTAAGTAAATTTTGAACTTTCAGTTCGAGGCGTTGGAAGAGATAGAAAACAAGCATGCAAGGAACAGAGCACCGTGGAAGAATGGCCGAGAATCGACGTCAAACTTCGCTCATCCTCTGAAATTGGCGCCTCCTCGCTTATGAATAGGGGATATTTATTAAAGTATTGTTTCATGTTCACATGTTATCACATGCACTTAGGTTGACAAAATACATAAGAATGTATGCATGTCACTTACGCAAACTACTGTACGTTGTGATATAAGAAAGGGTCGGTGGAATAAAAAGATACTGGGTGCCGACGATGGTGAGCGAACGTAATTCCAAATCTGTTGGACTCGATTACACCGCAGTGCCGCGTTCCAAATTCTGTTTGATTTCTTCTGTGTACTGACCAAAAAAACGTTCGATTTTGGCGTTGAATTTCCGATTGCGCTCGTTGATAAAATCGATAGGCGCGTCTGGATCGTATAAACGGCGACGATGGTATTTCGTACGCTTTTCTTCCCTACAAATTAAATGGAGAGTAAGTGTATTTGAGTGGAAGACAGATGGACACTTACTGTTTCTCTTGATCATCCACTAATCGATCGATGGCTTCCTTCGATGGATAATGCGCGCCTTGGATCAAGGTGTTCGTGGTTGGATAGAAATCTTCGCCCCTAAAAATCCGAGGCAGCAATTTGATGTGATTTATAAAAAAAATATTTCCTCGGAATTGGAACGAGAAATGAATAAGACACTTACATGATCTCCTTCTGGGTTTCGTAAGATTTCATATCCGGTTTCATCTGCTTGGTCAATCTTTCGTGCTGGCGCAGCGTCATGGCCTCGTAATCTGAAAGTCAAAAAGCTAGCCACTCTTTTACAAGGTCACAAAAAGCTGTCGGATAAAGAGGGACCTAAAATGACCATACTGAGGTGACAGACACAAAAAATTCTCAAAGACAGACCTGCGAAGCCTTGATCGGGATTCTTTTTTCGGCGTCTCGCTTCGTTCATTTTATGCACAATATCGGCTTGCATTCCCATCATTTTCACTCGATCGTAGTCCTTTCCTTCTGATTCCGCTGCCTAGAAAAAAGGCGAACTAAAACCGCAATTAAATATTCAGGACATAGAATGTACGCACTTTTCGATCCTCCATTTCTTTCAACTCCCAATCGGCACGCCGTTTTCGAGCCTCCCAATTGGTTGGCAAACTGCTCCTGCGACTCTCCTCCACGACTTCTTGATGGTTCAGTTTCCTTGCCTCATTCTAAAACCAAAAGTCAGAGATCTACATCAGCTTGGGTTCCGTTGTGGGGTCGGACTAAAAGCCGCTCCCGCTCCTACCGCTCCCGCTCCTGAAAACTAAACCCCGCTCCCGCTCCTCGAGCTAAACACCGCTCCCTATACTCACGTGCTAAACAGGCCCGCTCCTAGACTCACCACCCCGCTCCTTTGTATAATCAATTAATTAACAGCAGATTGTTTCCTTCTAAAATAACAACATGGAAACGTAAAATAAGGCATTCCTTATGTAAAGTTCTAGAGTAAAAAAAGCCAGTCCTCAGTTTTAGACATGACATGGAAACACCCTGGGCAACAGCAAAGACAAAGCAAACAGCAAATTCTAAAATCACAAAAATGCAAAATGGAGATAATTGTCGTAGATCATGGACATTTTCGTTTAATAAAGTAAATCGCCAAGACAAAACTAAGTCGTTGCCGTAAGTTCGCCAAAGTTGAACTATTGAACGGAACCATTCGAGATTCGGGATATCCGCTTGAGTGGAACCACTCGGCGTTCTTCAAACGACGACCCATCTAAAGGCGAGCCAAGCTGCGATAAGCAGCTGCCAATATCGAAAGCGCCGCTTCTGGATTCCCCAGGAGACAAGACGAAATGACTGCGCCGATGGATCTGATCTTTACCCGAGCATATGCGATTCGAACACGAATTGTTGAATTCGATTACCCAAATGTGCGAGAAATGCTGGAGTATCATGTCCATTGGATCGCCATGTGTGTCGTAAGTCGATGGTCCGCGTCGAGTGACTTGGGCAGCAATGACTGGATCTGTCAAAATGATGTGATTAATCAGGCGAAACTTGCCGCTGTCGTATTGACCACTTCGACCCAGAAGAAGACATTCGTTTTCTTTGGTTTTAGTACAGTACCTTACCTAACATGCGCTCGACAATACGCGTAAATTTCTATCCATAAACGTTAAAACAAAAAATTACTAAAATTACTTATATCACTAAAACCCGCTCCTGCTGGGGAGCGGGAAAGTACGGGGAGCGGGGTTTAGTTTTTAGGAGCGGGAGCGGTAGGAGCGGGAGCGGCTTTTAGACTGACCCTCAGTTGTGGCGTAAGCAGGTACTTATAGGTGGGCCCATTTTGACCGTGGGTCACAGGTAATTCAGGTGGTTCGCGAACATTCAAGGCTTAGGTCTTTAAAACAGACTTCACATAACAATGCTAACTGGTTAGAGTAAAAAGGGCCTAGCGCATGCAGTACATATCGACATGTATACCTGCAAGTTCCAAATTTTTAGTCAATCGATCTTACCCGCTTCAAGTGTAATTCCTTCAATTTCTTCATTCGTTCGGCATTTTTATCGACCGTCGCCTGTTGTCCCGAATCCGCCATTTTACTTTAACAAAGACAAACGTGGAAACAAAGTTTGATTACGTCCGGCCGGCGAAAAGAATGTCGGACTTTTTCAAGAGCAGAATCACGAGAGCGCCTGCATTACAGTAATCCTGGCCTGTAATAATAAACCTCACCTGTAGAAATATTAATTATCCAAAATATTTCGCATCTTTTCTCGGATTTAAAGCTTTTAAGCCATCCTAATTAATATTGTGCGAAAGAATATTTACTTATTTCCAGACTTAATTTAAAAAAGTGGTTTAGTATAGTTTTAATTGGTGGTAAATAGCTGGAGATTGTGTAGGTTTCGCATTCGACTTGATTTGGTTCGCTGTGGTGAAATTTCGGTAGGCCTATAGGGCTAAGAATCGATTGATTTTCTATTTAGATCGCCGTACCGAGAGCATCGCATGACGGTATGTATCTTATCAGAAATAGGAAAATTCTGTTGGCCTATTATGATGGCCGCAAAAACTCAGGTAAGTCGGTGTCACTGAGGCTGAAATCGATATCTGTTTCAGAGAATCTCGTGGACATCTGGATTCTATGATCAGCCAGAATGAGCAAAAACGAAGTTCCGGCTGGTGTCGACTTCACAATCCCGTCATGGGCTGGAAAACCAGCATCTGGCCTGCATTTGGATGTGACGAAAGAAAATAAACTGCTCCAGGTGGAGTGGATCAGACGGTGTCAAGAAAAAGAAATTTGAAATGTATTTTTAGAAGTTAATGATCGATGAAAAGCGGTGCTATTTTTTCGGACGGAACCCACAGACTTGCGACTTTGCTGTGGATCACGCCAGCTGTTCTCGAGTACACGCCGCTTTGCTTTATCACAAGCATTTGAATCGCCTTTTTCTGATCGATTTGGGAAGCAGTAAGCAAAGACTTGGGTTAGCCCTTACCAACATTAGGACACGTTATACATACATAAAATGCCTTTAGTTTGACCTGTTTGCCAGTGTGTAAATGTGAGTGAGTGCTGGTCATGGCTCCATATTTGCAAATTATATTTCCATATATCCACATATTTGGGACTATTAAGACAAATTCTTCTACGTTTTAGCTCACGGGACGTTTATCGGAAATGCTCGTTTGGAAGCGCTAAAACCAGAACAAGTGCTCGTCAACCAGTCCTTCCACTTTGGGGCTTCGAGCCGTCGTTATACAGTGCGAGAACGGCTTGAACCAAAACTTTACCAGCCGCCTACGGGCGATGAAGCGATGCAGTCTGGGGATGCGAGTTCTGCTCATTTACTAGGCCTACCTGAGAAAGAGGAAGAACTAGTGGTATGATTTCCTATCCGCCAATTGTGGGCCTATTATTTGCACCAAAGATCTTTGCCTTTTAGAACCTAACAGAGTATAATACTGCATTGAATCGACGGATAGCGACGATGACAGTACCTGACGAAGAATTCAAAGCATTCGCCGCGAAACGGAAGAGAAGAAACTCGGTCAAATTCAAAGACGCAGAGGACATTATCAACCCGGGTAAGCCCTGGGTTTCAAAGAGTTTCGGGCAAATTGTAGATCAGGAGCTTGATTACAGAGGATGTGGATCCATCAGTTGGACGATTCCGGAACATGGTTCAAACTACGGTTATTCCAACGAAGGTAACATTACAACCTTGTATTTTATGTGTTGGAACTGAACTGTGTCATTTGTAGCGGCCGCGATCTGATTTCGACTTTCCCTTGCCCGTTGGCGATTCGGAGGAAAAGACGCACGAAATGCCTGGCGTCCCGCTCAGTATGACCTCCACTCATCTTCCTGGTTTCGGCCCTATTAGCGCTAAGCTGAGTATGGCGTTACCAAATATCGCTCCGGATGTGGATCTGTATCCGCCAACCTTACCCGCCCCCACGGCGCCGTCCGTACCAGCTACAGGCCACTTCCAAGGATTGGCTGCGGGAGCAAGTGTATCGGGCACGCCTTCTGTTCCAGCACACGTCGTGCCAGTGGATGATGACGAACCGAAAAAGAAGAAATACGCGAAGGAAGCCTGGCCAGGGAAGAAACCAGGGCAGCATTTGTTAGTTTGAATGTTTGTACGCAGTTTTACTGTCGAATGATGTGTGAATAAAGGTCTGATCAAGCAAGGCTGCTTATTTAGATTATGATTGGTTATCCATCGAGAATGTCTGGACTTTAGTGGTGCTTGCTGCAGGCGCCATAGTGTTCATGTCGTTTTCAGATAGCAGATCTCCAAACCATGGAAGACGAACAAGATTCTTCGTCCGATAGTGGTCAGGAAAGTCCTCAGGAAACACGCGGATGGTCGGACACTGGGATCCCGTTGATGAGGCATGATGACGACGATGAAAGTGGCGATGAGCAAGTTCACATAGTGGAGGCTGAGACGCATGAAGAAGAGGAGGAGGAGATGGATTTTGCTTTGCCCGCTCAAGGCGATATGTACGACAGGGATGAAGAGGCCGAGGCGAGTGCCAACCTGGTTGAACAGTGCTTGAAACTGTTTTCGAGTAAGTTGGGATTGGGATCGGGTTAGTGTGGCTGGGGGCATGCAGGAGCCTATATCAAACTTCAGACGTGATTGGATGGCTGGTTTATAGGCGACGATTACATAATGGAGAAAGAAGTTTTTGGAACCTTGACGAAGTATTTCCAAGCGGGCAGTAATGCTGAGCAAGTGGTCGACTTACTTTCGAGCAACTATGTCGCAATCGCCCAAGTGAGTATATTTCACTCCCGTATTGTAGACGATAGGGCATCCGACCCGGAAAAATGAGGTCATGGTGTTCGTCAAAGTTAGAAATTAGTCAATGAACAGTAGATATTGGCCAGATAGGGTGATTTCCCTGGCGGCGCACTGGTGTTCTCAGCTAACTATGACATCTTTTATCTTTAACGCGTGGGGGTCCCACTCAACTCTACTCACTGCACCTCTACTCACTGTACCATTGAGTTGTCTTATAGAGGGCTTGCTTCGCCAGCGGTCGGATTCCGGAGCCCTGCCGATCGCCAACCTCGCCCAAGATCACTGTATGGTTTGCTCTTTCAGCACTGTAACATACTGGCTGAATGGTTGGTCGGACTCGGAGTTGGCGTGAGCGACGTGCAGTCGATATTCGAGCAACATTTGCAGTCGTTATTGGCCAAGCACTTCGATCCGAAAAAGGCTGATGCTATTTTCCATCAGCAATCGGAAAGTCAAATCGAATGGTTGCCTGAATTGATCGCGTTCGCCCCGTGGCGTTCACTGATCTATTCGTTGACTGAAGAACATCCCGATTGTCTAATGTTGAACTTCGCAATCAAACTCATTTCGGACGCTGGATATCAGCACGAGATCAGCAGCGTATCGACGGCTGCTCAACAACTCGAAATATTTTCGCGAGTGGCATCGACGGCCATCGAACACTGCTTGTCGCAAGATCCAGACTCGCCTCAGTACGAAACGGCCGTGGCTGATTTGGCCAAAGTGGCGAACCACGGTGAGCACACGTATTTGTACACGCAAGCCCTTCTGCACGTATTGTCGCAAGAAGGTAAAGGCGGTGGAGCGATGCGTCGATTGGCTCAAGAATTACGATCGGCTGCGGGCAAAGCTGGTCACGACACAACACCGTTCACGTTGGCCATGCACAATTCGACCACGTCGTGCAACCCGGCCATCCTGCAGGCCATGCAGTCAATGCTGACCCGGCGCTCGTTGAATCCGGCCGATATTACTCTGTTGTACAATTATTACAGCAACAACGAGCCACCACCCGTCGATCTGATCAGGGACGAAATGTTCATGGACTTGTTATTGGACGCTCTCTTTCGACCCAACTCTCGGCTGAATCCCGAGCATCGGCCCAAGTACATCTTCTTGTTGGCCTATGCGTCGAGTGTGACCGAAACGTTCAAGAAGGGGCAGAGGAAGTACCATTCGAGAGACGACTTGAAGCAGACTCAGCAAGCCATCGAAAAGGTCCACCATGTCATTACTGAAGCCGTGGTCACGTCCGATTTGCTCGTTGATCTGAATACCATATTCCAATGTCTGAGATATCCTGCGGCGGCTGGAGGCGTTTTGTGTTGGGTCAGTTGCGTGGTATCGGAAGCGGATTACTTCAAATTACACCCGGAGCCCATGCCCATACATATGGCGTTACTGGACGAAATCGTAACCTTGCACCCACCTTTGCATTCCAGGTAAGTTAGGGAGAGGAGTGGGCTAACACGCTCGGGCTCTGTGCAAGCGCTGTAAGATCAGCCGCTCTCACAGTTCGGCTGGGTAGAGTTATGGTGGAGAGAAGATGTACTGAAGTGTGGTATGATTCCTCGTTTCAGAGTGTTCGCCCTGCTCGTCAAGCTATTCGCAACGGAACACGACGGTGTCGACGTCCTTCTTCAGTTGGAGCGTCGTCGTATGTTGATTGATCGTTTCGTGCTTCTTCTCAGCGCTGGACACGCGCTGCCCGTCACGCACTACATGCGGGAGAAGTTGCAGAAGCAGGACACGGACATTTCGCTGATCAGGTTGGTTAGACCTGTGCATCATGAAGGGTTTGCGTGGAGTGCAGCGGTCGACTATTCGTTGGCGTGGTCATTTACTGTCCTTTCTGTTGCAGGTATTTCGTCACGGAGACCTTGGAGATCATTGCGCCTCCGTATTCGGCCGATTTCGGTGCTGCCTTTTTACCTTTAGTCGAGAATGCGGAAGTGGCCCGGGAGAAGACTCTTCCTGATGACAAGCTGGAGGCTATAAAGTCTTTTATTGAAGAATGTAAATCGTGCTCTCGTGCGGAGTAAGAAAAAGTGACCAAGTGTGTTATTAGCATACTCGTATGTAATATAAAATATAAGCCTCTCTGCTCGCCGGGTGCGTATCTTTAAGGTAGGTAAGTACCCACAACACAAGATATATCTTACTCGTCTAATTATCACAGCGTATCGCAACCCTTGTACTCTATGTATGCCGTAGACTATCATGGCAAAATAATATCACTTCTGTTTGACCATGGCCAGTTGGCGTTGGGGTCGTCGGCCATGGTCGAATTGCCCAGCGGGTGGCACGTGTGACCCTTGTCGGTCGAGTAGTACCCGAAGTCACACTCGCAAACGGGTGCCCCATTCGGGGTCAGAGGCTTGGCAATATCGTCGTTGCAGATGCCGTGAAGGCGGTCGCAGATGTCCGTACCCAGCAAGCACTCGTTCCAATAGAGCGGGTCTGAAACAGATGTGCTGGGTGAGGTGGAAGAGAGGCCAGGTGCGGCTTACTTTCGTCGCTTCCGTCTTTGCAATCCCTGACCCCGTCCATTGCCCATTGGTAGTACACGCAGCCACTTCTGGAGGCAGATGGAAAGCATGGAATCATGGTCAAATGCAAAGCATCACTTACCCGTCCTTGCAAGGGAATACACCAGGCGCGCCGTGCGTGCATAAGGTTTGCACTGCAAAGGAGACGTGGTCAGTTACCCTGTAAGCGGGTGTGTCAGTGAGTACTTACATCGGCTGTCAGCACAGAAGGTTCCAACGCTGGATGGCAAAACGCACTTGCAACCTGAAAAGTTGTGGCCTCTTCCTTACTGTGCCTAATGCGTAGCTGGCTAGTCCTTACCGTCGCACTTGGTGTAGCCGGCCACGCACCCTGGAAACGAAGAGTTGTTAGCTTGAGAGGGAGAGCGTGTAGGATAACTTACTCTCGTCCAGTCCATCCGAGCAGTCCTGCTTGCAATCGAGGTGCTGAGCGAACTGAATGCACTTGCCATCGGTGCATTGGAATGCTGCAAGGAAGAAGGAGAGGTGAGGGCAGATGAATGAGGTGATTGGTATGGGATACTTACTTCCGACTCCGCAGGTGCTGAAGTAAATGGCTCTGATGACGGCTAAAATGACAATTGACATCTGATGTCGACAGGTGCCCAGAAAGACAGTAAACTTACGGTCGAGTGGTCCTGGCGTTGGAATAAGCGTGGTGGTTGGTGGTGGCGGTGGTGGTGGTGGTGGTGGTGTCGGCACTGGTGTTGGTCTTGGTGTTGTCGGAGCTGGAGTAGGAGCTGGTGTTGGAGCTGGTGTAGGAGCCGGTGTTGGAGCTGGAGTGGCAGCTGGTGTTGGAGCTGGTGTAGGAGCCGGTGTTGGAGCTGGAGTGGCAGCTGGTGTTGGAGCTGGTGTAGGAGCCGGTGTTGGAGCTGGTGTTGGTCTTGGTGTTGTTGGAGCTGGAGTGGGAACTGGAGTGGGAGCTGGTGTCGGAGCTGGTGTTGGAGCTGGTGTTGGAGCTGGTGTAGGAGCCGGTGTTGGAGCTGGAGTGGCAGCTGGTGTTGGAGCTGGTGTAGGAGCCGGTGTTGGAGCTGGAGTGGGAGCTGGTGTTGGAGCTGGAGTGGGAGCTGGTGTCGGAGCTGGTGTTGGTCTTGGTGTTGTTGGAGCTGGTGTCGGAGCTGGAGTGGGAGCTGGTGTCGGAGCTGGTGTCGGAGCTGGAGTTGGAGCTGGTGTCTGAGCTGGTGTTGGAGCTGGCGTCGGAGCTGGAGTGGGTTTAGGGGTAGGAGGTGTGGGGATTGGCAAACAAAATATGCCGTCTCCCCAGAATCCAGGAGGGCAAGTGCAATAATACGATGCTTGGGGCAGATTGGTGCAGCTGGCATTTGATGGCTTATCACACAGGGCCAGCTTCCGAATCGGACTGCATTCGTTCAGCGTAACAGGATCTAAAATGCCAATATCAGTCAGTCTCATGATTAGCTGCAGTATATCTCAAGTTCTTCCACCTTCATCGCTGTTGTTCATACAGTCCGTTTCTCCGTCGCCTGCCCACTTGATCGGTAAGCAGGTCTGACGTCGACCAGGCACAGTCTCGACGCAATTGAACAGCGTGGTATCGGTTTGTGAGCACATCTTGGCCAAGCCTGCGTGTCAAAGGATAGAGAGCTCACTTCTTATGGGGTGTCCTCACGGAACTTACTTGGATCCACACATTCTCTTCCGATCGGCAGACAGGTGCAAAAGCATTTGAAGTAACCAGCCATACAGCCTATAACAAATTAATGTTTTTATCAGCGGCACGCTGTCGAGCGAGCTTTACCTTCATCCATGCCATTCGGACATTGATGCAAGCATTCGCCCCTGGTCGACAAGTCCTGGCAGGTCCCATTTCCGTAGCAGTCCAGTTTGTTAGGGCAGGTGGCCGACATCAGTTGTCGATTATTCACTGAAAGAGCGGCTGCAGTTGAGGTGGTCACTGTGATAGCCTACATTTGCACTTACTGAACGGCAGTGCCATGAAGGCGCCCCGACTAAATCTTTGGTACATCATACCCAAAGGGTCGAATCCGTGTATCTTAAATGAACAACTGGCTGGGTCTGTGATGAGGGCCAAGATGACCAGCATACCTTAATGTAGAACAGTCCATCCGGTGCCAGTATCGTATGTTCAGTCATCATATTTATGGCCATCGACGAGGTGGCTGGTGTCACGCCAGGCAATGTGACATAATGTAGAAGTGTGGGCGAGTACATGGGAGCTTTGGGATCGAATGGAGCAGCAACCACAATTTCAGGCACGCCTGTAAATGGAGCGCGCGTTAGACTGTGGGCATGTTATTCATACGAGAGCTTACCCAGTACAGGAGCCATCAGACGAGCGGCGTTCTTATCGGTAGTGCTATGAGTCCACTGGAAGGTGTATTCGACTGGTCCGGCAGCATCGATCCTGTATCTGATCGGGCACATGCTGTTGAGGGTTACCACCCACATTCCAGGCCCGCACTGACTGTACGTAGCAGTGCTCGCTAAATTTTGGATGGTGATACATACTGCCCCACTGTAACTCAGTGCCAGAGTATAGTCTCTGCCCGCTTGCAGACCAAAGCCTGGAATGGGGTCACGCATGAATGGGACAATTTAGAGCAGGGCATTTTACAGACCTCTGTTATCTCGGATGAAACTGACGGAGGGCCCGCATCCAGTGCTGCAGATAGACAGCTCGGTCAACTGCGGGTCGACCACGAAAGAGGTCATGTACGAGTTGTTGAGCGGGGTGCGGGAGCCATAGTCCAGAATGACGCGTGGTTTGACAGCGTCGTAGCCGAAGTAATAGTATATGGTCATGAGAGTTGTCTGCATGGTGGTACTGTCCACGACCATCAGCAGGCCGCCTGTCAAATCAGCCAGATTCTGGTACACGAGAGAGACACTGGGGTTCGAGCTGACTGGCAGACACGGATTATCGAACAGGATAAAATTCAGCTGAAAGGAAAGCAGTCTGACTGTGAGAGACCTTGCAAGGGGCCTTCTGGTGCTGCATTGCCTATGTGGGGAAACTGTTTTTGCAGACACATACATGGCATTGCTTGAGCATTGCAGACACGGCGTCGACGAGAGCCTGGCTCGTGCTCATGTTGGGTGCAGAGTCGACGAAGATGAATAGTTCACATCGTGGGGTCGCTTTGTTGAGCGCTGTCTGGATTCCGAGGAGGACGTTATTCGAACATTGTCCAGCCAGTGCGGCGCCAGGCGATGTCATCCACGAGTCGACAGCAGGCGCGAACTCTCCATAGTAGTACTTATCCGCGATCACCGATGCAGCTACAAAGCAAAATAATGTAGTGGCCACAGTGAAGAGGAGAGGGGGTGGCTTACAGACGTCTGTGTAGCCGACCAGAAGGTAATTGAAAACCCGCTGTGCCTCGACTGCTTGGAATTGACTGCTTGCGTTCTTGATGCTGTTTCCGAGCAGGGCTCGAATCGACGGCAGCGCCGACGAAGTATCGACCACGAATCCGATTGTGATCTGGTTGGCAGTCAGCTGTTGTGTTCTGGCTGTTGTGGTCGTAGGAGTAGTGGTCGTGGTTGTGGGTGTGGTCGTTGGTGTCGTGGTCGTTGTCGTTGTCGTTGGTGTAGTCGTTGGCGTTGTGGTCGTGGTCGTTGTTGTACGTGTAGTCGTTGGTGTCGTGGTCGTGGTTGTTGGCGTGGTCGTGGGTGTCGTGGTCGTGGTCGTGGTTGTCGGCGTGGTCGTTGGCGTTGTGGTCGTCGTCGTAGTTGTTGGCGTGGTTGTCGGCGTGGTCGTTGGCGTTGTGGTCGTCGTCGTAGTTGTTGGCGTGGTTGTCGGCGTGGTCGTTGGCGTTGTGGTCGTCGTCGTAGTTGTTGGCGTGGTCGTGGGTGTCGTGGTCGTGGTCGTTGTTGTAGGTGTAGTCGTAGGTGTCGTGGTCGTGGTTGTGGGCGTGGTCGTAGGTGTCGTGGTCGTGGTCGTTGGCGTGGTCGTTGGCGTTGTGGTCGTTGTAGTGGTTGTCGGCGTGGTCGTAGGTGTCGTCGTTGTGGTCGTGGTTGTCGGTGTTGTCGTTGTGGTGGTAGTAGGTGTAGTTGGTGCGGGTGTAGTAGGACAGTCGGACAGCCCCAGATAGCATGGATCTACAGCACCAGATCACATTCACTTCCGTCGTAGCACTAGCAAATGCAGTCATAAATGCCAATGCTCACTTTCGTCTTCGCCGCCTGAGCAATCTCTTTCGCCGTCCATGACCCATGCTCCCAACAGACATCGACCATCAGGGCACTTGAATATGTCATACACAGTGCTGCTGTTGCATATTTTTTGGTCTGTAAATCAATGCATCATAACTCCGATCCTAGATACCCAGTCGCGTTTTCATACTTATGTAGTCGAAGCACACGTATTTGGCCTGCTTTGGATCGACGCATTTGCAGCCATCGCACTTGACGAATCCGGGATAACATGCCTCGTCCGCCCCATCGTCACAGTCCTGCGAGTGTAATAAATGCGTGGGATCCGGCCTATTTACCCCTTCTTATCCCCTACCTTTACACAGTCTCGGAACTTGGTGAAACTAACACATGATCCGTTTCCGCACTGAATTTGTAGTGGATAGGCAGAGCAGGTTCCCGGGAGCCTCGAGTCCAAGTCTAGAATATGGCTTGATATCGTGTGAGCACTTGTCGTTAGTGCCCTAGCTTACCTATTTCGCACGTCTGCGTTGCCGGGGCATAGATCCATCCTTTCTTGCATTGACAGGTGTACGGCTTTCCAAGAGTCCACGTGCATACGGAGTTGTTGGGACAGTAGTACGCGTTTGGAAATAGGCATTGATTAACGAAGGTCGGGTCTGAAAGTATTCCTTTGGCAGCTATCTGCAACAGCTCTAACCAGTCTCACCTTCATCTGAGCCATCATTGCAGTCGGCCACTCCGTCCCACACCCAGGCGTTGAGGATACATTGACCGCCAGTCGCACAAGCCCACGTGTTTCCGAGGTTACAGACGGGTACTGCGTGCAAAAGGCAGGGCTGTACTTGCTTTGGTCATGCTAATGGTCCTGTTCATGACTTACCATTGTAGTCTACACACTTCTGCTTGACAGCAGTAGGCTCGACGCACTTGCATTTGTCTGAAGACAAGCTGAATAGCATATAGTAACCTCCTATTTGACACTTACTTACCGCACTTGGTTGTGGCATCACGGCACACTGAAAAATTGTGTCCTAGCTTAGTGGGCACTGCAGTGGCCTGCACACGGCTTACTTTCATCGGCTCCATTCGGACAGTCCTTCACGCAGTCCATGTGCTTGTCAGCTGGTATACACTTCGATGTAGGCGAGCTTGGATCACACACGAACATGGTCGTGTTGGTACCACATGCATTTGGTTTTAAGTAATTGGCGAGATCTAAAAGCTCAGAGTGCCCCGTCTCGCCAGCTACTGTGTGAATAAGTTGACTCACTTAAGCCGCTAGTTAGCCGTAACTGGACAAGAATGACCAGTCCGAGAACGGCGCGGCATGGCACGTATCGCATACGCAGATCCATCTCTGAATCTGCCTGTACAGGACTACGGACAGGACTCGATGGAACCGTATGAAAAGAAGAAAAATGGAGAAAATTTTCTCCATTTCTCGTTGCCTAGGTTGAAGGCCTATTTCGTCGTTTCGGTCGCTAGGCGCCACAGTGATCGCTAAGCGACGCATCCAAAACTGACAGAAGCCCTGCCTATTTAATTCGAGAAGATAACCCGGGGCTCTTTTTTAATTCTTCTTGTCACCCTGGAAACCTTAGCTTTGGCGACGAAAAGTTTATTCCCTTTTTCTTTCTCCATCTTCGATTCTTTTTTCGTTCTGTAAGAATGTGAATAGGAATTGTTTTCAGGAATGAAAGGAAATGGAGAGGCCAGGCGAGCCTCAGTCAGAGGATCAGAGGGGCTATGGGATATGAGCAGGTGAGGATTCAAAGGAATGCGAGATAGGAGGCCATATGAATAGCGAGGGCCTTTGTGAGTGTACCCAAAGGCCCGATGCTTTCCAGTTGTTTCAGGGTGTGCAGACCAAGAGTGGTTCGACACTGAAAATGGTCACAAACACAGGCCTGCTGTGGCCAAACTAGCAAAAAGCTGGAGTTTTCGCATTATGACTCGGCTATTGTATCTTTGGCCCGTCACTTGCCTTTGTCTGATATACAGTATGTATATCGTAGTGTCGCAGAATCAGCATGAGCGCCCGGCTTCTCTGTATGAAGTGCTGTATAGCTCTCAGCAGTCTTATCATGGTACGAAGGCAGTGCAGCCAGTTATGCGTACCTCACAGTCGGACTATCCGCCCAACCACGACGGGGACATGTAGACATGCATCGCACTATTGGTGGTTAGATAAAGCCCGAGACGCATACACTGCTCCCGAGTTGTGCCTTGCTCCGAGATTGCATCAAGCCAAATTATTAGAAGCACAAGTGCTACAAGCAACTGGCACTTGGGAAACTGGGTTTCTTTCTCTTATTCCAACTTCACAAAAGCGAGTTTCGATGGAGACATTGTGATGCGGCTATGTCGCAGTGGCTAGTAATTTGGACCCTAGAGTCTAATTTGGAAAGCCTTAGGGTGGAAGTCATTCATAATAAATTATTATAATGGTTCGAAGCGACCTCAGCGAAGAAAAATTGGACGCTTCCATCGTATCCCACTCTCTGACTCTCTGTGAGCACTGGTGCAAAGCCAGAACAAGAATACAAACAGCAAATTGTAAATGCCAATGTCATACACATCACACACGATAGGCGAGAATCTCGACAGCCCCAGTGGGACAGGACCAAAGTTGAGGAGATCAAACCAGAACTTAATGGTGTGTCACATGTGGTAGTGTATTGGTGCAACTTATCAGAGCCGGTGTGGTCGAAGCTGAAGTGCACAGTGTGGTCCGCGTTGAGGATGTATTGGCAAACAGGCGCGTAGGTGTAGTGGTATACCGCCCATGTACAGTAATGGGCATCACAGGCTATGCAGGAAACGTTGGAGACGATATTTGTGCCTTCAAGTAAAATTGAAGCGAGCTTGGGGCTGCACACTAGCTGTCAATAGAAGAGTACAGTACTCTCTTTATGATTCGAGCCTTGTGCTCAGCGTGCCGGTGTCACATGTCAAAGAAAGGGAGTCACTTCGACATGCTTGTGCATGTCATGTAAAATTCCCCCTGGGGGATGGTCATGTCATATCCCCCTCCTCCGCAATAATGACCTCTGCGTTTTTTCTGGTGTTTTGTTGTTGGGCTGTCATTGGCCGAGTTTTCACGATCGTGCAAGGTAGTTTTTCGCGAACGATTCGTGAGGAAGCGAACAGCAACGTGGAATTTCATAAGTTGCTTCACGGCGGCAATCGCTCAATTATCGTTTGCTTGATAAAGCAGTGCAAGCTCGACCAACAACAACTGGTGAGTGTACCTACACAGTAGCCCAAGGCGCTACTTTCGAGAAAGCTGAAAAAGTGCATAATGGCGGTTAGCAACACATTTTGTCATGAAAAACGACCACATACTTTATCGTTGTGCTTTTGAGTGAGAGTAAATGCGGAAGGGGAGTGAGTGATTGAGTGATATGTTGAGTGTTAATCTGTGATCAGATACGGAAAACCGAAAATCAGTATGACCTCAGCGGCTTGCATTGCACAGCCGTTGTAATTGGCTTCCATGACCCTTATGCAATAGCATGCGCAGGAAGACAATGAACCGTACTTTGGACCAGTGATCCTAGTAGATTTAAGGGCGTGCAAGTAAAATGACAGGGAGACTAAGAGGGCCGATATGCGTTATAGAAAACATGCCTACGTATTTACTTACAATCATAATTATCGGGCCAGCTTCCGCGTCTTCGGGTAAACAAGGCAAATGCTGCTCAAATTTTTGCTTATGCTACTTTTTTCTAAGTCTGAGCCTGTTTCGGGTCAATATTTTGTTTGGCAAGTGCAAAACAGTGAAGGACGCGGAAAGTGCAAGGGGGTGGTATCAGTACGATAGACCGGTAGTCGACAAAATTTCTACTCCTACCCCTAGAGTAGGTGTAATGGCCATATACTTTAGCGTATGCTATTGCTCCTACCCTAGGGGTAGGTGTAGAAATTTTGTCGACTATAAATGCGCCTTCAAGGAGTCAACATCACTGGCACTGTACCTGGGTGACATCTCCGAATATAGATTCCTATGTTATAAAGTGTTTGTACCTGAGCATCATCCAAGATGTGTGCGGTTTCGTCATTCCATTTTAAGAAGTGCTTGTTGGTATTATAGCCATGGTTGTTCTCCTAGGAATCAAATAAACGATTTTTCTAACAAAATCTGTGGATTATTTTGATACCTAATTTTCACGTGATCACGTGATGGTAACAGAGACAGCGACGAAAGAGAATTCTGCAGCCGATGATGCGGCTGCCGACGGGCATACACCGGCTGCTGTGAGCAAACAGTCGTATTTGGCCGTTCAAGACTTATCCAAATTAGATGTTAGCAAACTGACCCCACTGACGCCCGAAGTGATCAGTCGTCAAGCTACTATCAACATTGGAACGATCGGTCACGTAGCCCACGGAAAATCGACCGTGGTGAAGGCTATTTCGGGCGTTCAAACTGTACGATTCAAGAACGAACTGGAACGAAATATTACGATCAAGTTGGGCTATGCTAACGCCAAAGTATATCAGTGCGATAATCCCGATTGTCCGCGTCCGGCCTGCTATCGATCGGCTGGTAGCTCAAATCCAGATTCGTTGCCGTGCGAGCGATCGGGATGCGGTGGTCATTTTAAAGTAAGTGGGGCAAAACACGGGTGCTCACAGCTGCTTTCGCGGCGGCCACACCTAGACTTGCGAATGCTGTAGCAACCTCAGGTAGCCGTAAATTTTAACGTTTTCTTGGCTTGTTATATCAAGCTACAGTACCTGCAAAAACATGTAAAAACTAGCTGTTTTAAAACTGCCCTGTCCTTCACACAGTAATGGGTGAGTGACCGAATCAAGCAGTATATATTAAAATGTTGTCACTTTCTCATGGCCCATTTGTTCACCCACCGTTTCAGAAAGATGCTGGATGGGGGATAGAATGACTAGTAGGAAGTACTGGTAGCTAAGACACCTCAATTGACTTTTCTACTCCCTTCCTGAGTTCGAGTGAGTGTGGATGCT
This sequence comes from Mesodorylaimus sp. YZB2_4, assembly GCA_030248295.1. Classification (NCBI taxonomy): domain Eukaryota; kingdom Metazoa; phylum Nematoda; class Enoplea; order Dorylaimida; family Dorylaimidae; genus Mesodorylaimus; species Mesodorylaimus sp. YZB2_4. Next base: position 73,923 of record JASANH010000585.1, on the reverse strand, counting down.
ATAATCAGTTGAACTTCGACTGTCTTTTAACCCCATTCTAGTATGTCCTTTCCATTTCAGTTGGTTCGCCATGTATCATTTGTGGATTGTCCCGGCCACGATATTCTGATGGCAACCATGTTGAACGGAGCAGCCGTCATGGATGCTGCTCTATTGCTGGTCGCTGGCAACGAATCGTGCCCCCAGCCGCAAACGAGCGAACATTTAGCAGCGATCGAAATTATGAAACTAAACCATATTTTAATTCTTCAAAACAAAATCGATTTGATCAAGGAAAGTCAAGCTCGAGAACAGTATAATCAAATCAAGGACTTCGTCACGGGCACCATCGCCGAGACCGCGCCTGTGGTACCAATTTCGGCTCAGTTGAAATACAATATCGAGGTAGGCATAATATATTTACCCTCCCGCCCATCTCATCTTTTTGGCAAATGTTGACAGAGGCCCACTTACAAAAGGCTTTAGGTTACTTGGTGAGATTTCTAATGCGTGGACAAAACAATCTGCCCGTTTGCAGGTAATTTGCGAGTACATCTGCAAGAAGATTCCTATCCCGCTCCGTGATTTTGCGTCCGATGCCCGTTTGATTGTTATTCGTTCGTTTGATGTCAACAAACCGGGTTCTGAAGTATCCGATTTGAAAGGTGGCGTTGCTGGTGGGAGCATTTTGCGAGGTAAGAATTAGCTTGGCTTTATTCTTATTGTTGGCTGAAAACGCTCGTTGGTGATGCTTTTTTGTTCCAAGCACTGCATCTCAATCAAGTTCTATCTCTTTAATTCTTTTCAGGCGTTTTGCGGGTTGGTCAAGAGATTGAAGTCCGGCCAGGAATCATATCGAAAGCTAGCGATGGCAAGCTGACGTGCCGTCCAATCTACAGCCGCATCGTTTCGTTGTTCGCTGAGCAGAACGAGCTGCAGTACGCAGTGCCGGGAGGTTTGATTGGCGTTGGTACCAAGATCGATCCAACATTGTGCCGTGCCGACCGTCTCGTCGGTCAAGTGCTGGGCGCTGTTGGCAGCTTGCCCGATATCTTCACGGAAATCGAAATCAGCTACTTCTTGTTGCGTCGCCTTCTCGGTGTTCGCACGGAGGGTGATCGTCGTGGAGCCAAGGTGCAAAAGCTGACAAAGAACGAGATCCTGATGGTTAATATTGGATCGTTATCTACTGGTGGTCGAGTGATCGCCTGCAAGGGCGACTTGGCTAAGATCGCCTTGACACAACCCGTCTGCACTGAAGTTCGAGAAAAAATCGCTTTGTCACGTCGTATCGATAAGCATTGGCGTCTGATCGGTTGGGGACAGATCAGGCGTGGTATCACGATCAAACCGATGGGGCTGGAGGACTAAAGTATAGTTTGTTGTTGAGCCGTGTTTGACCGTTTTTTGGGCAAAAGGTCGTTTAAGGGTGGCCCGTGTTATTTGTTTCTGATAGAATTACTTGAACTGGGTTTTCATAAAGGGGTCGTTTCTCCATTCAAACATTCGACGATTGGGCTATCTGTCCTCGAGTGCACCAGCACAGAAGTACAAACGAGTTTATATGAGCATGAATGCGCATAAAATGGAAGTCCACGTAGAAATGAATATGCCTGGCCTGGATGACCTCAGAACATGCACAACTACCAATCGATAATCGCCTCGCGCGAAATACGTCAACAAAAATGTTTCACAGCATTCTCGGTAGTCTTGCGCGCACTGCCCGTGCTGCGCCAAACCAAATCCAGAAAATGTCATGAGCTGCGTAGAGCATAAATAACAGGCGGCTACAGAACACGAAAAAAAGCAGAACTTACAAGGTTGGCCTGCTGATATGACCAGAGCATGTCTCACCATTCTTACACAACAATCGAATCGCGCTCGAAGTGAATCCCGTATGTACACCGTGTTCACTGGCCTCGTCATCGACAGCGCACCCCACGGACACAACAGTAACGAACTGTGCTAAGTTCAGACCACGCTAGGCTTCAGTCGGTGCCACGGACTAGGACTGCGATCATCGCCCAGGCTGTCCGCATCGTCCGCCAGAACTGCGCCAGGGGGACTCAGCATCAACGGCGGCAACGAAGACGACTGCGCCTGTTGCTCGGAAGAATCGTGTCTTCGCGGCATCTCCTCGACGAATTCAACCGCCTTCTGCCTTCCAAGCCGGGCCAGCGCTTGGCTATAAGACGGAGGAGGCGGCTTCGCGGCGGTGCCCATTTGAGGGATTTGCGGTGGTGGTGCTGGAACAGATATCTTTTTGGCCACAAGATGACCGCCCGCTGAATCCACTACTGCTGCTGATGGCTGCGCCCGAGGTTCTCGTTGATCGCCAGAACCAGGCAGACTAGACGACGACTTCAGAATACCCTGCGGCTTGAGTGGGGCGCGAGGGATCGCTGTCGATGGGGGTGGTTTCGACGTAGTATTGAAGGTAACCATTTCAATGCCGCCCGCCGCCACAGCGGGACCGTCTCCACCGGATCGATCAGGATCATACTGACGCATATGAGTCGGAGCCGGCGTATAAGCAATTGGTTTCGACGACGGCTCGTAAGACCACGTGACCGTGCTCGTATCGACGTTGCCCGTTTTCAGAACTGGCCGTTGCCTATCGGAATAATGGACACCCGTGCGATCGCTGATATCGCCTTGTTCTTCCCACACATCGCCACTTTCTGGTGCGCTCAAAACTTTTATCAGCGGAAGTCGAGATGAGCCAGACAAAACGCCAGCACCGGCCTGACGTCGTCGAAGAATCGAGCCAGCTTCCGACATCGATGATGACATGTCGGTGGCATTGTCGGGGGACAACGCCACAACTCGTTCTCGTCTTTGATCCGCGCCAATCCTCGTCAACGCCGTTGGTGCCATATAAGTCGATACGTGGTTATGATGGATGGGCAGGAACGGCTCCTTCACCGCCAGCATATCGTCCGCTGCAGTCGTTCGTGCCGGATGATAATTCTGCGGGAACGCCGTGATGTCGCCAGACCTCACAGTACTCGAATTCGAATCGAGCTTGTTAATCGTCGATGATTTCAATAACTGCGAGTCCTCCGATGACAAAGCGTGCAAGCTATTCGTAGCATTCAATGGCCCCGCACTAACTGGCCGAGCACTTTGGGACGCCGCACGTCGAATATGCTGCAACTGCTTCCTCCCCCGACGCCTTTGGCAACAAATCACGGCCACGATTATCAGCACCAACAATAAAAATAACGACGCCCCAGCCGCAACTATTTCCTTCGAATAACCTTAAAACCAACGAGTCTGCATCGATATCTTCTACGAGGCACCGCACAGCCGCACTTACAATTTTCCTCGTCACTCTCGTCCAATTCGGCGCAATTCGGAATGCCGTCACACAGCAGCGACTTGTCAATGCAATACCGTCTACGCTCAGCGCAAACCGTCTGCGTTTCGTCCAAACAGTAGTCCCCGCCCCGGCAAAGAAATTTGTCGCACTGTGCTAAAACGACGGCACAGCTCAGCACACGACCACAGCCTAGTCCAGAAACCAACTTACTGGTCTTTTCGTCGACTGGCATAACTTCGGTCCACACGAGATAAAAACCAACCGGCGAACCGTAGTCTTGGCGCCGAGCGAACATAGCATTCGGAGGCGGTTTCGTCGTGTTGAATCTAGAACATGATACCTTACAGTTACATAACAGCCAGCACTCACCATACACATACCTGACTACCATTCGATTCCGAGTAGACATGTAGGAACGAGCACCTTCTTCTTTGTAGTATTTGTCCTCCCCGCAGAACCGGACCATATGCCTTTCGTGCGGCGTGGTATTATTCTCGTAAATATAGTGAGCATATCCATCGATCACGGACAACTGCGCCTCGCAATCCGTTTTCGACGTCGTCAACTAAAACACGGCACTTTTCCACATGGCACAGTGGTCGTTAATCCGAACCGGCACGAACCTGCAATTCCAATATCCGCACATAGATCTTTTTACCCGGGTCAACGCGGATCACCCAATTGCATTCAATATTTTCGGGATACCCTACATCAAACGCATCATAGGAATAGATTCTTCCATCTCTCACCAGCATCAGCTTACTGTCAGGGTAGCCAGGACTTTGTATGGTCCCACCATAAACGCCCTTCGCGATTCCACCGCATCCGTGAGCCTGAGGATTCGATTTGCCACTATATCTACTATCGGGCGGTGGTAGCTGACCTAAACTTACAAAATTTCTTCAGCTCTATTCCAACACGCAAAATAGCACAGCTTACTTTCATGAATGAACATATAAGTACCGTTGAAACCTTGAAAATGTTTCGTATAAGACGACTGAAAGATAATGTCGACGGCCTGTTGCATGGTCTTGAAATCGGGTGGTTTATTCGTGCCGCAATACCGTCCGCTGACATGCTGTACATTGTGGTAGTCGATAACGATCACTTCCACGTAGTCGCGCATACACCTGCAACAAACCGTGTGGTTGTGCGCGACCCAAAGGGTATACAACAAACTTCATTAACCCTTTCCCAGGCCAGACACGCAATTAGTTGCACTATTTCCCTGTCGCACTCGCCACAAACAATACACACCCATCACTAATTTGTTGTGGAGCGCCACAAATTTCCTCTGGGACTCGAAAACACGTATCGAAGAAGAGCACTCATTAAAAACGGCCATCCGATTAGGAAGTAGCGCTCAACCTGAGCCAGCCCCCAGCGCGGAACCTACGCCCCAAGCATCGTCCACAAGTATCCTAGTGCAAGCCAAGTGCAAACGGTACTCACAGGCCGTTGGCCGAAAACGGTTCCTCCAACACGAACGTGCCCCACATGATCCAAACCACTTCTTCCGGTGCGGCGCGAAAGTGAAATCGCGTCCTTGCGTTCTCTGGATAGGCGTTAGGGAAGTTGGGCGATGAGAACTCGCCAGTTTTTGATCCATCTCGACTCACGAAGGTCTTGATTTCAACTTCCGCTGCGTCGTTATCTTCTCCTAAAGATCGTTAAAATCGTCATCTAGGCATTAAGAATGTATGGCCACTTTATTGCGTGATAAATAACTGGGTAGGGAGACCTCGCTGTTTCCCTATTTGTCTCCGCCCCGCCCTGTTAGCGAAGCAGGTCATTCGCTAGCTTCTTTGTTTTCAACCAAACGGACACTTATCGATCCGGAATTCAGAGCCAGCAAAAGCAAACGGGAAGGAAAGGATATGTAGATAGATGAGGAGAGCGTGCGACAAAACAAATTTGTCGCCCCGCTCCAGCTCTCTCGGGATGCAGATGGCCGGCCGAATGGCCCGCTTAGTGAAGAACCGACCAAGAAAAACTGTCGCATCCCATTTCCATTCCCCGAATATAACATCCTCTGATAATTGATTTCCCCTAACATCTAGCCATTCGGCCACGTCCCTGCCTACAACCCGTCCACCCAGCCCAGACTACGTTTATCCGCCCATTCTGCGCCCTCGCACTCGCAACCCTCGCCATACCACTACAGTTAAAGCATCATCAAAGAGAGAAAACCAAACGGACTGGACACCAGAGCAGGTACTAAGCACACAGTAAATAAGAGAAACAAGACTAGCAGTCTATTTACCTAGAAATCATGCAAACCCAACGGAAACATCCACCATTGCCTCAGTCACTTATCCAACCGAGATTTCGGCTAAAAACGAAACAGCATGCTTGATGGAGGTGAAGAATGAAACCAAAGGAACTTATTCAATCCACCAAGAAAAACCAAAATTCAGGGTGAGAGTGAAATGAAGACACTGCCCCGAGCCTGGCTACTTACGTGGATCGAAATTTGCAGTTGAGCCGACCATGGAAATATGGCAGAAGAATATAAGCAATGACTGAAGTATTAGGGAAGCGCGGGATCGAGGGCAGCTAGTCAACGGGCTGCTGATGATTGAACGAGCACCGCCATGCCGCCTCATTGGTCATCGGAACTCGATAGCCGTCGAATCATGTGGTGGTGCCCTAATCCGCCCGAGAATGCCTGGAAACACGGAAGGAAAGAGGCTTTTAAAAACTACTACTCAATTCGGAAACGCGATTGAGACGCTAATAAAACGCCGCCAGTGATCACAGCGCCGGCGACTGAGTGAGTCCCCGTCCGCGCTAGTGAAGAGATGAAGCTTCAAGCTCCTTGCCCACTTCGTACAAAGACGGCGCCCTCGCTTAGAAATGGACGAGCAAAAGCCTAGGTAATAAAAGCGAGCCGAGCTCATCTCCCAAAACGGCTGCCGGATGGACAGCCATAGCTCCTGAAGAAGACGGCGACGAAACTCAATGTAGGTAGTGGCCACCATCACTACACCCGTTGCCGTTAGGGGCTACGTAATAAACACGAACTAGACACGAATTCGATCGTTTCGATTCGACGAAGACACTTTCGCCAAGCTATTAATTCAATCATCCCTCAGGAAATCGCACTGACACAGGCTGGCGCTCTTGCGGGCGCCACGCTTTTTCCATCCTACCCTCCTGACAGGCGACTAACGTAAGCTGCCACGAGCCTAACCGAGCTTAGCCTCTTTTCACGAACCAGAGAGCTCTTTCAGGCAACTTGCACGCAATTAGTTAGACTCGTTTTGGTGAAGGTCGTCTTGCATCCACAGTTCAACTTTAGTAGGTCAAAACAGAGCTAGGTACATATCATTTGCAGCCAGCACGGCAACCGACGGCTCGCTCAAAATGAGGATGCGAAGCTCCCATATGATAGATCGCATGTCAAAGCACAACACAAGACCTGAATTACGCAGCCGCTTTTTCAAATCAATCTTCTTACCCCGTAAAGACCGATTTCCAAAATACGGTAGTACACGATTCTAGTCCCCCAAAACGGCTGGCCAAATTGACGAAAACGATGACATTGGCTAATTTAGTGCACGCCTCGAAGCTACTAAAATAACCGGTCCACTAAATAAGTCTGCTCCGATGCGGGGAGTAGGACGGGCAAATCCAAATCCATATTTGGCCTGGCTGAGCCACAGTAATCCCGAAGCACGCACTAAATTTGGTAAAATAGGGTTTGAGTTTTTACTCGCGCAATAAAATTCAAAACCGGTGCAGTCTGCCGTAAAAACCAAATTCACATGTGATTTATTTAAGTCTTTTAATTTTCTGTAAACTACCAGACTGTGTTTTTATGAACTATGGTTTACTTCGATTACTTACCGAATCTGATGGTAAGCTTGCGGGCTTCGGCCAGAGCGCACCGTGGATCGTGGATGAATGAATAAACAAATCGAATCGAATCGAACCAACGGTGAATAAATAAATTTGATTTCCTATAGAAAGCTCAACCGGCTTTTATGCGCGGTGCTTTGTGCAGCTGCCATCTGTTTCGTATCACGAGGAAGAAGTTCTGAACAGAAAGTGCTTGTCGTTACCACGTAGCCTAATTGGATTGTTTCGTGTGCAATGGCGGCTCGTTGGCAGTCATTCTAAAAGGAAAGCTTGCCGCCGCAATTTTCTAACCTCATCTGGCTGATGCTATGGGCAGTAGCGACTCATCTAGTTTAGAATTGCCCTGTTTAGAAGGCCTCGAAGAATGGGAACGCCGAAAAATTATGATGGTTCTGCAACGCGACTTGGATATTCAGAAACAAAAGGATTTGCAAGTTAGGTACGAGTTGCTAAGTACGATGCTTTCACGTCTTTCAGTGCCTCGATAGATTATTGGTACGCTAAGGCCAACAGAATTTTGGAGAGGTCATTAAGTTCACGAACACTTTTCTTGAATTCTGGGGAGCTAGACTACGTGTTTTTCTGCACCAGATGCAGGCTAAGAAATCTTTTTGACGTAGGCCTAATGTAATGGTGTTTTACTTTCAGGCGTCTTCGAGCCGAAATAGAAAAATTAGCGCAACCGATGGATAATAAAAGCCCCGAAAAATGCTGCCTTCGTTGTCGAGTTCCTCTTGGTCTTCTCTTGAATTCTGGTGCTGCCTGTCCGAAATGTCACGAACGTGTGTGCATCTCGTGTCGTGTTCAGTCTGAAGGCTGTCGTCTCGGCTGGATGTGTGTTCTCTGCGACAAGAAGCGGTAAGCAGCGCTTGTGCTCTACAGTCGCTTTACAATCTTTAAATCTGCTTTCAGGCAATACGCAGTTTTGACCGGCGAATGGATTCAGCCGATCAACAATCGAGCAAAACGGGGACGAAGTTTAACAAAAAGCAATTCTACATTAGCTTTGCGTATTCGACCCACCAATACCGAAAATGATTATTTCCCAGCCGCAAATTCGGTCACGACTGAATCATCCGTTTCTGGATTGCTTCTGCGTCAATTACGAGAAGAATCGATGCAGTCATGGCGTAAGACTGGTGTTATACTGCGCCTGCCAATTAGCTCTTATTATCTTCATTCCTTAGACAAAGTCGACACGGCGGGCTTACCGCCTCAAACGAATCGGACCTCGCAAACGAAACTGGATGATGATGGGTTCAAATTTGAAGACGAAACTGACAATCTGAGGCCTCGTTCGCCTAGTTTGCACGCTTCGGTCGGCCGGTCTTCTTGGCGTCAGAGCATGACTGCTGTTGGAGCGTAAGTCGGAAATTTTAATTTTCGGGCATCAGTCAGAATTTTATGCGCTGGAATTTTCCGCACTTTGCATGAAAGTTTTGAGTTGATGGCGAGAATAGTAGGGCTCGCATTATGCTATGAATCGAGTAATTATGAAGCTGCAGTTATTTCTATTCGCATTTTAAACAGTTACATTTGAATGCACGAAAAGGAATTTTAGATGCGACATTTCATTCTTTCTATTTTAGAACATGACTCTTGTTTTACTTTCAGAGTGGGCGCTTTTACGCATGCGAAGCACGAACCCGTGCATTCTAATTCGTGGTCATGTTCGAAGGATACGGATTCGTCGCAGGGAAATTTAAGCAATGCTGTGCCTGAACTACGAGTCGAGCATATTGAAGAAGAGACGATTCGCGGATCGAGTATACGAAAATCATGGCGAGAAGCGACCATGGAACGTTCGCTTTTGAATGCATTTAATCGAGGTAAGATGCTCGTGGTCGGGAATTGGAATCAGCCTGTACCTGAATGGGGATCATCCATGCTGGTGATCGCGAGCGGGGTGCAAATGTCTGGGCCCAGCACAACTGGAAAAACATGTTGTTTGCTAGTGAAAAGAACAAAGCTCGTTCTTTGCAGCTTCATTTGCTCGTGCTGGATAAAGTAAGACGTATGTCGTGTGCATCACGTAGTGATAGTTGACTGGACCGTACATGTGTCTACCAGCATGTAGTGTCACTACCCATTCACCGCTTGCTCTACTGCACGTTGCCCCCTGTGTAGTGTAGTGCATAGTGCCTCTTATTCTATTGTCAATTACATTTTTTCTGGTTTCAGGCGCCCGCTGTCCGTCTGTTCCATATCAGCTTGACTCGACTGCCAAATCTGACAATTCGTTGACGTCGTTACTGAGCGTGCACAATGTCCGAGTCAGTGTGCGCTGTAAGTGTTAAGTGCTGGCTTCTATCTTATTTCTGACCGAGTTTTTATTCTTGTTAGCTACGTCAAGCGACAATGTGTCCGCTGCAGCCATGGCTTCGCCTCGTGATCGGAACCCATCAGGCAGCTCACCTCGCCCGAAACAGCATTCGGACAACGATATACGAGCCGCCGTTGTTGCTGCGTTCGTGGCGGCGGGTGCTGAGCGGAAACGACAAAACCAATCTGGTGGCGATAAGAAATACGAATTGATGCGTCCTGCTTCGGTAAGGGCTGGTCTGTTGTCATAGTTGGTCTAGCGGTCGACCCCGTCCTTGGGAAAATGTGGTCGGGGTATCCCGACATTTCTCATGAACTACTGTCATTGTTACAGTCCAAGTAGGAAGTCAGTCAATGTAGGCATTGACAGCAATGCCATCATTGATTAGATAGTATGTGCAGATTGACCGATTTACCTGTTTGATTGTGTCAGTTATGGGGAGAGGACTAACCGCAGCAATGCTTCGTATTAGCCTATGCATCATCAATACGTGCGTCTTAATTGAAAATGCGTAGACATTGGTTAAGGGGTGATATGTACCTAGAGGACTTTGAAAAGGGTCCAACCGGGGGTAAGAGGCTTCCAGGCATGTACTGCGGACTGTTTTAATTGATATTGCACCACCACCTAGTGCATATGACTGGTCTTTAACCTCAGTTTAACCGGCCAAGCACTATTACTGCACATTTCCAAGGTCCATTTTCCATTGTAGCATCTAATTTTCAACAGTTTTAACCATCCACGACCACCGCCTGTGTGACCTGTGCCCTATCCCGATTATTTCTACAATCTGCATAACGCTCTTACCCTAGATGCGTTTATGGCAGTCCTACTTCGCTAAAGCTCAGTCATATAACATCCAGTATTTTCCATTCAACAAGTCGCAGTGTTATTTGTGTTTGCATCACGCTTGCATGCAGAGCATTCTTGTAGTTTTTCTGTGCTATGTCAAAATCAATGGAGATACAAGAATGTCACATCAAAATTTTTCGTCCAAGATTCAAACAGTTGCGAACCGTCAGCCAGGAGCTTGCTCCACTCTGACCGGACGCTAACTGGCCAGTATTAAAATGATGTTTTAATTTAGCAAAATTCAAGCGGAACGACGAACGATATTTCGGAATCGTGGGATGATAATACGTCTTTATCGTGCGAAAGTGTAATTAGCCTGGGCTCGTGCTCGGTTAGTTCGTCAGTAAAAAAGGTAGGATTTTTTCGAAGATAAAAAAGTGTTTCACGATTATATGACCAACTTTTACTGTAGACGACAAGACGCGCAAAAGAAGACTCTCGCAGCTCGATGAATTCGGATTATTCTACGAAGATCACTGTTCAAGGGGAAATATTGCTGGCTTGTAATTATAATTGTGTGGACGGATCGTTGGAAGTGCACGTGATCAGATGTCGAAATCTGTATCCAATGAATTCGAAGAAGAATCGTTCGAATCCGTAAGTAAATTGAGTGCTTCTAGTGGATCTCGCCGAAGTAGCCTCTCACTATTTGGGTGCAAATGAAATGCCTGTTTGTCGCCTCAGAACGAGAGGGAAAATATAAGAAAGCGGTCTGTGAACAGGGAAGTCACGCTCGGCTCTGTTTATTCGTTTGCTTTCAAACATTTGTTTGACTTCGATGCGTGTTTTTTATAAAACAATTTGTTTTTATGCAGGTACGTGAAGATGTATTTGCTGCCGGATGTGTCTGCGACGGGAAAGAGAAAGACGCGTGTGAAACGTAGAACTATAGATCCAGAATTCGATGAAGTGTTGAAGGTATGTGCGAGTTGTATTTGGAATTGTTTGAGGATGAATTGTGTGTTCTTTCAGTTTCCTGGTTTGACAAAATCGGAGGTAGAATCGAGAACATTGTTAATTACGGTTTGGCATTGCGACGTGTTGAACAAAAGTCACTTTATGGGCGAAATTCATTTGAGATTATCCGACTATCCGTGGCTGCCAGGCGAGACGTACTGGGTGCCATTTGGGCCGCATGTGGTAAGCGAAAGTCAGTTTTCCTCGAATGATTGGTGAAACGATTGTTTATTGCAGTCGCAACGGAAACCTCAGAAAAGGCTTCAACTGCCCGACGTGATGGTTAGCTTGAAATTCAATTGCCCGGTGGTGGGAGGACGTCGAGCGTCGGCGGCTGGTTCGTTGCAGTGCTTGGTGCGGTGTCCTCAGAACCTTCCAGCGTCGCGTGTGGCGAATGGCGCTCTGTGTTATATAAAATGGTGAGGTACTTGTGTTAGTGATCATTGCACGACGGACTGAACGATTTGTTTTAGCTATCTCTATCCGGACCGTCGCAAGCTGACCAAGCAGAAATCGCCAGTGATAAAGCTCGGAGCTGATTCGACATGGAAGCACACTTTTGTTTACGATGACCTGTCGATGGAGGATTTACAAGAACGATGTTTGGAGCTGACCGTGTGGGCTCATCAGCGCGTTGGCTCGAATGAATTTCTTGGTGGGACTCGCTTGAATGTTGGCAGTGGTAAGGGATGTCGGGCTGCTCGTGTGGTTGTAGTCTGACGCATGGTTTTTCTTCTGCAGGTTACTCTGACGGCGAGAAAGTGGATTGGATGGATAGCAGCGTGGAGGAAGCGTTCGCGTGGAAGGCTATGCTGGCCAGACCGAACACGTGGGTGGATGCTACCATACCGTTGCGTGTCGATATGGAATCGAAGCTGTAGATAAGTGCTGCATATTCAATAATCAATCGGGGCAATTTCGGTTTTGATATCCTTCAAGTTTAATATTTTTTGATTCAGCATTTTGCCATGTCTTTTTTAGTGCCCTGGTGAGTGGGCCTAATAGTTTTGAGGGTTGTGGCGAGCTTTAGTCGCATTCGATAATAATCTGGTCAGGGAGTTTTCGATAGCTTTATATTTCCATAGGAAGTCGTAACTGTATTGGGGTTCTTGGAGTAAGTATATTTTCGTGTCAATACTATCTGTTTAAGAATTTAGCATGTGTTTGCAACCCGGCCGGGCAGGCGTAGGAGAGAGTGCGGCATGGCAAAAACTCCAAGTGAAGCAGGTAAGTCTTACGACTATACCTGCGGCTGAAACATCAACCCGAGCGGTTGACTTATCCCATCCAGGATAGAGTATTGATTACTCTCCCACTCGCCACGACCTGCCTGGCTGAGTGAAAATGCTGGTTTTATCCGAAGCGGCTGAGCAAGCCCTGGTAGGTGATAAGACAGGTTTGGTAGGCCAGGCTAAACATAGTCAGCACGACACAAAATAGAACACACCCTTGTACATAGAAATGCAAGTCCATTTATTCTGTCACGAACGAATAGTCGCGACTAATGCAGTGATCGACGCAGACGGCGTCATTTTCTCATTGCCTTTATCCACAACCGACTGACCATCATGAAGGTTCCTCTTCTGCTGCGTTGCCGTATTATTGGGTTTGTCGTCCCGCAGTGTAAAGCAGCCTCGTTGTAAGAAAGGTGGGAAGTTTGAAATTTTTCGCCTATTCAAGGTGTTGTATTCACACATTCTTTGCTATGTGCTACATATATAAAAGCACTTTGACCCTCAATTTTTCTCAAATGACCCAAATACACATCATATGTGCGTGTGTATTTCATATTCTACTAAATAAACTCAAATGTGTTGCCGCGTTGGCCATGGGTGTATTCACTGATTCATTTCCCCGAATACCCGATCTTGATAAAATTTGATCAGCAATTCATTTTGCCTCACATTCACTGCAGAACTCATTGAATTTTGTCAAATGCCTGATTATTGACAAAAAAAGTCAATTAGAAAAAAGCGATTTTCACTGTTCTATTCACATTCTTCATATTCATATTCACTGTTATATTATTTTCACATCATACCCTTTGCTCAGGTGAAACTGAAACGACCTGTGCAACCTTTTGCGCTATTTCATTGGCCTATTGTCAGTTGAATGCGATGCGTAGTTATCGAGATAATCGACAATTGTCAGACGGAAAGTACTGCATATTTGACACTCATACCCCCCCCCCCCCCAGAGGGTTTTGTCATTGTGATTGACTCCTCGTTCACGTTAATGGTCTTAGCTGCACGCCCGTCAGTCCGTGCCATCAACTCCGGATGGGTCTGTGCTGGAGAATGTGGACTCTCTCCCCAAGCCTGCTGGCCTGTAATGCTATCCCCAGGCTGCGACGTGACGACCTCCAGGTGGTACTGGTGGAAACTGATCTCCGTATCAGGCCAGAAAACAAGGCTGACTGGAGTGCAAGATGAGAGGCACAGTACGTTTTATGTGCGATGTAATTGTGCTTGGAAATGTCGATTGGTTGCGGCAAGCACAATGACATCGCTGTTTTTTACAAAGCCATCTATTTCGCTGCTAGCTGCAAAAACAGCGCTGAAGTACCAGGTAAAAGATCTGAGCTCACCTGATAGGCCACTTGATTTTTGTGTATGGAGCCGTCCGCTTTCCTTCGTCCACCGTAGGAATCAATTTCATCGATAAAAGTAAGGCGGTGATTTCATACGCGCTGCATCTAAAGCAATGACGATGAAGCACGATGGGGCAGGATTTAGCGCAGGCCTTACTTTTACACTGGAACGTTTTTCAAAGCTTGCACAATGAGGTTGTACATTTTTCAAGAATAAAGATGACATGCAAAACGATAGGGACTCCTCTCTTTCATCATGGACCCGCTGGGCCGCCCTCTCGCCAAGCGATACGGTCTCCCTCTCAGCTTACCCGGGCCCTGCCATATCCAGTGTTGCTAGTGGGTTCTAGGAACGGCCAGCCGCACTGGTAGTGGGCATGTCAGGATTCGAGGGGTGCAATGTCCTCATCGTCCATCCCGCTCAGGGGAGGATGCGCAACTCACCTGGTGACTCTTCGATAAGTATGGCACTGCAACATTGTAAAATGACACTATGCACCTGCGAGCGGCTGCTAATGGAACTGAATTATTGGTTCTTGGATGAATTTTGCTTTGAGCTGGATTCTTATTATCCTAAAGTACTTTCACAGAAAAGTAAAGTCAACATTTGGGAACCTGAAATGGGCTGCTGCGATATATGTCTGAAAACACGGCCTCGTCAAAGGAAACAGCTTAGAGACATTAAAAATTTATCTCAAAATACGGGTAGCTTTTCTTCAAAGAAACTTTGTTACGGAACTGTAAATCGTAAAAGTCCCAGTGTGGACAGTTCCAGTTGAACTCATAGTCAAGAGCCTCAATGTCAGCCACAGTTTGTCGAGACTGGTTGTATGACTCGATATGGGTATTTGTAAATTGCCTCTGTAGACACAGGGAAGTCCTTACAGTATGGCAGTCCGTATGTGTTCATCCTGACTATGCGGTGATTGTGAACTGAACTGTGGCCATCCACAAAAATTTTATTCCACAAACTTTCCGTAAGGTCATCAAGTCGGTCAAGCATAAAAATTAAAAGTAGCCCCTTCGCAGCATGGGACAAAGTGGAGACGAATGATTGTATTCACACATGGCGAATGATCGTTTCAGTACGTGTTGTTGTTGTGCTCGCTGCTAAAATAGCGGAAATTTGCAGCATTGTGTGGCGTCTTGTGCGCGTGGAAGCGCACTCAGACATCATCAACCGTTAACTGAACGGCTCCACATACTACTCACAACTGATCCCCCCCCCCCCCCCCACACCGTCTACCAACTGCTCTTATACCCGCGCTGACTCATATTCAAACATGCCACTGCAATAGCTGCGCAGTAATTCAACCCTGTATCCCATACATTGCGTTTGATCTATGTATATGTAGAGGCAACACTTAAAAAACCCGTAGCGTATAATACAAACAGTCTTTGGACCAGCCGTGGCTGACATTCAAGTTCTTGACTTCGCCCAAGCGTAGACCCCAGCAAGGAGCAGGACCCGTCCTTTCCCTCCGAGCCTTTTGGTGGTCGTTATCTTGATGGGGGGGGGGGGGTGATAATCGGGTAAACTGCTGTGGCGCACCCTGACAGCATTACCAGGTCCGCAACACAATAATGGTCTAGACGCAGGTTCAGAGTGCCCTAAAACCAAACTTCGCAGGCGCCATTGAATACGGCGGCACGTATTATTCAAATGCGCCAACAACATCCAATGCTTCGTCGAGATCTCCACCCAACTCCCCATCATGGGAAACCTTTTTTAGAGCAGTGGCATTTGAAAATGGCATTGTCGAGAGAGCTAAGGCAAAGTGCCAAAATCTCAAGACGCCCTAAGGATGCCCTGAAAATCTCAGCTTGCCCTGGAAAGGGGCGCCAAAACCTGCCCTGCGCAAGGCAACGCTGCTCTGGAATTGTTGAATTGGATCGCACGAATGTAGAAGGTTGCCAAGAGAGACAACAAAGTGTTATTGTTCGACTGGCTCTTGATTATTTTCATTTTCGTATGCCGTGCAACTGGGCACGTACTTCACTCATTGCATTTTTCCCGGATCTGATCAAGAAACTGAAAAGTTCCCCATCGAAATTAGCAGCCAAGGAAGATTGAATCATATACTGCATAAGGTTCTTGTTTCTGGGCGTTGGCAACTTTTGGAAATTGCTGATTACAAAATCTGGCTTACTGTCACTGGGACACAGGATTTCAAACACCCAGAGTGCACAAAAGTGTCAATTACTAGGCCATCGCAGAATCTAATAGCAGACGCTTTTCGCAGCGACAGCAATAAAAATGGTCGGGGTAACAGTGGATCACAAGTTTATGGCAAATGTATCTGATGGCGTGGGCACCCATAGGTCACCTCAGTACGTGACAGCATTTCAGAGGGGTTCAACCTGGGGATTTAGGGTGTTGGGATAAGAGATATAATTTTGCATTGTGCCAGTCCCAAACCGGCCCTTTTCTGGACTGGCCTACTATATAAGAAACGGAAAAGGGTGTACATGAGGGCGTGCGGGTTGGCTCACTCAGGTGGTGTGCGAGTGAATCTCACTGATCTCACACACAACCCCGCCCGAGAGAAGTTGGTTGCATACTCTAGTCGATTGCACCTCGCACCACACACGCTGGATGTGGGATCTGGTGAGTCGATAAGAGAAAGAGGGGATGTTTTCTGAGTGCCCTCAGAAGTGGGTGAGTGTTATGAGTATTGGACGCGGACTGAAGAATGGAGAAGGTGGGCTGGTCACTAGGATACTGCAAGCTTCACGCGGCAGTGCTTTTATTGGTCTTCATTGACTGATAGCGATTACAGTATGCTGGAGTAGTGGCTGCTCGAGGCGATCATTGCTCTAATGGGTCCATTGTGCTCGTATTTGGCTGGTGGGGCCGGCGAGATCGATCCGTGATTATGGTTTGTTCTTTCTTGGACCATTGACGCATGGTCGTCTTAGCATTGCTGGGGTAACATTGTCCTGGTTGCCGAGTTGTGCTAGTCGGCTATGCTCGGCTGCCTGTTGCTTGGCACTTTCCGCCTCCTATTCACCTTGGACAGGAGAGTGTTCGGGTGTGGATCGTCTTTTGGGCTGAGGCCTGGTTAGTGTTGATCATATTGAGCCCGCCATGTCGCAGCAAGCAGTCACTGATCCTAGCCAGAAGCATATTCGGGTGGTGAAATGGATCGGCAAAGGCCTGTTTTCTCACGTGGGTCTGTTCATATTGGTGGGTGCGTATTGCGTGGGCGGGGCCTATCTGTTCATACATCTGGAGGAATCGGGTGTGGAGGAGAAGAGGCAGCTGGCCATTAACACGTCCATTGACATCGACAGGCAACGTCAAAAGCTGGCCGTCGACTTGTGGATCTACAAGGGGGCCAGCAATTTCAACGAGACAGTGGCGGCCATGATTCAGGAGTACCATAAGAACGTGACTGACATGATCGGCTTGTCCGATGTCTACGTGGGCGTCCCGTTGAACGCCACGAAGCTGAGGAATTCGTGGGCATTCACAAGCGCCCTGCTCTTTACCATTACTATAGTCACGACCATCGGTAAGAGATCGCCCGTTGTTCTAGATTCCGTGACCACCTTGCGAGAGTGGGCGGGACAAACAAGTCACGCACAGGACTGAGCATGGCGGCCTGACCGCTACGCTAGTACATGATAGTAGAATGTGCTGTCTTTCCGACCCACCAGCCGGGTCAAACCGGGTCCTTGTTGGAAGGCATGTCGTAATTCTGACTTCGGGGGTGTAGCCACCCAAGCTCTTGTGGTGTACGGTATAGGGGCCAGACTGTGATTGAACGATGGCTGGCGAGACTACGGCGACCATTAGGACTTTGAGTAAGGGGGTGGGGAAGCATTGATCAGTGAGCGTAACCTGGTGCTCGAGAGGAGCGTAGCAACGTCTTGCACGCAGGGTGGCCCCTCCACCACTTGGCCAAGAAACAACTGATTGATCAAACCTGTTGCGCCTAGGCTACGGTAATGTGACGCCAGTGACGCCCATTGGTCAACTGACGGTCATCTTCTACGCCCTGATCGGCGTGCCGCTCATGCTCATGTTCTTGGCCAATATCGGTGACGCCATGGC
Source organism: Mesodorylaimus sp. YZB2_4 (assembly GCA_030248295.1). NCBI lineage: Eukaryota > Metazoa > Nematoda > Enoplea > Dorylaimida > Dorylaimidae > Mesodorylaimus > Mesodorylaimus sp. YZB2_4. The sequence goes on along the minus strand of JASANH010000585.1, from coordinate 55,982 downwards.
CACCTTCTTCCGACTGGCCTATGGCCGCGGTTGTTGCTACTTCTGCTGGAAGAAACGGAAGGCAAACTATGAGCTGAACAAGCAGCGACTGAGGGAAATGAAGGAGCATGGACGACCCCTCACGTCGCCCGACGGCACCGTCTTGGATCATCGCAACGGAAAGTAAGATGGGGACCGTCTCATAGACGAGGGTGGCTCTCATATCCGCAACCCTTCTTCAGAGTGGATCCGAACGCGGTGAGCCAATACGAGGTGGTGGAGATGATGGAGGACCCGGACGACGAGGTGATCAATGTGCCCATCTCGTTGACCCTGGTCGTCATCGCCGCCTACGTGTTTATCGGGGCCGTCCTGTTCGCATCGTGGAACAAGTGGTCGTGGATCAAGGGGGCCTATTTCAGCTTCGTGACGCTGTCCACCATCGGGTTCGGCGACCTGGTCCCCGGCTGGGACGAAGTGGGCAGCACCCAAAGCGATCTCAAGCTGGCCATATCCTGCGTCTATATCGTCTTCGGCCTGGCCGTTCTGTCCATGAGTTTCAACCTGATGATGGAGGAAATGTTCAGCAAGTTCAGATGGCTCGGCCAGAAACTGGGCATCGTGGCTGACCCCAACGCCAAGACCGAGGACAAGAAACCCCTCATCGATAACGACCAGCAGCTGCAACGCCCGCCCACCGAGCCAAGACCATTCGCCAGCAACCGTGTCGGCACTGCCGACTACTACACACGTCAAGACAGAGTCTAGATTGAACGATTCATCAGTTCATGCCCACGCGTGCCGTTCCCCACCGAGTTCTGGTTTGCACCAATGTCATACCACTTATTTGTAATCAATGCCTATCATCTACTTACCAACTATGTATAAGCTTGGGCATAAAGCAAATGCGTGAAGCCTACTAGAAAGCCGTTAGTAACAAAAAAAACGTATACCCTTTAATTCATGAATCCTAATCGAATCACAAAAATTCAAGTTTGTTTCGTCTTCATCGCTGACAAGTAACTTCGCAAGCGCACTTGTAACGAAAATGCGTTCTAAAACGGATGTCTGTGCCCGTGGATACTTTACAGGGGAACCTAGTAAGTATGAAAACAAATCTCAAAAAACGTACCAGAACTAGGAAATAAACCAATCCTAAATGTGCTGCAATGATCAAAGCCAAGATCAAATCGAATATCGCAGGTTTCACCCTGGAACACACCGGGAGATCTAACGAGTAGCAAATAGTGAGTGTCTTTTATTACCGATAAGCAAACATCGTATCGGTCGTGGCGCCATAGAGCAGGAAATCAGGGTCCCTAAAAAGTAATTGCATGTACCATCATCAAGCCACGTACAACCTTCGCACTCACCTCTTATCAGTCTTTACTGGCGTTGAGTGCGCCTCGTGCGCGTAATGCTCGACAGTCAGCAGCAGATCATGCAGCAGTGGATCAGTCAATTTAGCTGTCGATGACGTTGCCCCTCCGCCTGTTCCGACTAGGGTTTGCATACTGCGAGCTTTCGAGGTCAACGCGCGAATCCACGCGTTCAGATTTTCTCGTTCAACCTAAAGAAATTACTGATCGTGAGTGATGCAAAATGTTACCCGTTAGCAGCATGCCCAGCCATACCTTAAAGTCATCAAAAAAGTGATCCCCACCAGTGTCTTTTAATTCAAACACGTGCCTTGCCAATGCTTCGGCGACTGACTGCGTATTTTGATACAAAGCATCGAGATCCGCTTTGTCCCTGAAATGCATAAGATGCTCTTCCCGAATCTACTTAGGTCATCTAAGACATACTGAGTGTCCATCATCGACCAACGTAATGAATCTCGATGATTTTCGAAACCAGAAAGCGTGAAGGCGTACAGCTTCTTGATACTGAATCGCTCGTGTTCCCACGCCAAGTATTCTTCCCCCAAATTAATTTTCTTCTGTATCATTGTCATATTCCGACCATTCGGCTGAGCCACGCTTTGCAAAGTCTGAAAACATTGTCAGTTTTTAATGAGCACATCCGTTCACCTTGAAACAAAACCGTGGATTTACACCTACCTGATAAAAGCGACCGACAGCGCTGGTCTCCTTCGGGATTTTTGACACATGCATATTCAAAGTTTGTCCCGACTTGGCCAATGAATCAAAGCAAACGGCGAACTCGAGTTTTGGACTATGACCACTTTCTAAACAAATCGATTTCCACTAGTAACTACGCTAAGCGACATGTGCGCCATAGCATACCAATTTGTTCGACATGTTCGTCAATCCACTGACGGGCACCTTGATAATTGAATTTGCCACCGGCAGTCAAGATGAAAATCAGATTGTACCTGAAACGAGCATATTATATAACCAAACATCCACAAGAGCAAGCCCTGGAAACACGCACCTGGCACGAGTCTTGGACGTTTGATAAAGCTTAGAAAATATTCGAAGTAGTTCCAGCAATGCGGCAACACCACTGGCATTCGAATCAGCACCAAATGAGAGTGCCTAAACAGCGCTTAGTAGAAAAACAATGGATTCCACGAGTAGCACAACACACCGGGGCCAACCCAAAACTGTCATAGTGAGCAACGATTGCGATGGACGAAACGCGTTCGCTTCGGTCATACGTAGCCAGTTTTCCCTGAAAATCAACCGCACAGTTACGTTACAAACATAAAAAGAGAACATATCAGGGTTCTTACGATTATGTTGTAAGTGGGCGCTTCGATAGTAACTGAGCTCGCTTGATTGCCATTGACTAATTGATACCCATTGGCCACGACCGCCGAGAACATGGCTGCAAAGTTCCAAAATCTACTTTCCTTTTTAAGACTCGCATCAACACGATTCGAAACTAACCGTTCAAAGCGCTGCCATTCTCAGATTTGCCTTGCGTATCAATATTGCGCAAGATGTCCGTCACCGTTGGAGATTTTGATGTCACGTACACGGGAACAGCAAACGGTTTCTCCAAAAGGCGCTCTTCAAGCGTCCTTAGCAACTAAAAATAATAAACATGTCGAAAACAAAATCCATGCAACAAACGAAATGCTCGCCAACAACCTGCCACTCGGTACCATCCAGCGCATTCAATGATTCCGGCAAAACAATAAGTACTGCGCCAAGATTGCTCGTGATTGTTTGATGCAAGGAATCTGGATTTAAATCTTTCCACCACAATACCAAACAACGCCTGATCATATGGCGGCTGTTCAGAGAGACCGCTTCGAAATTTACACGCCAAGCTCGGCTGCCTGAAACAAACCAGTTCGAGAAGCATTTCCAGCCCTTGCGGATACACTTACCATGCTGCGTCCCTTGCAAATCGAAATGTTGCAGCCGAAATACCTTGAACTCTTGAACAACATTCGGCGCTCCTCCACTCGTTTTGTGCGTCGGTGACAAACTTAACGTAACAGGTAATATAATTAAGAAATAAACCGCAACGTATTGACCGCGAAACAATTCCAAAACGTCGTCAATCATCGTTTTTTTCACAAATTTAGTTAACACACAGCTCAAATTTTCCGAAAACAGACAATGTGCGAATCTTGTTCTATGCAATTTCCATGGCTGTACCGGTACTTAACGTATTCTACGTTTGAGTATAGCCATGGCAATTTCCGCGCACATATTCTAGTACAATATAGTTTCAGTTTCAGACTAGGACTGCTGTGCTCTGAAGGCGGGGCTATGGAGGTAGACCGACCAATTAGCGAGTGCCAAATTAGACAATTGGTCGGTTGCTGTCCAATGAAGCATTTGGCCAAATGCCTGCCAAAAAATGGAATGGAAAGTACCTGATAAGGACTTATCGGAGGACGAGGGAAGGCTTAGATATTTTAGTATTCTTCTAACCATTGGCTGACAATATGCCCTTTTCGTAATCCCCGTTTGTAAAAAGGTAAATTCATTTTTATTGTCCAATTTCTCAATCGAAATCGGAGGTGTCATTGCACGTTTTAAGAATATCCGCTCCTTCTAGAATTACGAAACTGCCATCTGCAACGTCCTCGCAAATGGCCAGCACGAATAGGATATTATATCTCTGCGTGCTGGTGGCTTCGCTGGCTTATTTTTATAGCATTTATATTAAACATTATAAATCGAATGAGGCCTTGTCCGTAGAGAAGACGGTTTTGGAAACTTGGAAGCGAATCATCGAAGAACCATCTGTTAGATTTGATCGTGTTCTGGTCGGGTAAGTGAGGTCAACATTTTTACAGATGATGAGCTACATAAAGGTGCACCCAAGCAAATGAAAATGCTTTGATTGAAGATGAAGAGAAAAAATTCTATGAACTAGAGAACAAATGATTTATGGAGTTGGAAATATTTGGCATGCGCTTTTGAGTTTATGTTGCCAAATGCAAGTGATTTATGAGCTCTAGCTCCGCTTTCTAGTATAGTCAGGGAAGGGTCGAGACGAACAATAAGAGACGATGTCTTAGTCTTCGGGCTGAAAAACTATGCATTCTTTGAGATGGCGTTGGTTTCTTCCAAGCCCACCTGCCTTGAAGAATCAGCAATGTCAGCTTGCTTCTGCACCCTTTCTCCTTTCATGCTTGAATTAGGTTCTTTCAGGATTAACGCAAATGTGGATTTGATAGTCAGTGGAACAAAGCTCATGTCTCGAATGAACATCAAACCTGCGCCTCCTGCCGATCACGAGGTTATGTCATCGTTGGATCAATTTAGAGAAACGTTCGCCTTATTCTTCAGTCGTGGCGCCCCGGGGGAACGATACATGTCAAATGAAGAACTGTTTCGAAATCTCGTCCATGTGGCTGAAAATGAATTGAGATCACCCGAGGTGAGCTGTACTTCCAGAAACATGGCTGCCTCCTAGTGGCTCTGGTATGCTGTTTAAAAAACGCTGCTTCTTTCGTTTTACATTCTCCTTTGTAAGTTTTGTTTTCCTTATCAGTGGCAAAACGGGAAAACATGCTGCTCTATAGAATATCTTGTTGTTGGGACCCATGCCAGTAGTACCGCAATTGTCCACTGGAAAGGTTCCAATGTATATTATCAGTAGAACTTCTTCAAAGCACGCTCGCTTACGCATGTGTTTGAACAGACAGCAAAGTACAAAAATGCGCCCTTATCTTTCATGAAGAAAAGGAAAAGCAAACATGCATGTGCATGTATTCCATGCCCACTGCCCCCATATTCAGTTTCGTTTCAGATCGCCATCGGCGGAAATGCGGCGTTGATAGCGAATAAAATTGCTTCAAATCATCCAAAATCACAAGTGAATTGGTATTTTTATTCTCTCAGTGTGGAACTAACTGCTTTACTATTGCAGGTATTGTTAGCGGGGCCAATAGGGCCTAGGTTGAAATCGTTATTGTATCCGACAATTCTGACGCAAAATTTAACCAAAATAGCGAAAGATGAAATTCATCTGATTCTTGAATTTAAACAAGGCGATACTTGGGGCGACCATGTGGCGCAAAGTTCCAGTCGATTCATTTTCTCCCATGATACATTCAGGTGAGGAATCGAGCCAAGGTGGTGGTGAAATCCATGGCTATCCCTGCGACTGGGTACAGGAGCAGTCTCACGGCCCCTGTATGGTTCATTATCTAGCCACATTCATGGACCGTTTAAGCTCACAATTCGAGCAGCAGCCGCAGGTGTCGGCCGTCAGCGAAGTCCTGAGGGTCTCAGTGTAACCAAGCCTGGCAGGCGTAGGAGGGAGGCGGCCGACCGAAGTCGGCGGGACAAAAACTCCGACTGGAGCAGGATAGTCTTGCGACTATACCTACGGCTGAAACATCAACCCGAGGGGTTGACGTTTCCCAGCCAGGGGAGAGTATCGATTACTCTCTCCCACTCGCCATGGCCTACCAGGCACGAGGGTTACATCAGTTGCTCAGAATGCAAATTCAGACCAGGGACGACCAGTTGCCACCCGATGCATGCAAAATACTGTGAACCAGTCACTGACCTTGGTCTCCCTTTGCCCGTGCACACAGTACTGTACGTCGTGGTGGCAATTTGTGACCATAATTGTATGTTGTCCGAAATCGTGTTCAGCTGACCCCCCCCCCCCCCGTTGAGATACCATTCGTTGCCACAATCAACAAAGGGCTCTGGACTAAGCTGTTTCCAACAGTCGGCGCGCACCAAACTATTTGCTACCTGATCAGATTCCCAGACCCACTCTTTGGCCTCGGTGTTGTGTACAACTTCGGTTTGTATGTTGATTGAGTGACGAGCGATTAAGCCGCGGTTTGAGAAGGCAGGCGGAGTCACCGTCGTGAAAATTGCCTTTTTCGATTTCAGCAGCAGCGATGTGGTGATCGACATGTTCTTCAGTTCCATCCTCATCTACAAACCCGACCTGGTCGTTCTGTCGGGGTTGCATTTACTTGAATTTCAGCCGAAGGAAGTGTGGGAGGAGAAGTGAGTGCCTGACGTGATTGCTCAAGACGACTGATTGTGAGACACCTTCGATGGCACTTTTTAATTTCAGATTAAAAGTCATTCAGAAAAATTTGCGTAAAATCAGTGACGACATTCCTATTCATCTGGAATTGGGTAGCATGGCCGATATGGAGTATGGTAAACGGGTGTTGCACTGGGTAAGAATGGAATGTGCGCTTGATAGGCGTAGAGAAATGAGACTGATTTCAGATCGTACCTTACGTGGATTCGTTGGGATTCAATGAGCAAGAAATTTCGTTTGTGAGCCAAGTTGGTGGTGGCCCATTCGCAGAGCACTTTCCAATCAAGGCCGGCACGCTTCACGCCTACAAGGCCACAGAGATCATGCACTGGCTGTTGACAACGTTCGGACGGGATAAGAAGAACGCGGATAGCAAGCGGGCCAGCTATCGACTGCAACGAATTCATTTCCATTGCCTTCTGTACCACATGTCGGCAACACAGGGATCGGATTGGTCGAACGGGGCCGCCGCGCTGGCCGCCGGAGCTCGTTTGGCCGGAAAGCAAGCCTGCGATGGAAAGGGATTATCACCAGAGAGCCTGGACCCGAAAACGGTCGAGTTACGAATCGGACAAGAAATATTGTTGGATCAAGAAAAGGAGAAGACGTCCAAGTTCAACCCGCACGCGGCAGTGAGTCTCCCTGCGAATAGGATTAGTGTTCTCGGTCGGATTGGCCTTACTTTTCTAGGTCTCCTCGTGGACACGCAATGACATCCTATTCATCTACACTCCAGTCCTAGTATGTAAGAAGCCAATGAAGACGGTGGGTTTGGGCGACGCCATATCCGCGACCGGTCTGATGTATTCCCAATTTTATCGATTTTCTCCCAAATGATTTCCCCTCGTCCATAGCACTATACCTCCCTGCTCACACACGGCATCTCTTTCCCGCACACCTAGTTTCAATGCAGTTTTATCGTCTTGTACTTACGAGTTTGATACTCTTGCCTTTTCTAAATCACATTCCGCGCCTAGCGTCGGTATGTTTACTTATTTTTATGGTTCGGATGATCGGGCTGTGGGTGTATCACTTGGTGCGTGTCACTGATAGCGGCTGGTGGCTCACATAAGACAATCATTTTCAGTGAAATTTTCAAATTATTAACGACGTCAGTTGATATTCAAGAAAACAAACACGTGTATATTCACAACGAGCACATTCACTCCCATGTCCTAATGCAAAAAATATTTTATCCGCGTACAAAAAAGCCAAAGAAATTGGTGCCGTCCAAAGGAAAGCGTCAAAGAAAGAATCTTGGGCGTTTTATGAACTAGGCCTTCTTCCAATTCCTACTTACACGGCCTACCAGCTGGACAGGAACAGTCTAGAGAAACAGGGAATACAGACCGCGACCAAAGAGAGTTGACGAGAAATACAACAAACACTGGCACATGCGAATAACCTCATCCGGCGTGGACATGCCAAGAAAGCCGAATCCATTTCTTCATCGCTGCAAATAGGACAATACAAGCAAATCACAGAACGCGTGTGATAAACACTCCTCGGCTGTTAACAGTGAAAACATGATTTTTATACTGGGAAAGCCAAGTACGATCGAGAAACATGTCCAGCAGCGAGTGGTACAGACAACAAGAAAAGTACCTTAAAATGGATTCGCCCCTCAAAGCCGCAGCGAGTTGTTTCGAGCCGAATATGCCAGACAGGATAAAACGCGTAAAAATGTCCAAGAGCAGTTCTCGCTTCTACGGCGCCAATCTCACCGATGCCTCATTTCTGCTGAGCCGCCTTCCTGCGTCGACGTTTAAAACAGCAGCATCTGAAAAAGGCAGTCCTCGGTTATCGATCCCCACAAGCAGGACACCATTTTTTCACGTAAGGCAATCTCGCAAGTAGTGTGACATTGTCATCAACCCCTCGCAGCACTCACTTCGTTTCGCTAATGACCTCGACGTCGGGATGTGGATTAATTGGCTGTTGCGATCGACCACCCGGGTCATCGCCAACGTCACCAGTCGAATTGATAGCCTGCTAATGCGCAACCAATGTCAGTACTGGCAACTGACCTACAATCCTTGGCCAACTCTTACCACGACTGAACCACCGTGTTTCGTGCTGTCGATATTCGCATTGCCTGGCAATAGCGTCGCCGCATTTTTCGTGTTCCGACGTTGCTCGTCGCCTTTGGTTTGGTTGGCCGGGTGTCGTGTGCGAGCATCGCCTTTGTTATCGCGGCTAGTATTGGTCGCCGGATCTGGCGTAATCAATGAGCCGCTGGGAGTCGACTGAAACAAAAGGGTGTCTAGACAAGTCTACTCACTCACCCCACAGACCTATTGCACGTGTGTGAGCACAAAAGAACAACTTACAACTTGGTTCAGTTTAGGCGTCCAATCGAATTCGTTATCGAACGAATAACCGCCTCTATCCATGACTGCTTTGAACAAATTCCAACAATAGTCGTAATCTGGCGTTTCGAAAAAGTCCAGTCGTCTTGCATACCGTAGATAGGTGGCAAACTCGTCTGAAACCAAACCGTCTGGCCTATCTACTCGTCCCCGTAATGCCATCCCCTCACCTGCAAAACCCTCGCACAAAACCTCGATCGGAGTAGCCCGCTTGGTGTCTCCAATTTTCTGATATCTTTCTTTCAACGTGTCCGCTTTTAAGCCCTGCCACGGAAGGCTTCCACGTAGGAAATACATGAACATATGTCCTAGCGCCTCTAAATCGTCGCGCCGACTTTGCTCTGAAATACGTAAGCGCATTAAGCCCCGTCACTTATCCCCCTACTTGTTACATTCCCCAATTCCCGATGCCACTCGCCAGCCCCTCTTTCACTTACCTTTCCCCAGGTGAGTATTTATACTCATATACCGCGCCGTGCCCGTCAACGACTTATGCTCTCTGTAGGGGATGTGCTTGCCCGTTTCCGGATCGATGTACTCCTTGGCCAGACCGAAATCAATGACGTGTATAACGTGTTGTTTACGGGTTGAATGCCGCCCGATCAGAAAGTTCTCCGGCTTGACGTCGCGATAAATCAAATGCTTATTGTGCACATATTCTATTCGTCGAATCTAAAGACAAGGCCATAACCACCAGCCAACAGCACACTCCATCCAAACCCACTTACCAACTGCATAGCGATCATACACACGGTCTTTACTGTGAACCTTCGATCGCACAAATCGAACAAATCTTCCAAGGAATGACCGAGCAATTCCATAACTAATGCGTTGTATTTGCCGCAAGGCCCGAAATAATGCACTTGCGGAATGCCTTCTAAAACAATCCACGACTATTTTCAACGAATGACTGCGCAATCAAGATGCTAACTTTTGCTCATCTACAGTATTCGTCAATACGAGTACAGTACAATAGTGCTGCGTCATATACTGTAGTTTTTGTGACCTTCCTGTCGCTGCCTGTAGCACTTTATCATTGCTCTCATGTCATAACCAAGTCTAGTGAGTCGAGGCGAAAGTATAACTCATTATTTTCTGATCCCCCTAATCTCGATACGTCTCTATGAAGTTGACATGGCCGTATCACTTTAACGCCCGGCTCGCTCAGTCAACGTCGAGCTAAGTGGCCTAAAATGAGCTTAACGTTCGTTGACGGCGTCTGCCGCAACTGGGACACGAGCCCCGACCCTGGTTGGCCTTTTTCTTTAAGCGAAATTAGCACTGGGCCGTGTCCCGAGTTGTGATCGATACGCCAGTCGCCCGACCCTTTTCCTATCTCCATTCGCCCAGCGGACTCTTTTACGGCTCTAGTCACTGCTTCCGTCTGCGCCTATATATGCCTTTAATGTAGACGTCCGAACGCGAAGCCCCTTTTTCGCTCCATCGAAGAAATGCCTATTCGCCACTAAAACGTGTGTCCTAGCTCAACGGCGTTCGACGCCCGCTTACGTCGCCTTAGCTCGATTCGAACCACCCTCGCCCTACGTGATCAATAACTCGCCAGCGACTCTCGTTGCCCTCCCTTCCGTCCTACTATTTTACATTTATAGTATAAGAAAGTTACAGTCTATTCAAACACAATGTACCAGTGACGTGCCGCACAGGCGGAGGTAGTCTCCCTGTCGCACCAACATTGCGATATCAACTAATACTAAGCAACGAGCCTTCAATTATTCTCGTCCCTCTCATAACCCAAGTATCCAGAAACATCGCCCAGTTGCTCGCATGCACGCACAGCAATGTTTGTCAGACGGATGACAAAGAAAGGGATGCAAAAAATGCCAAGCCTACTGGGAATCCCCATCAGAGCCAATGCGAAACTCAGAATTTTCCACCATCCCCGATAGAAATTTGCTGATAATTCTCTTGGCGTCAGTTGAGAAAAAATACTCTTTCTCACGCCTCGACTGACTTTTAGCATAACAATGCCTGTCAGAAGCCTCGAACCAAACGTCGCTTCACTCCTTTCTCCCTTCAACTAATTGACTTACGCCCGCCTAATCAACCATCAAAGGCAACGTGCCATCCTTATTTGAATGCTTCAAGAAACTAACCTAAGCCACTTCCGTCTGGCCTTCGCGCTCTCCATTTGCAATCGTTCACATATAAACCAGACTAGCACTGCCTCTTTCTCAATCTGCTATTTTTCACAGTTTTACGAAACAAAAAAGACCAAACTTACCTGACTGCCCGAGTAGTTTGTAAAATCGATATTCTAAATGAAGTTGCGGCGCTTTCGATTTCATCGGCTCCAATTTTATGGCCACGTGTTCATTGTTGTACAAATTTTTGCCTGAAACGAGACAATTAATGAAGCTATTCAAACCAGAGTAATAATAAAACCTTACCCAAACGCAATTCACCAAAATTTCCGCACCCGATTTTCTTTCCCACTTTGAAATTCGGACCGACCATGAGCACTCCTGTGCTTGTCGTGGTAGTACTAGCCGATGCCGTTGCTCCCGAACTTCTGGCCGCAGCCATACCTCCGGCGCCTGGCGATTTCACTTGTCCACGTTGAACTGCCGACGATCCGCGCCTAAATGGATCAGCGCTCTGTGAATCGCGTTCACTGCGCCCGCCTTTATCCTTATCCTTCTCTTGCATTCTCAGCAACAACATGATCGTCTATGATCTAGTCTACGATAATGGCCGATGCGAAATCGATGCGGGCCCGCAACGTCTTGGCCCGGGCGTATCACCAGTACGCGCGTAAGTGCCTCGATACAGAAACAGACGACTCACAAATCACCAGTGCAAGCAGTTCAAAATAAATGAGTCAGGAAAACTGACGTGCCACTCTCTTTCCAGCAAGGGTTAGGATAGTGCTGTTGCTAGTTAGGTTAGTAAGCAAGGATAATTGGCCAATACGTCGCAGATTCAGTAAAAACCAAGTCACTCCCAGCCCGCGCCATAATCAATCGATCGCCGATACCCGTCCATCCATGCAATTATGCACCAGATCGGTCGTGGGAAAATACACCAAAATCAATCAATAGGTGCTCCAAGAAAGTCTGACTTGTGCTCTCTAAAAATGCACAGCACGCACTAGGAAAGACTGTGACGATCGATCAGTCAACAGTGAGAACTGACTCTGACAGAGGTTTGCAGGGAGAATAACCAACAGCAAATAAAAAAAGTAAAGCTTTCAAACAAAACTGACGAAAACAGAACCGAATTCAAAGGAAAAGGCAAAAACATCTCATAGCTTTCCCCGAGGTACGCCAAAACAAAACGAACGGAAGCTGATCGATGGGTGGGCGATCGTGCGGAAATTGCAAACCAATTCCGACCATTAGCTAGTGCGTCATGCAAAAGACGTAAGAGGACGTCCAAACCATAGAATACTAGCAACAACTCACAATGCCCTGGCACGCAACTCTAAAGAAACCTAGCTAGAGCTGCTCGAATGAATTGCACCAAGCCACCGACAAACACGTCCAACAGGTAAAGCTGCTAACACATACTCACAACTGCCGCCCCCTTTTCCCCTCAAATTGCATCGCTACCTTTTCTTGTCAAAACTGAAATATGCAAATGAAGCGCATGCACTAAATCATAGGCAGCAAGGTGGCACCCATCACTCGGGCCCACCTTCCCTGTGGCAACTTGACCATCATGAATTTAAATGATAACTCTCTTCAAATATTTTATTCGAAAGTTAAAGCCTGAATATTTCGAAAAGGTCAGGCTCCTTTTAGAACATACTGTAGTTTGAATATCTTTTCATCAAAAGTTTTATGATTTTACTTCAAAATTATGAAATTTCAAAACTATACACAACGAGATTTAAGAGTGGGCGGACAGATTTTATATGGCCACCATATTTTGACATGAGAAAACGTTACTTACCGATTTCACAAACCGCCGCTTCAACACAATCCCGAACACGTGGTGTCGATAATGTTGGACCAAAACAATGACAAATAAGGTTAGGCCGGAAACTGGACTAGCGTCCCTACAACAAAAATCTTAGGCATCAAGAAGCCTGGAAAAAACAATCAACTGATTTAGCTAACGCGATGCAATTCGAAGTGATTAGACGAGAATTTAGCTATGATTTCCAAATATAGGCACCCATCACATGCTCCTTTCTCCATCCCAGCCAAGGTAAGTGCACAGAATTTACACACGGGACGAGGAAAGATATTTATCGCTAGGCGCAATAGCTAACGCGGACGCTTTTGACAGAGCGAAAACGACGACGGCAGTCAGTCGACGGAGGGAGAGCCGGCGTACGTCACGCCATCCTCCGGGCCCTAGTCCGCACGGCAACAGTTGCACACTACCCATCGACAGCAATGGCGTCAAGCCGGAGAACACGAGCACGCTGCTCGCACACCACACGTCAATGGCAATAATAGGTACACAAAATAAGAAAACGGAAACGAAAAATTGCCAAAACATATTGCAGCGATGTTCTAAATCGCATATGAGAAACACTACAACACAGAGAAACCAGTTTTACTCCCATTCCAAACCATAATAAGCGAAAAGCCCCTTTTTTTCCCCAACCATCCATAATTGTCAAATGGCGAAAACTAACTTTTAGCACACCCGAAAGACGTTCTTCGTTTGCGACACCGGAATTGTCATCTGTCACGTTGATGACAGACCTTGACCGAAGGAAGCCAGATGAGATGAGCCTACTGAAAATAGAAGCCCAGTCAGACTGTACGAACACCAAAAATAGTCTGGTCTGAACACACTTTGATTGCGGGTCGAGATCATATGGGGATAATGTCCTCCGCACTAAGCAATCAACTACCATATCTGACAATGGGGGCGCTGTACACGACCGGAAACAAATAAAGCCCGGGGCAGGTGAAGCCACTTACTCCATTTCCAAGATGCCAGTGATTGATCAAAGACTTCTTACTGAGACAATAGTCATTCAGCCGGCTGTCGACACAAAGTACGCGAGTGAGATCTGCAGTGTAGAAACAGCGTGATATACAATGATAATACTGAAATGAATAAACAAGACACTTTACGTTCGATTTCATCATCGATTCTTGCTCATCAGTTCGGATCCGATCTTTTGATATCGGCCATTAGCGCGCACGCCTCCTCGCCCGTTTGTGTATGTGCCTAATTAAAGAGAATAAATCCAGCTGTTTCACAAACCTTATTGCGTAACCAGCCTCACAGAATTATTTTAGTTTTAAGGCCATTCCAATAAAACTAGTGAAAGGCTGATATTCAATTCCCACGTGACACATCGACTGAGTAATCACACTTTCCTGTCAAAATTTGCATAAATCGATATTCCACTGTTAGGACACTTATGAGAAAAAGTTCTTCGAGGGACCTGACTATGTGAATTTGTATTTTGATCCGCCACACTTCTTGTAATATTCATGTCTGTTTCTCAAAATCAGAGCCCTACCTACCGATCAATAAGTTGCCTCAAAAACTAACGTTTAAAACTGTGTATATAGAGCAAGACTGTAAAAACGCCGACAACTTACCCTTCAAAGCACGCCTGCTTGGGTTCTTGGTTAATTTCCATCTTCGTCATGATCGACTTCGACAATCCACGATAGTATTCCCTGCCACAGATGAAAATCAAGCACGAAAATTTATCGATTTCGTAAAAAGGAGCACACACTTCCCAGCACAATGTACTGACCGCACCACCGCACCACCAAGCCCACCCACGATTTTATCCAAAATTGCCTTAACAACACGTTCAAGGTAAATTAAAGTTTATGATAAAAAACTAATACACTAATAACGTGATTTCCGAAAGTACAAGCAAGTTTAGAAACAGCAAAAAATAATTGTTGTAATAATTGTTTTCTTAATCAGTTTTTTTGCTGAAATATAAGACAAGAATCAGCTGAATCCAAAATTTTATTTTACGAGGATTGTGCGGAGCTACAGTAATCTGTAAACAGCGATTTGGGCGATCGCTACGTTCCGCCGTGAATTTGCGTTTTCGATAGTTTCTAGTTTCGACATAGTTTGGACTTCGTATTGGAAATTGGTAATTGCAGTTATAAACTATCGGATTTGGCCTTTTGGTTTTCGGGGATGGCGTCGTCCGAAACGGCCAAAACACCACCGGGCGGGGGAGGAGCGGCATCGTTCGATTGGGCGACTGCGGTTCGACCGTTGCTCGGAGCCACATATGGTAATTTTCAGCCGAACGATCTGGTAAAACTGGCAAAATGCATCGAAGCAAGGTAAATTAGGGTCTTAGCGACTGTAGTTTCATGATTCGGGCTGTGTAGATTAGGTTTGCAGTAGGTATAGGGCGTACCCCATTAGGCATAGGCCCAATTCTGGAGCACCCTATTCTACGGGGGCCCGCTTGGATTGCTTCTTGCAACTTGCAACATCGTACACCGATCGAATCTAGTTTAAGTGAACTGTTCGTTTTCCGGTGTCCGATTTTTGCCTTAACTCAAGCTCACTTTCGTTTTAGTAGCGATCAAATAATGAATCACGACCCAGAGTACGAACCGTTCTATTCGCTGTTTGTCGCTCTGGCTACACATCACACATGTTCTAATTCGTCGTCGAGTGAGAAAGCATTTCCCCTTTGCGTCTTTTCTTCGAGTAACTTATTGCAAGTTAATTTCAGTACCAAAAGCTAATCTATCGACGGTCGTCAATGCATGTCGGATATTGGCCGAATTTATATTAAATCGATTGGAAACACCACACGGACATTGTTCTGTAATGCCGGTACGTGGAGGATAGATTTCCACAGTTTTCGATTCATGACAATCTCTAAAACTTTTCAGAAACAGTTCGTACTGTTAGTGAAAAGCCTTTGCAAAGGGCTAGGATTTTTGCAGCGATCGGATGTGATTACATTGGCAGCTTTATTGAAATCGTCGCAATTGCCGCCGCATATTCGAGCTACCATTGGCGGTAAATTAAAGCTCTTTCTTTGAATAAAAGTTGCCTGATGATTACTTTTCAGCCGACAAATTATCAGAGGATGAAATGAGCATGAAAGGTCGCAAAAAGGATCGTGTTCCTGCGTTATTGTCACCTTCAACCCCTCCAAGAGCAGAGACCGTTATGACAAACCTTATTGATTTCCTGAGCGTATCTGTGCCGCCGGATTCAGTGGTCGAGAAATCGAAAGAGTCATCAAAACCAACCACTCCGACAGACGCTGCGAAAGATGTCAAGGTACTGTAGCTTCAACACCCTGCTTGTGTTCTGGCCTTAAAGGTTTGGTTTTAGGATCAGTTCGTCAGTGAGTGCATGCAGCACTTGTCCCTGTTGAACGCCGGGTCAATTTTGATCGACGTATGTTTGAAATTACCATTTTTGGCCCGCTATAACCTAATGTTCCGAGATATGATGCGTGGGGAAGCGCCCTTCGCCAACATAAACGCTAGTGAATGCCAAAGCATATTTGATTCGTACGTTGTTCAAACACTTTGGTATGCGACTGTCCTGTGCATATCTTTGCATTTTCCTTGCAGGCACTCGTCGTTTTTGAATGACATAGTGATGGTGTCGAGGGTTGTAGTATTGCCCTTATTGGAGCCATTGACACCCGATCGTCTATCGAAGGTAAGCGTCTTGTGGGTGGCGTTAGTTCCAGGTCGAAACTCCTCAATCCCGACCACAAATCGACATTTTTTAAACGAGCATTTTTCGCTCCCTGTAGATGACCAACAACTCATTCTAAGTAACCAGCGAAGAAACAGCCAGAAATTCCCTTTCCTTGGATAATTTGTAGTGCGGTATTTATATCATTGCATTTAAGATCAGACAAGCAAAAAAGCGAAGAATCAGTCACCAATTAGAAAACAAATCCCTTCCTTCCTCTTTATCAGTTCAGTCATTCCCCAAAGTCTCTATATTTCAGAAAAAGCAGGACTTGTGCATTTTGTGAAAGCCGTTCTCCCCCCCCCCAGCTCGTTGAGAACGCTACTGTATCTTGTGGTTCTGGTTGTGGGCTGGGCCTGTCGATCTTTCAGGTCCAGTTGTCTTGCAGTGAGATTTGCTGAGGTGTGGACTAGGCAATGGAAGTGCGTGCTTATGTATCAAATGCATTTGATTGCAGCTGTGCTCGTTGGGCTGTACTTGCATACTGGCAGCTTGCACGGTCGTGATCGCGTATCATAACTACGCGCCGAAATCGGATGCGGAAGCGACTGCGGCTCAAGATTTGGAAACGTTCGTAAACAACGTCGTTGAGAAATCGGTAAGTTATATTTTTTGATCAGCATCTTTAATTTATATGCCAGGGAATCTATAATTGTAGTTGGTTATATTTTCGACAATTCTGAACAATATCCAGCTTTCGCACAATATTGGCGGCACGGTAAGCATGAGGTGTCTTGGCGATCGTTTTGTTATGTCACTGTTTTCCTATTTTAGCAATTGCAAAACATGCGGGCCCTCGGTGTTTGGTGCATTTCGTCCGCGTTGGATTTTATGTTGCGGGAATATGATATGAAGTATGGTGGTTTTATTTTTATTTTTTTGAGGCTAATTGAGCATTGAGTTTTTAGCGGAGTAATCGTATGCATCGCGCAACAGTTCTTGACTCTGTTGCAACCATTGTTGGCTGATTTGAAAACGGATACTGGCAAATCTGTGAGAAACAGTAAGTTTTTAAGAGTTTGTGAAATAATAGAGGGCGATTGCAGGATATGGTGACGGATCTGAATGTGAACAGTGTTCTCACATCCTGGCAACGATTCGATTTTATAAATCGACGGTGCAAGATACTCCCTGTACTCGTGACCATTGCACGGGACTCGTTCTTGAAGGTAAGAAAAGGTTTCTTGTATCATCATGAAGTGAACGATGAGTATTGCAGGGCGTCGATGCGGTACGCGAAAACCGTACGTCGATCAAAGCTAGTGTAAATGAAATGGCCAATGGCAGTAAACGTCAAGATTCCGAGTCGGACGCTACGCAGATTCAGTCGGTGCCAAATACGCCGAGCGAATCAGGTATGAGCGCGTGTTTGAGTGTGTGTCAAGTATTGATTATGGCATCTTATAGATAACGAACCTCTCTTGGGGTCATGGTTGGAAGAGCTGCTGTCTAGCGTGCCACAACTGGTCGATTCGGCCGTCAAGCAATCGGCTGGCATTCTGCACAGTGGACTACGACGACGTACAACAGCAACGTCTGAATCGTCCGCCATATTGGGAGTGAAAGAGGATGCTCACACGGTAAGTAGCGGATGTGGGTTACTGGGGGATTGATAGCTGTGGGACTTTGGCACTACGTGCTCTGGAACGCATGTGTCATGTCACGGTAACTCGTAGCCTAAAAAAGTGCTCTGGAGAGAGTGGAGAGAGACACATAGAGACTGATCCATTCTTCTGGTTTCAGTATATGTCGTTGTCAATAAGCTGCGTACGGATGCTGAACGATGATTTTCTGTACGGTTATCGTATGGACTCGTTAAAGAAAAGTATAAGTTCTTGCTGGACGGAACGGGAAGTGGGACATTTGGCGACGCTAATCCGCACCGTTGATGTACAACGGGAGCCAGGAAGTTTGGTTGGTAAGTTAGATAAGTTATTATCACTGATCACTCGCTTCTAATCTTCTCGATCCGTTCAGTAAACGCACGCTGATGGCGAGATGTAGCAGAGTAGGGGTTGACTTCGTTTGCCGAAACGGAGGGGCAACGTTCTCAAACGTTTCTCGTAGTCGTCGTTGATCCTCGGCAGTCTTTCCATGTAACCCGACGATCGTTTGGTTAGGTAACGCTGAAAGGGCTAGGGCAGTGACTGGGGGATGGGGATCAAAAGTAAGGATATAAACATACCGTGTTGGTCTGCTGGCCGTTGGCCATGGCCGCAGTGTTGTGATGCGACTCGGCTACGACCGAAAAATGGAGTTGATTGACGGAGAGGATGAGAAAGAGGAGCGCATAAAAACTAAGGGAAGTCATGGTCGCCATAGACTGGTGTATGCGTACCTCCTTTGTGCGGCTGTCGATGTCGAATTGACCGAATTCTCCTCGGGCTATTCTTATATGCTTTTGCTTCTTATATGTTGTTGGTGGGATGAAAAGCTCTTACGTAGCCTCGTTAAAATGGGTCTCGAGTTATGGAAGCCTAATTCAATGAGATCACTCGGGGGAAGGTATCGGAGGGGATGAGTCCTACTAATGATCGTCTAATCTAAACGAGCGAGCTCTGTGGTTGGGAGTCGTCTTTGTGTTTTAGACGAATCCGTGGCAGAGTTCTCGACCACGTTGACCAAATTTGTTCATAATCTGATTGCCAACGGGTTATTGAATGAAGCTTTGGAGGTGAGTGTGGAGGAGTTTCTTCAGCTGCACTTATCTTTTTGGCGTCATACGAGTGTGTTGATGGATTTTCAGATTTGCTTATTGGAGAAATTGAATATTAGCATTAGAACGGAGGATACGGACGTTGAGTGGCCCTTGAGTTTATCGCCGTGTCTCGCAGGAATACTATGTCAAATGTTATTATTGAGACAAAACAAGTGGGTTGAATGTGTCCTTTTATGAATGGACATTTCAAAATAATTCAACGTTTTATTGATTTCCAGAGAACGAGACGAATCCGGGCACAGCGAAACTGGCGCTGTGATTGTCACGATTTGGAAACGATTCTTGAATAGTTTGAAGCAGAATACATTCATGGAGCACGACCAAATTGATATCGTGGGTAAGCGGGGAGGCGTGATGATGACTGTTGTGGTATTGATCGGCACGTATGCTTTGCTATAGATGTGAACATCGAACATTTGCTGGTGTTACTGTCGTTATTTCATTCGCTGCAGTTGATGCAAAAGAAGACCGTTCTTATGGCCGTGAACAAGACCATAACGGAGGTTGTTAACGAAAACCGTAAAACCAGGTAAGAGCACGGTGATCTGTGGGAGGAGTGTATTGAATGGGTTCTGATCGATTACAGAATCTTGCACAACAACGTGTCGTCTCATTTCGCTCGTTTAATGATCATTTTCGAATATTTGTTGCAATATTTCAATGAGCCGCCGCAGGAATTCCTTGTACAGGTACTTGGAAACAAATTTGTTGGATTCGGGTTGACTGTACGTAGCGGCGTTGTATTTTTAGTTGAAGAGAGATGTATTCCCGATTCAGTCGACGATAGAGGAGACGGGTCCGCCGTCGCTCATCCTGGAATCGAGTCGACGTCCTATTTCAGTTCATTGTTCTGGCGAGAGTATCGAAGAGATTTATCGAACAGAAACTCCTAATATGCAACAAGGTAAGCGGAATTTATAAGAAGCGGGAAGATGATGATTGTTTGTGGATTTTAGTGAAAATGGCACCATTTTTCTATACTTTGCTATGGAATGTATCGATGGATACTATTCCGAAACTTGATGGCTTAGCTGCGACTTTTATCCAAACTGTGGCAAGTTATAGCGAACTGTACGATTCGTGTTGCGAGCTGACCACTTTCTACGATCATTTTCGCCCGAGCGAACAGACGAGCACTTTCCAACGTGCAGTGCTGCATTATTGTTGCACATTGACTTGGCGAATCCTCAATTTATTACCGCCATCGGTGAAATTTTTGGAAGAAGTGGCTTCGTGGACGACGGAGACAGTATCGACGGCTCCAGTCGGCAAGTCTCGTGTGTTCTTATTATCGACAGGAATTCGAATGACGGAAGCTGGTTTTGGTGGCTGGGTTAAGGTGTGTGACATTTATGTCGTTTTGATCCACTTCTATGCATTAGTTGGTTTAGGACGGTTTGATAAAACAAGGGCGAAATGCGGAACAAGTGGAAGAAATCGTGCGTCAGGTAACGGCAAAAAATGACGATGCTGCTTTAATTTTGGCTTTGATTGGAAAAGCTATCGAAAATATGGTAAGGGAAGGACAGTGAGCGTTTACTGTTCACTGGGTCATGTTTGGTTATTTGCAGAAGGGCAAATGGGTTGTGGATGTTGCCTATTCAAATCTGGCCGAGTTTCCATCGTTCGTGGACATTGTTTACTCCGATGTATTGCTTTGTCGCGCCTACGCTCTCTTGGATTCAGCGCGTCAATCAGTAAGTCGATTGCTGTGTGCTGAGGAATGGGAATGATGAAGTGTTTTATATTGCAGGATGGTGGGAAAACCAAAATATCCGCAGATGCGATACCGATTCGAACTTTCAGGAACGTATTGATGGACTTCTTTTCGGCGGCGAGGTGAGTGAGTTGGAATCTAGAAAGTAGGCTAGTTGGGATGTGGGAAATGTTTGTAGGTCGCTATTGATCGAACGTGCGATCAGGATGCCAAGTGGTGGGTTTCCTTCTACTCCGGAGGCGCGACAAGCGGCGCTGAAATTGATGTCTCTGTGCGGCACGCATCCACATCAGAGCAGTACGATAACGAATGGGTGTTGGTATAATGCTCATCCGTCGCTGAGGGCTTCGATCGAATTTTGGAATCGTCGGAATCTGAACCAGTTTCCAGCGGCTGGATCTTGGGTAGGAGAGTATTTTTCTTTTGGTTTTATCTGAATATAATGGATTACGGGTTGCAGAGGAACGAATTCGCACAAGATTTGGCTCCGGTCGAGTATTATCTACGTTCAGTCTATTTGGCTCATGTCGAGACTTTGGCAACTAGTAAGCCTTTTTCTATGGGACAATGAGGGAGGGTTTTAGGGGGAAGCTTTTGTAGATGATTGGCCATCGTCCCAGTTGATTATGGTAAAGCGAGTGACGCACACAAGTTTTCACTTGGTGGCAGATACGATTAGGTAAGATGGGGTGATTACGCTGGAAGAAAGTAGTGTTTATGGGATATGACCATTTCAGCTGGTATCCGAAGATCGTGGAAGAGAAGGCTGTCGACGAAATAATGATGCCTATTTTATTCGATGTTTTGGCATCTCATTTGAGCGATTTCGTAAGTCTTTCTAGATTTAAGCCTGATGTGTGTTGTAATTTTTTTGTTTTGCAGGCTTTTTCAGTGATAATGAATATTCATGCCGCGCAAAAGCATGATGTTTTTCAAGAGAGCGTGTATCGACACGCTCTACCGACGGCGTACGAAATTGTGGTTGATCATTCCGTTAATGATAACGGGTAAGGTTTGCTGATCGAGTTTGGGGGGTGGGTTGTGAAGTTGTTCTCTTATTCATTTTAGTGCATTCGAGCCGAAAGTGGCGGATCAATGTTTGGCATTGTTCGAATCGGCGTTGGAAGTGTTGCCCGGAAGAAAAGTACTGGTGCACGTGTTGACCAGTATTGGAGGTGCGAAGTGAGGCTGGTGCAATGTTGGGCTGTGTTTTATTTTGTGTGCTTTGTAGATACAAGCAATTTGCTTCGAACTGCGGCTCGGCCAGTAGCGAGTTTAGGATTCACGATCGCCCTTGTCCGATTATTGGCTAAGATATTTCAAACGAGTAAGTTAGTATTTGATGGGATGCGAACTGGGTTCGGATACGATGGCTTATGCGGTTTAGCTGAAATGGTTCCTCATGAACAGACCTTTAATGAGTTTTGTCATCGAATCACGAAATCGTTCAGCTTCGAGCCTCAGTTGCTACAGCAGCTGTTGAACCGTGTGTTTGTCGTCAGTGAGGTAAGGTGTATTTGCTATAGTTTATTCTACTGCTCGTACACTAGGTCTGTATAGGATATTGAAAGTTCGTTGTCTGGTCGGTCGCTAGTGATGACCGAATGCTGTTTGTTCCTGGAAGCGTTGGCTCGATCAGCAAATCGCGCTTTATCGTGCGATAGTATCGAAATTTCTCGTCTGTTATTGGAGACAATGATTCCAGTAATGACCTCAGTTCTGTCGACGAATCACTCGGCGAGTGGAATGGAAGAGAGTGGTGCACGGGGACCGTTTGCTCACTTGTTTTCATCAGCGTCTCGTTTTGCGTCCGTTGGTCGAGGTATGTGTTGTGATGCTTGCTTGTGAGAGTGAGTATTGCAGACTATTTTGATTTTAGGGCTTGGTCATCGCGATTTACTAAAAGCCGCCAATGATTGGATGAAATTGTGCACGAGTCGAATGAGTTCGGGCGATTCGTTGACTCGGATTAAGACGGGTGATGCGAATACCGTTTTGAGAATGTTGGGCGAAGCGGTGTCTACGATACTGAATTACGTGAAAGAATTGATGGACTTGTATAATCAGCGGCAGAATCAAGTATCAACTACTGGCTACGATAGTGATTTGTCTTCGGGGGAGCAGGAACCGGAAGGCATTGAAGAACTGACGAGTAAGTCCTGCTCTACTGTTTGCTTGACAAAGATGAGAGTGCGTAGCATTTTAGCCCAAGCGGAAGATGATGAAAGCGGTGGCGAAGATTCGGAGGATGATGCGTTGGACAGCAAGTTATGCACGTTTACTGTCACACAGAAGGAATTCATGAACCAGCATTGGTAATGTGTTCAGGTAGAGATCGACAGTGCATTTGTAATGTATGATCATACTGTAGGTATCATTGTCACACGTGTGGCATGGTCGATGGCGAGGGCGTGTGCACCGTGTGCGCTAAAGTATGCCACAAGGGCCACGATTTGTCGTATTCAAAATACGGATCGTTTTTCTGCGATTGCGGAGCAAAGTCGGAACCCAGCTGTCAGGTAATGTGGATTTGCTTGTTATTATTTGGGGAAACGATAGAACGAGTGTGGATTCTAGGCTTTGGTAAAGCGTACAAAATTCAAATCAGCAACTAAATCTGCGCCGATTGCATCGGATGACAGGGCCGCCGAAAAATCAGCTTCTGGTGTCCGTCGGTCGCAATCGAAGAGCCAAGCTGACTCGAAGTTGGGACTCGATGGGCAAAAGTCGAGTGAAGAGCAGAGAAAGCTAGTGCAATTCTACGGAGATGCTCGGGATCGTGAAGAATTGCGGAAAGAATTAGTAAGATTTCCTCTAGTTTTTGGCAAGTCTGAGATTCTCTGAGTATGTAAATTGCAGGTGGCTGTGAAAGGCGGTGTCGTTAAGAATCTGTTGGAATTCGTGGAAAAGCTAGCTCCAGCCGTTGCCGTCGCGGCTGAATCCAATTCATCGATTGGGAATCTGGCAAATTTAAGGCATTCGCTATCTGAATTGCACGATTCCGAAGAATTCTGGTGTGATACGGTGGAATCTATGGCGGTTTGTTGTGTGAGGTTCTAAAAGTTTGTTTTGACCCATTTGATTCTTTTAGAGTATAAGTGGCGCTTCTCAAGAGAATGCTTTCGAGAATGTGACCGTAAAAACTAGCTTCGCGGGCGATCAAGGACAGACAATCAAGCAATTGTTATTGAATCATATTTTGCATCGAACTTGCCTGGCTTGCGCTAGTAATCAAAACAAACGGAAACAATTTCTGGCCGTAGTGCATGATCGCTGCAAGGTAATGGAAGATGTGATTAGTCATTGCGCTTTCTGACTGTCCCTTTTTTATTGTAGGTGGCCATTATGCATTTGTCGAGCTTCCTGAAGCAAGTGGAAAATGGGAAAAAGAAGCCAACGTTTTCGGTAATGCGTTGTTTCGGCTCGCTGCTTTGAAATAATGAATATTTTTGTAATTATAGCGTAGCGCTGCCGATTCATTCCCGTTTACAATCTTGTCGGCATCGGAAAATCCACTTTGCGAAGACTATATCGCTATTTGCGGCTTAAAAGTGAGGTTACGGTGTTAGCCAGTGCGATTTCCAACGATGGACGTATTTGTTCCAGGAATGCGTTATTGTCACGCTGTCACAAACTGGTTCCATTTGCGATCGTTTGACGCTGTCACTGAATTTGGACGTTGGAAATTTCGTGATAAAGGTACGATATAGGGATCAGGGACATTTGTGGACGGGATACATATACTCCACGCGTTTTTAGGCTATATGGTTGCCTGGAAGCACGACGGAAATCGCCTTAGTAACGGCAGATTTTGTTCGCGTGTACGATTTGGCAAAGAGTTCCGCCCGACCCGAATATGATTTTTTGTTACCAGCTGGAAAAATTCGTGATGCGACGTTTGTTTGTCGAGGTACGTGGAGAAAAGGGAGTAGCTGATTTTATTAGTTGCCATGGGTTGGTTTTAGCGATCTGGGCAAAAATCTATGACTGGAGTCGGGGCTTGGGGAGAGGGTAAAGTTGTCGGGTCTGGGTGACTTTGTAGAAATTGTGAAAATTTTTGCTCCAACTGCTCATTTTCTCGAATATTTGGAGTCAAAACCGATGCATTCAAAACAATGTGAGATTGTTTGCTGTGAGCAAGCTAAAGGGCAAAAAATTAAAGTATTGATGAAAGATCTGTGCTTCTCACAATCAGTGCAACCATGTCCATGGATAATGGGTCCATGGGTATGAAAATTATACCGTACTGGTACCCTGCACCCATCAACTAATTGAAAATTGAGTTTGGCGCCCCAAACATCACAGGTAGAGGACAGTGAGTGACGATGGACTGACCTTCTAATTCGTTCTCCAGGAATGAATTCCAGCATCGACCGATCCGACCCTCAGTCCGGATCCCGATCCGATCCATGCTCTGGATCGGCCCGATCCGATCCCGATCCGATCCGATCCGGCCGATCCGATCCGATCCGATCCGATCCAGCCGATCCGATCCTAACCGATCCCAAGCCAAAAACTGTGTCCAAAATTCTGCGCAATCTTTGTTCTTCATTCACTGATTTAAAAAACTCTGATTTCAAATCGTTTTACATATCTTAATTGGGCCTTCAGGCCCAATAAGCGGGACTCCAAACAAGCTCGTTTCTTCGCGTGATCCTCAACGACAGGCCAGGATCCCGACGATTAGGCATGGGGATTCTGCATAAATAAAGAAAAAAGCACGCTAGCTAGGCTAGTCTGTTTATCGTAGTCTGTAGCAGCTCTGGGGGTGGAAGCAAAACTGGGGCGTAGCCTGCGGTAGTCGTTTGCCTGTCACGCTAGGTGCGCACTTACGATTAGAGGGGAGAGTTCGACTCTCGCCTGGGTAAAATTAATTGTCAATACATGACATATGTTTCCTAACCCCCGATAGTGCTGCATGGTGCTTGGTCAGGAATAAAGCATGACATGACGTGAGCTGGCATGGCATATCTATATATGGCCTGTATCAGAACTACCTATTTTTCAAATCAATTTTCAAATTATCTATAATAATAATTGATTGGAGAAGTTTCAAAAAAGCTGTATGACTGAAAAGTGCTTCAGTGAGGTATAAAGGCTCAAACGCAAAACACAGAAAAATCCTATCCCAATCGGGATCGCCCTGATCCTGATCCAGCTCCGTTAAGCTATCGTTAAGCTCCTTATTCACTTCTTCTATTCGCCATTGCATCTGATTTCTCTCTGACCTCTGGAACCCATTAAAAAACTTCACGTACACGATGTCACAGAGACAATGATTATGGGAGAGAACTCAAATGTCAGAGGAGTATCGTAAAACAAGTCATACGCGTGTTTTTCAAGCAGGTAATGCGCGGCAAATTTGAAATGCCGATCCGCCGATCCAGCGGTCGGATCGGATCGGGATCCGATCCACCCCCTGGATCGGCGGATCGGTTCGGCCGGATCGGTGGATCGGTCGATGCTGGAATGAATTAGAATTGAAATGGCCTGGTAGTATTCGATGCTGCGTTAAAGAAAAATGAGGGTCAGAGGAGCTGGCTTTTTGCTGAGGACAAAGCTGAGTGCTTTCGATGCCAAGTGAGTGTATTGGCTGCCAGATATGTAGAAGTGGTGCTCGTTGCCTATGGATAATTTTGCAATGTCCATGTCCCGACAGTTGTGAAATCGGGAGGGCCAACCCTGGTCAGCAGCTGGTATTGTAGTTAGTGAACTGATAAGAGGTGGTGGCATGTGTTTTGTATTTAGCAACTAAGAATAATGGCAATCAAGGAATCGAACGCTACTTATTGCTGATGACATCCAGCGGCTATATCTACACGCAAAGTCTCGGCGATCATTGTCACAACGAACGGCATGGGTCGTTCTACATCACTGACGTGTTGGACATGCGCCACGACGAGTTGGAAGAATCGAATGGTAATCTTGGAGGAGGCGGTGTCTCGGTGTATTATTCGCACAGTTTGCAATTGCTGTTCGTTTCTTACACCTCGGGTAAGACGAGGCGCCAGTGTCTTGGAAGCACGAGCACAGTCTTGCTTTGCAGGAAAAAATATGTTTTGTTCAATCAACCCGTCTTCGTCCGGTCTGGGAACTGTGAAGAAAATACATTTCATTACTTGGAAAAGGTACGGTTGTTTTATAATGTGGACCGGAGTTATCATTTCTTGCGTTTTTTAGTGGACAAAAATCGGTCGCATCTCAATCGTTATATCGTTGGAATGAGATTCACGGTCACGGGGGTCTTCTAGTTGCTTTGACGCATTCTAGTCAAACCCCTGTGGTTCTTTTCCTTCGGCCACGCTCGATTTTGGTTCAAGAACTGACACTGCCACCAAAAGCTAAGGTATGTTGTTGTGGCAATGTATGTGATCGATTCGATCGATTATTTGACGTCGGAATCGTATTCTAGGTCTTGGACGCAGTTCTGTGCCGCAGCGTGGGACCAGGGGAAGACGCGGTGAGTGAATGCCACTTCTTGACAGCCACTGAATGACGCATCGACGTGACTTCTCTTTTTGCAGCAATCGTCAGTTCTGCTGTTGTGTGAAGACGGCAGCGTGCGTACAGTCTCTATTCACAGAGATTTGACATCGTTTTGGATAAAGAGACAATCGTCGTTTCGCTTTCCCGTCGTACAAACGGCTTATCGCTCTCGCAACAAACGAACTTGGAAAACTGGTAATTTCTATATTCGATTGGTGCAGAGCTAGAGAAGATTTCTTCTCAATTTCAGACCGTCCCGAAACGGCGGAATTTCCCGTGGATTTCTTCGAGCAATGTCAGCAGCTGATGGATGTTGAGGTATGATTTAAAGCCTGATGGGCTTGAGTCTATTGTAAATTACCGCGTTTCAGTTCGGTGGTAGCGATCTATTGCAAATATACAACACATTGCAATTGCGTAATCGTCTGCAGACCAATAATCTGTACGTTGCGTGCGCAAAGGTATGCTGCTGTGCTTTAATATATAGTGCCTCGTATAATGTGCCGTTCGATTTAGGGTGGTGGCTTTCAGCTAGAAGTTATTAATCGCGAATCTGGGATGGTCATTTGTGGTGTTCGAATCGAAATTGGCAAGCACAGCATCGAAAAAGCGCCGCTCTACATTGAGGTGTTTGGAAGTCGGAGACCAGTAAGTCATTGATGATTTATTTGGGACAACGAAGGTATGCGCGCGGTATCTCTTTAGATTTCGTTAAGTCATAGTCGATGGGTGGATTTGCCGTTTTCGAAAGAGGAATCGATAAGTACTGGGAATAAGCTATCGATCACTTGTAAGTTTTGGAGTTTTATTAGATGAGGATTGTTTTACTATAGCTTTTGGTTTTTCTTGCAGTTGGTCCGACTAGCGACCAGTCGGGCGTGTGCGTGGTCGATAGCGTCAAGGTGTATGGAAAGACGAAAGAGGCTTTTGGATGGCCGGATGATATCGATGAAGATTTGCCGCCGATGCTGTTGTCGTCCGAACCACGCGCACTGTCGACTCAAGTATCGTCAATGCAGGCTGACGAGCAGTTACTATTGCAACAGAAACGTACTTCGCGTGACATGGGCGAGTTCGAACGATCGATTAAAGACGTCTTTGACGCACTAGCCGCTACATTTTCAACGTTTATCGACTTGACGGTACGTCGTGGG
This sequence comes from Mesodorylaimus sp. YZB2_4, assembly GCA_030248295.1. Lineage (NCBI taxonomy): Eukaryota > Metazoa > Nematoda > Enoplea > Dorylaimida > Dorylaimidae > Mesodorylaimus > Mesodorylaimus sp. YZB2_4. Next base: position 27,476 of record JASANH010000585.1, on the reverse strand, counting down.
ACTGATGAGAAGACTCGGCCTTGGGCTTAATCGAATTCTGTTTTTAGGAGTACCACCGTCTTACGGTCAATCTTGCGACTAGTTTATTGACGACATCGATTCATGCGGATACAATTCAGAGCGTGAAGAACGTTTTACGATTGCTCTCGTCATCGAAAACCGATTATTATTGTAATAAGGTAAGATTAGCAGTGGATGAGTAGAAAAATATTTTTCAATTTATCTGTTTTAGGACTTGTTAATATTGAAATTCGTGCTGGTCGGATTGAAACGCATCGAAGTGAACAAGGATCCCGAATTTTTCGCTTTCTTGGTCTCGTTGGCTCGAAACATCGCCGCCAGTCGACCCCAGTCGCTGACCATACTGACAGGTGAGATAGTTGTGCAAAATTCAAATGTGGAACCCTGCATTCTGCACCTTTCTCGCTTTAGGCGTCGATGCCAATGACAACTTGATGGCCCTACTGCCTGCTGCATTTTGGCATCTGCGGAATTTGGTCTCGCCGTGGCCGTCTGTCGGTCCAATTGGCAGTGTGGAGATCGAGAACGTGGACGGGCTGGTACGAGCAATTGTGGACATATTGCATGGACACTGCGTGGCCGATATATCGTTGACACCAGTGGTCGTAAAGGCTTTGATGAATTTCTTACTCTGCGAGGTATGGTGAGAATGGAGTGGCTGGAGTGGAGTTCATCCCGAAGCTAGTTTGTGTTACAGAATGTGCAAATAGCCATGGCGTGTCGTCAAGCGCTGTGTTGGATTTATCGTCGAAAAGCGAAAAAGAAACGTGTTGTCGTTCCAGCATTTGTAAAGCCGCCTAGTAAGCTGGCTGACGTTTTATTTGGACGAATCATCACTGATTTCACCCAATTTTAGTGCCACCGAAACCACTCGATCCTATCGTACCTTCGGTTGATTCGGAAGTCCTTGGGCCAACGCCGCAGCAGTTGGCAATTTTGGCTCAATTGCAGCACCAGCAACAGTTCTTGATGCAGCAACCGGATCAGCAGCCACCATTCGTTTTGATGGGCGATGATCAGCCAGTTGCCCCGGATGCGTTGTTAGTTGAGGATGATACGGATGGCGAAGCGGACGCGGAAGCCCCTGATCAAGTTTTCGAAATTCATGCCGATGGAGACGAGGAAGCTATGATGGAACTGGCCATCGCGCTGAGCTTGCAGGACCAGGTTAGAGACTGCGTTGTGGCCTTGGAATGGTAGATATAATGCTGGTTGATTTCAGGCCAATGCTGGTGCTGGGCACGGCGCCGCTAATGTGGCTGATAATAGCAATTTTCCATCAGTGTCCGTTCAAGAATCGATCGATGGCGGTCACTTGTCTGACACCACTGGTTCGGGACTCAGTGATGAAGAAGGTTCGACCGCAGCGACGGAAGGTTCGACGTTGCGAGTCTCTCCATCCGAGGATCGGCCAGCTGCTGAAGCAGCAGCTCGTACAGCGTCAGAGTCTGGAGGGTCGGGAGTCGAATCTGGTTAGAAACAATGGCTGGGATTTATGCTTCGTGCTTTGAGTGTGTCTGTTTCGCAGGCAGTGGACGAAGCAGCAATGACGGCGATGTCGTAGCCGCAGCGCAACAGTTGCATGCACGAGCGGGGAGCCCTGGCAGTTTGCAGCCAGCGCCCCATGCAGAAAACGAAGGAGAGATCAAGAAAAAGTATTTTTTCTTGTTAGTCTTGAAATTAGTCGTTTAGGTTTCATGTTTTCAGGAATCATAAACTTTTGTTGACATTTTTGGATTGCCTGATCGATGCTATGCCAGAGCTGGACAAACTGAATGGTATCCACTGCATATCATATATGCAGGTACGCTGGGGATTTTCCAGCTTCTAGTCTCGTTTCGTCTGAATATCGTTTGTTTTAGGTGATCACGAGCCTATTGAATTCGTTCGAGTGTACGGACAGTGCTGAGAAGAAACTAATTATGAAACTGTTGGATGCCATGTTGGCCGGACTGGATTTGAGCCCAGAGGTATGTTAGGTAGTAAAGAAATTTTTTGTTGCGGCTCTTCATTTGCATTGAATTTTTAGGCAGCGGCGGCGTTCTGCGAACGCAGTCCTCATTCAGAAGTAACGCTGCTCAAATTGCGTTTTATTACCGTTCTATTGTCGCGCTCGAAGAGCAGAAACAAACAGCAGATGTCTGAGGTAATGCAGTTTTATTGATTTTCGACTGAAGAATGTATTTAGGTGGCTGCTTGATTAAGGTGGACATATTCATTTGTTCCTACACGGCTGGTGCACTGGTCAAACGAGGCGTGTTGGATTATTGTCTGGCTATTCTAAAGAAACTGCTTCAGCAAGATCAGTTGGCAGATAATGTAAGTTCAGAAAAAAGTGGATTCTGATGCCATCTGAAGGGCTTCTTTGTAATCTCGACATTGAATTTCAGTCGTCGACATCTTCGAAGGTGTTGGAATTGAGACCGGAAAGCAGTCCACCGGATTTGGCCCCATTTTTCTTGCGCCCTTATGTCAAAGAACATTCGCGTGATGTGTTTGAGTCGTACACGCAGCTGGTGACTGAAATGGCGATGCGTCTTCCCTATCAGGTATGGAGTGAATGGTGTCTTGGTCACACTGGGTACCCAATAGGGCGGGACAGTTTTAGGTGAAAAAAGTAGCGGAGATGTGCCGAGGTTCTATTCCTCAGCTTCAGTTTGAACCGGCTTGGAATTCTGTTTTATGCGAGGTATGAAAAATGTTTGTCGGGACTAAATCTGGAATCAATTGGGGTTTTGGTCTTTAGTTCCTGCGAAGCGAGCAATCGAGTTTTGTGAAAAAGCATATCCGCAAAGTAAGGAAGGTTTCATTTGAGGTTCTCTTCTACAACTCACGATCAGTTTCATCTGTTCGTGTGTTTCAGCTGTTCATGTTCATTTGTGGTTCGAAAGACAAATATCGTCAAATGAGGGATTTGCATTCTTTGGAATTCGATTTGAAGGCAGTCCAAGTGTTGTTTTCGCCAGCCGAATCGACTCATGGGCGGCACGTGACGTTGGATTACGGAACCTTGAATGTTGTTGTAAGTTTGGGATTGTTAGACTGGTTGTTGGAATATCCCGTACGGTCGCTTGTATTTACCTGTAAGTTAGTGCATGTTCTTGGTTTCAGATGGATCACTTGAAATCATGTTGCGAAATCGCGTTGAATCGACCAGGGAATTGGCAAAAATTTTGCGTAGCCAATCCAGGTAAATTCACTAGGCCTTTCTAGAGCCATCAGACATGATTTGTGTTTTAGAAATGTTCTCCTACTTACTGCAACTGTCGGTAATGGTCGATGACAATGTGGCCTCAACGATTTTGATCCTTTTGAACGCGGCTGTATGTCTGCCCGAAGGAAAGGAATCGAAAAAGAAACTGGAAGGTCGACGAGGTAAGCCGATCAATTTTATAGGCCCTCTTTAGAATGTAGTATTAAGATAGCTGTTTCAGAAGAGGCCGAAGGATCCTCATTTTCCAACAAACACGCTACCATGCTGTCGGAACTGCTGTTGAATGAAAAGCGTCTGACACTGTTCGTGACTAGCTTGAGGCGATATTTGTTCGAATGCAACACAACGGACCTGCGGTGGCAAATGCATGCGTTTGTGAGAGCGTTGTTCGGGTAAGTCGTCGTGCATTCTTCAAATTGTGGTTGTTTCTTGACATGCTGTATTTTTCAGATGCACGGATCTGAGTTCGCAACAGCGATTGTTGGACGTACTGTGGCGTGATTTGTGGCCTGACGTTCCTCATCATGGTCGCAAGGCGGTTCAGTTTGTCGACTTGCTCGGATATTTCACGTTGACCTTGGCCACACCGCAGAGGGTATGTGTTTGTTCAAGATTTAGAGAATTATTGTTGAAGTAAATTTTCTAGATCGCCGCATATGCCGCGAATGTTTTGGCATTACTGAAGACTCAGAATCAAATGCTGTCGCAACATACGAATGCGAATGTTTACAAGTATGGATAACTGATCTTGCGTGAGTCTGAGGAGAAACTTTGTGGATTGGTTTTAGCGCATTAGCGTCGCTGTTGGAATTTGATGGCTATTACTTGGAAAGTAATCCGTGTTTAGTATGCAACAATCCGGAGATCCAGATGACGGTATGTGCGAGTAGGGTACGTACTGTCATTAACTCGGGATGAGAGGTGTGGTTTTAGAATCTGAAGTTGTCGTCGATTAAAATGGACGCTAGGTTTACGACGAGCAGCCAAATTTTGAAACTCGTTGGAAGTCATGAGATATCGAAGATTACATTGAAAATATCGGAAATACGACGAACAAAAATGGTGAAGCGGCTGAGTTTGTATTACAGCAATAAATCGGTTCAATCGGCCGTAGAACTAAAGAACAGGTAAGCTAGTGTGTTGGTGTGTTGTGATCGATTCGGTGTATTGACTGCGAAGCGATGTATTGATTTCAGGCCAGATTTATGGACATTGGCGAAACGCTTTAATTTGGCCCAGAATCAGCAAGAATTGAAGATGGAATTCGCGGTTCCTATTGTTGCTTGCAATCTCGTTATGGAGTACACCGATTTCTACGATACGCCATTGACGGCCAGCGAAATGATGCATTGCCCTCGATGTTCAGCTTCAGTACCAGCGCATCCTGGCGTGTGCAACAATTGTGGCGAGAATGTTTATCAATGCCACAAGTGTCGTGCCATCAATTACGATGAACGAGATCCATTCTTGTGCAATGCTTGCGGCTATTCCAAGTACGGCAAGTTCGACTATACGGTCACTGCTCGTCCTGTGGCCGGTGTGGAGCCGATAGAAAACGAAGAGGACCGAAAGAGGGTATGGTGGTGTACGATCGAAGAGGCATGTGGTTTTGTATTTTGTCTTCTTGCAGGTTTGCAGTTTGATAAATTCGTTGTTGGAGAAGGCGGATCAGATATATCGGCAACTGCAAGTGAATCGACAGCAAATTGAAGGCGCCTTGGCTCGTATTAGCGGGCAGGATTTGAGCGTAAGTATGAGTGTGCTTGTTCTTAGGGCGTGTGATTATTTTTGAATGTTTAGGGTGATGATCCGTCGACCACGAGTCCGCTGACTGTAGCTCCTGCGAATGTCACCGGCCAGCTAGCATCCACAGGCGCCATGACATTTGTTACGAAGAATATTCAGCAAGTAGCCATCAAGTATAATCGAGATTGTCGAACTGCTTTCGACGAACTGTCTAAAGTAGTGCAGGTAAGAAAAAGAATTGACAATTTTCTCTGTGAAGTTTCTAATAAGTGGTTCCGTTTTAAGAAAATCATCGCTAATCGAGCGGAGCTGGTTGAATACGACCGTCGTGTCCGAGAAAGTTTGGGATTGCCGCCAGGAACTGAGAAACTGCGCTTACTGCAGTCCAGTCCGAAGTGCTTCGGTTGCGCGGCTGCATCAGCCCAGCAGTGTATTATGTTGATTCGAGGAATGACGTCTTCGTCCGCTGCTACGACGCAGCTTATCACTTCGCAGAAGGTGCGCTTTGAGAATAGCTTGTCACATAACAATAAATGACATTTATTATGCAATTTTAGGAACTGATGAAGGAGCTGATCGATGTTGCCGTGAAACAAAACAGTGCGCGTGCACGTCAAGCTGCTAGAGAACTCGTGTGCAGCATTATCAATGGTCAAGCGGAAGCAACGGACATGGTTTGCAATCACATTACAGACAAAGTTACGCGTGCCTTGGATGAGCCCAATTGGTCGACTGCAGTTGTGGTGAGTATGTGCGGCATTTTCGGAGGGTATATGGACCTCGTTTTTCACTTTCCAGACGAGCTTGGTGCAGGTGGAGCTTCATTTGTTGGCTGCATCATTGCAATTGATGGACAACTGTTGGGAGAGACGTTTGCGTTGTGGTAAGTGTATTTTTTGACTGTTTATTTTATGGATATATCTTGTCTCGATTTTAGCTCTCGATTTATTTGTGAAAAGCACAATATCATCGAGCAGTGCGGTGATTGAAGCGATTACAATGCCGTTGTTGCAAATGCTGCAATCGATCATTTATCCTCCGCCGTTTATTTCTGAAAAACTAAAGGTTGGAGAACTTTATTTTACTGTTAGCTAGCTACTGATGCTACTATTGATGAGCTCGTTATAGGGTAAATCCGTGGCCGACGCAGCTTCAGTCGAACCGGCTGTTAATGCGAACACTTTGCGCGTTTCGATCATGGAGTGGTTGGGAAATCCGAACAAGGATTCGCCATTGCCCTTATGTGAATCGTATAGTGAATGGCTGACGCATTTGAAACCAGGTATGAGTGGTCGTGCGAGTTTTGCTGTTTGATGGATTTGATCAATCGTTTTGTTGTTTCAGCCCCACCGAAGAAGCAAACTATTCCTACGGAAAGTGGTAAGTCTGAAGCATTGTCAAATGGGTTGCTTGATCTTACATCTTATTTGTAGCCATTATGGAGGAAGAGTCGTGGCTAGAACGGGCTTTATTCTGTCCCAACTCCATACAATTACGAACAACTGCGGCGGCTATTTTCAAGCAGATATGTGCGACAGCGCCAATGCGCAAAGCGGTGGTTTTGAATTTACTGACCAGGTACGGGATAGAAGAATGTAGGAGTTTTTACTGACGTGAGACGGTTTGGTTTATTGCAGACATCTGAAGCAAATAAGTGAACTGGGCGATCGAGCTCACGAGTTTGTGTCCTTGTATCAGACCTTGATCGAGGAGGAACAGTGGAAAGTTTACGTCGCTCTTCAAGGTGTTTTGCCTCGGATTTCCGCTTTACTTCTGAAGGTAGGAAGACAAGACGTGATTATCGTATTCGGGCTGAAAATAATTCGTTGCAGGAGATGGAAACGTTGAGCGCTTTGGAAAGCACGACGTTGGCGACTGATATTGCTCAAGGCTATACGATCAAAGTATTGTCAGGTAGAGCATTGTGATTGTGTCGTTTAAATCAGCAATTTGACGTAAGCTTCTATTTTCAGATATCTTGATATCGATTGTTGAAATTGAGAAGGTTCGGAAACGATTTAAAAGCCAATTGCTGAGTCCTGTCCTGCACAGCTACTTGGCCGTCCGATCGATTGTTGTGCAGCGTACTAAATTGATCGATGATGCCCAGGCGAAGCTGCTGGAGCTATTGGAGCTTCTGACGACGGGTATGTTTTGTTTGGTAATGCTCAAACCTGGCTTCCTATGCGTGCTGTATTGCAGGAACCGAAAGTGAGACGAAAGAATTCATGACGATCTGCGTCGAGACTGTGAAGAAATGCCCACCAGATGACGTGCGGACTCCGGTTTTCATTTTCGAACGTTTGTGTTCGATTATTTATCCGGTAGGAGGTTGTATTTTTGTATGGAAAAGTTATGTATGGTATGTGGCCTTTGTTTTCAGGAAGAGAAAGAGGTCGGAGAGTTTTTAATCAACATCGAAAAGGATCCTGCGCAAGAGGACTTCTTGCAAGGACGAATGGCCGGAAATCCGTATCATTCTAACGATCCTGGAATGGGACCTTTGATGCGAGATATCAAGAACAAGATCTGTCGAGATTGCGAATTGTTCTCTTTGTTGGAAGATGACACTGGAATGGAAGTAAGTAGATTAGTTTAGTTTTAGTTTCAGAGGCTGATGCAAAAGGCTCATTTTAGCTTTTGGTGGGTGGAAAAATTATATCGTTGGATTTACAAGTGGTGGAAGTATACAAGAAGGTGTGGCAAGCTCAGCACAATGGAGAGGCTATGTTGGTTGTCTATCGTATGCGTGGTCTGCTTGGGGATGCGACAGGTAATGTACTTTGGTTTTTGCCATCTCGAAACTTGTTGATTTTGAATTAATCTATTTTCAGAGGAATTTATCGAGACGTTGGCTCCGAAGACTGGTATGTGCCGTGGTAGTCGGTTCAACGGAGCTTGAGTGGCATTCTAATAATCTTGGTTTTTTAGGTGAAAAAATAAACGAGGAAGAAGTATTCCGACTGTCTGGTGTAATGAGTGAATGCGGTGGAATCGAGGTCATGTTGAACAAGTAAGATGCGTGTGACGAAGTTGCCTTTCTGTCAAGATCCTTCTTGTCTGTTTAGGCTAACTTCGGTGAAGAACGTATCACTCGCGAGTCCACTGTTGTCGGTGTTACTCAATTTGTTCGAGCATTGCGTCAAAGTGAAACGGAATCGAGTGAAATTGATCGAGCCCAGTCTGAACGCTATTTCAAAGCTCATGGCGTGTCTGAAGCTGGTAAGTGGAAGCTCTTGTTTTATGCGTCACTTGCTGAAGGTCAGTTGCTGTTTAGATTTTGTCAATGAAGGATGCAGCTTTACTTCCATTCGCTGAAAAGATATTCCTGATTTTGGATCGAGTCATCACAGAAGCCAATGATTTATCGGAATCGCAGTTTGCTGTAAGATTTGACCTAAGCGTTTTGGTGCACTTAAACCGCACGTAATCTTTTAGGCGTTGTTTGGACCGGCGGATACAAACAAGGATTTCGAGTACTTGTTGAACTTGGTTGTGGACGATCAAGCTGTTTTTATTGGCCCAATCAAGGAAGCTTTGTTGCGTACTTTGCCCAATTTGAGTTTGGGTTCGGACGCCCGGACGAAGGTTCTAATCGATTGTTTTGGCCCGTATATCAATTTCGATACGTATGTATACTGAAGATTTTCTTCTGTAATCCACACTTCTAACAGCTTCGTTTCTGCTTCAGTTATGACGCTGATCCGACTCCGAAATCTTCGTCAGCTTTGGATTCGTTCTGCACTTTGGCCAAAGGCATTGTGGTAAGTTATGGCTGCCTGACTTGGTGTCTGCTCGGTTTGTGACCACTGTCATATTTTAGCAATCAAAATATGGTAACGAGTTGAAACAGCGCTTTATCAAGGCTGGTTTCTTAGATGCCGCTATGAAGCACTTGACGGATTATTGTCCACCGTTGTTCAAAGTTGGATCGACGTAAGTCGCTAATGTAAGACCGATCAGTGGAAATGTTCTTATTGATTGAATTTTAGCATCGACTCGCCCGACTGGAAAGAATTTTTGTCGCGTCCATCTTTGAAATACGTTTTGCGCCTTTTAGCTGGGCTTGCGCGAGGACATGAACCATCGCAAGTAAGTCTGCCTTGATGTCAGTACTGTATAGGCTCTGAATCATGTGGCACGCGATTTGTAGATGGCGATAGCCAAAGACTGCATACCGATTATTCATCGGTTGGAACAAGTGTCGAGCGAAGAACATTTGGGTACGTTGGCCGAGGCTGTCATGGAAGCTTTACGAGAAAATCCTTCTGTTGCAAAGAGGGTGAGGTGTCTGAATTCTGAGGGTTGGGATGTGAAATAATGCCAGTATGTGGATTTACTTTTCAGATTATTGAAGTGCGAGAAGAAACTCGAGCGAAGAAGAAGCAAATGGCTATGGCCATGCGGCAGAAACAATTGGGTGAAATGGGCATGAAGGTAGGCTTCTGTTACTTGCAGTGTGGCGCAGTTGCTGATACCCTTTTTGTAGATTGGGGACAAAGGATTGGTGCGTGTGGAAAGCGGGGTATTGAAAGACGCGGATCTGAGGGAAGAAACGGGTCTTATTTGCTCGATTTGTCAAGAAGGCTATGCCGCCGCGCCGCAGAAAGTGAGCGAAAGCTGTCTCGTGCTATGCAGCGGCTTTAGATACAGCATTTTCAGGTGTTGGGAATTTACACATATTCGAAGCGAGTGAATTCGGATGATTACGAGGCGAAAGCTCGAAAGACGCCCGCCTATTCCACTGTTACGCACTTCAATGTTATTCACGTGGAATGTCACCAAAGCGCTGTCAGGTGCGTCGGCGAGTTCTGGTCACGAGGATAGACATGGAACTGAAACTTTTCAGGAGCGCAAGGGGACGAGACGAATGGGAGAGTGCAATGTTGCATAACGCAAATACCCGCTGCAATGGTCTGCTGCCGCTGTGGGGTCCAAATGTGTCCGAGTCTGAATATGCTAGCTATTTGTCGAGGTAAGGAAATATGGTCCATATCGTATGGGGATGCTTGAATCGTGCTGTGTTTCAGGCACAATCAATACGTTCAGGAGCACACTGGAGTGGCTGATATGGGATTCACGTCGGCTGTTCACGATTTGAAGTTACTTTTGAATCGTTTTGCTCACGGGAAATCTTTCGCCGATGAAAGCGGTGGTGGAGGTCGCTCGTCCAATATTCATCTGATCCCATATTTAGCTCAGCTTTCGTTATATGTCATGATTTCGGCGAACCAAACGCAAACTCAAGCGAAAGCGCTGCAGACCTACCTCGCTCAGCGTCCTTCGGATTGGGTCGGCTTTGCATTTGAGGTAAATGATTATGGACGTGCAAGTCTGAGAGATGTATAATGGCGAGTTTATTTAGAGCGACGGGCATTTGTACTACAGTTTACTGACGTTCTTGTTGAGTCCGCCAGCGGAGTGGGAACGTCGTCGGGTGGACCTGTTGAAACGTTTGATCGTTACGGCGCAAGCGCGTCAAGTCGCTCGTAATGGAGCTTCAAAAACGTAAGTGAAGTTTTGGAACTAAAAGACATTCGTTGACAATCGTCAGAAGTTTCAGGTTGCCGGACGTGACTGTGAAAGATTACATAGTCTATAAGCCGTATGTGCTATTTCTGGGATTGGTGAATGGGTTTTATAAGTATTTGTTCTCGGTGAGTGCCCGTTGTATCTCAATCGGATCAGGTTTGTATGATGTTATGTTTAGGATATCAAGTGTGACAACGCTCCCGAGTGGCCTGCAGCGCTGCAAAATTACATTCGTCACAACGATGCCAAACTGACGGAAACGACGGCCAAGCTGTTAAAACATTTCGAAGAAGATTTGTTGCCATGCGAGACGTTCGGGGAGATGTTGGAAGTGTGCGGTAAGTGACGTGGGTCTTCCCCAGGTGACCAGTCTCAACTGACTGCTATTTTAGGATTCCTGTCAGAAATTACGAATCCGGATGAATTTTTGACGTCAACGTTGGCTTCAGTGGCTTGAATGTAAATCGATTTGAGGCATAAGTTAGTTCAAGTTATCTAAGCTGAGGTTCCTAAGTACTAGTGAAAAGACAAATGCGATCTACTTCGCATCACATATTTCTTTCTTTTTCTTTTTTCTTTGTCATGGTGATTTATGTCGCAGTGTTTTGATTGGTCAAGTAAATTAGCGCTTTCGGTGACTGCAAAGCGATCAGTCCAGCATAGACACCATAGCGTCAAGTCATTTATAGCGAGAAAAATATTGTAGCGATAAGCGGTTGAGCGCTACGACAGGTTGAGCTCTGCATTTCGCTGTAATTTATGCTTTTGTAGCGTCATGCTTTACAGCGTAGGCTGACCCCGCGGAGCTACGTGAAGATAGGCCAGTTTGGATCGCATATAGCGGGGAAGGGATTCGATTTAGTGCAATCGATTTAAGCAGAAATCGAATCGTTGAATTCAAAGGCGATTTGTTTTTAGATCGAGCCGGGGACTGTAAGGAGATGGGACTACTTCGACTGAGTTCGTGGCGCCTTAATTTTCGTTATTTTTCGACGGCAACCAAATTGGAATGGCCATCGAATCGTGTCCGTCACACGTTCCTGGACTATTTTTCCTCGTTGGGCTACACACTGGTTCAGTCGTCGTCGATCGTTCCCTACGACGACCATTCGCTTTTGTACGTGAATGCGGGCATGAATCAGTTCAAACCGATTTTCTTGGGCACGCTCAATCCGTCGGCCAAACGAGCTCGACTTCGACTGGCGGTCAACAATCAAAAGTGCGTGCGAGCGGGGGCCGAGGAGAAGGATTTGGAGCAAGTGGGCAAGGATGGATATCACCATACCTTTTTCGGTAAGGCGTGTCAGTGCGTGCTCATGGTTGCGGTTGGTGGAATATTCTGTTTCAGAGATGTTGGGCAGTTGGTCGTTCAACGGGCATTTGCCGAAGAAGGAAGTGTGCCAACAAGCGCTGAGATTGCTGACCGATGTCTATCGTCTTCCGAGAGAGCGCTTGTTCGTAACTTACTTCGAAGGGTACGAGCCGTTGGGCTTACTTCCGGACACCGAATGCAAAGAACTGTGGCGAGAAATGGGAGTTGAGGCTGATCATATTCTTGGTCGCGGTATCGAAGATAATTTCTGGGAAATGAGTCCATCGGGTGGACCGTGCGGCCCTTGCACGGAGATCCTGTACAGCGCTACTGATCCGCCGCGGGCTGACGAGAACGTGGAATTATGGAACATCGTGTTCATGCAATATAATAAGCTGTCAGAGGGAGAGCTGACTCCGTTGCCGGCCATGCACATCGATACGGGTATGGGGCTGGAACGATTGTGCTGCGTCCTCCAACGCGTGGCCACCACCTACGACACCGACCTCTTCCAACCATTGTTGACAAAAATTGAGATTTTGAGCGGGGCGCCGCCTTACGAAGGACGATTTGGAGAGGCGGACATGTTGGGCATCGATACTGCGTATAGGATCATCGCCGATCACGCTCGCATGTTCACCGTATCGATTGCTGATGGCATCACGCCGAACGACTCGGACAAGGCGGGCAATATTCTTCGTCGCGTCATTCGCAGTGCGGCTTATCAAGCGTCCTTGTTGGCTCCTGGTCTGACTGCGGACAAAGGGAAAGCTCAAAGCGCGCGTCCGAAGTTGGCCTTGCACGATCTGTGCACGACGGTAGCCTCTATTTTGGGTGGCGCCTATCCGGAATTGTACGATGGTGTGAAGTACGTGAAGGAGGTGGTGGCGCAGGAAGAAGCCAGATTCTACGCGGCCATGACCAAAGCTAAAGTACGACTGGGCTTACTGATCAAGGATAACGGTGGAAATCTGTCGACGGCCGATTTAGTCTCCTTTTATCGTGCGTACGATTTGCCCTATGCTGTCTTCGTAGCCATTGCTCAGAAGCGCGGTTTAAAAGTGAACGAAAAAGAATTCGAACTCGAACTCGACAAGCAACTGAAGAAAGCGATGGCGGCCGCCAGGGCCCCGACTGGGACGATGGCTGCTGGTGCCGAAGCCGATATCGCAAAGACGGTCAGCGATCTTCAGGTGAGCTGAAGGATATGTCAGTTAATAAGCATGAGACTGGTCGAAGGAGGTGCTCGAGGAAGGGTTACCACAGAAAATGAGAGATCTACCTGAGCTGTTGGCTCACAAACTTTAGGATAATCCTTTCAGGCCCATCGGATCGCCATGACAGACGACAGTTTCAAGTATCAAGTCAAGCGGGACAGCCTTGGCCACTATACCATTCCCACATGCGAGTCCAAAGTGGTGGCCATCGTGCATAATAACAATCTGTCGGCCACTGCCCCGCCCAACGAGGAGTGCGATGTTGTCCTTGATCGGACTCCTTTCTTTGCTCAATCGGGTGGTCAAGCGGGTGATCGAGGCACGCTGCGATGGGGATCGGCTGTCTTCAATGTCAAGACAACTTTCGGTCGTGGTGGATACGTATTCCATCGAGGGTACCTGTCCATGGGAGGGCTGGCCCGCAGTGATGCCATACAAGCCTTCGTTGATGGAAAGTGGAGGCTCGGGTGAGTCATGGTAGCTTGGATTCATAAAGAGGAAAATGCTGTTTTGGGGGTCACTGACCATGGCGACACTGAGCTCAGCTTGTTCGATGAGCTCACGAAACTCGATCAGTGTCAGGCTGCAAAGGTGATAGAGTTTTGAGTTTTTTATGGACAATATCGGCTGGGCTTGGGGGCGGGGTAGAGATCAGATCAGGTCAGATCGCCTAAGCCTGATCAGATCGCGTGTGGGACAGGCCAGGCCAGGTCAGGTTTGGGTCGAGTCGAGTGAGTGAGTTGTATGACTGTTTACATGCAATACTGTAGGCTGGCTAGAAAATTGGCCTGTGCTTGGAGGCCAGGGCTTGGTCAGTCAGTTCAGGTCTTGGTCCAGCCCAGATACAGTTTGATCGCTTTTGCTTCCTTCCTTTTCTTTCTTCTTGCTGGACCTGAGGTAAGGGGGGTTGAGAGGAAGGGTTCGGTGTCCTGGCCGGCCCAGCAGGGGGCTAACCCCCTACCTCTTTGCCCATACTTGGGTTGGAGCCTAATGAATACATCCTTGCATGTGTTTTAGGTGCACGCAACATCATACGGCCACTCACTTGATAAAGTCTATGCTAGAACATGTTCTGGGTCCAGTGAGACAGCGATCTCTTTCCATCGATGCCGAGTCGGCTAAGTTAGGGTTCTGGTGCGCCACAGTGCCTACGCCAGAGCTGATACTGCGTGTGGAGAAGGAAGCTAACGAGGTCATTCGCCGCAACCTCACCGTCTACGTGGAAGAGATGCCTTTGGAGAAAGCAAAGCAGTGCTCGTACATTCGATCGCTCATTGGCGTCTATTACCCTGGCTTCGTACGTGTGGTCAGTATCGGCTTGCCACCCAGCCGCTTATTGGACTTGCACCCAGACGATGGTGGTTCTGGGGGCAGTGGGCTGCCGCCGAGTACTATTCTATCGACGAATGCATTACGCGATCGAGAATCGATCAGAGACGAATTGCTGCCGTCCAATTTCATATCGGCCGAGTTGAGCAGTGGCACGCACGTTCACCTGCTCAGCGATATCCAGCAGCTTAGAATCGTGTCGCTGGAAGGCAGCGGTAGCAGCGTCAAGACGGTCACTTTCGTTGTTGGGCCGAGTGCCGTGGCGGCCGAGGAGCGTGGCAAGGCTTTGAGGGACGAGATCACGGTGGCCTGGGAGAAAGTACAGAACGGTGGTGCTAAGGCGGACACACTCCTGGCATTGAGGGCGAAGGTGGTCGATGCTGTGATCCCATTCGAGACGAAGACCCATCTGCTTCATGATATTTTGGATTTTAGGAAAACGCATTTAAAAAGTTTAATTGGTTCGCAAAGTCAGTCGTAGTCTTAGGAAGGCTTTTAGCTGATGAAGCAATAATAGTGAATTTTAGGGTTAGATGACTGTTGACTTGACGGTTATGTACACTTTATGCAAGTGACTCTAATAGAGCTGCGTATTTGTTATTCGGGCTTGCTGCCGTAAAAAAGCTTGTTGTTTCGAGTGGCTCGCGTATCTCAAGATCAGGGACATCCAAAGATAACCCAAACGAAACCTGGGACCTTTTGTGCAGTAAAGATTTTAAATCCCTGCCAGACAAAGAAATGTCCAAAAAAGACTTGCTGTAGACGAAGATTTTCTTTCTAACATATGTTGATTATGCTCTGCTAAAAATCAAGGTGCCAGTAGTCGCGAAATAGAAGATCAAAAAAACTTGTGCATCAAAACGTTTATAATGGATGAAGGCGACTGAAATGGTAATCATATGAAGAAAGTCGACGGCGATCGGCAGACGAAACATTCGTTATCGATCGGACGGGAGCTCTGCATCTCCTCGATCCCCCGCCATCGCAACAACTTTGGCGTACGGAAGACATTAACTAAAATCAGTCAGCTGTTGCGATTCCTTCGGCTTTACAATACGGATATCCTGGCACAGACTGACATCCTAGGCTGGAGAGACTGAATAGGTTTTGCTCATTCTGCTTTCGAGGAGCACCTGGCCGGTCGACTTTCCGTCCTGCTCTGCAAAACATGTCGCAAATCGGCTGCATCCGACAAAAAATATTCAAGAGTGTTTCGGAAAATCGGACATCCATTGGACAAGTGGCGTTTCGCGAGCAACATCACCCCTTCTGCATGTGCGGAAAGAAAAGCTCGACCACAAAACGTCCGTGCTCGACACGCAATTGCCAATGCCGAAAGTGGCGACGCCGATGTACCAATCTGCTTTTGCCGCGGCGAATGCAGCAACAATGCAGCAATTACTGCGAGCAGCGGAGGTGCCGGTCGCAGGTCGAATGACGAAGAAAAGAGGGACCAACACCGCGGCAGCGCTAAACAAGCATCTATCTCAACCGAATCAAGCTCGACCGATGAAGGTAGTGAGGAGTCATCAAACAGCTCAGGCGAGTCGCCACCGTCGGGGGCCGACTTCCAGTCGTCACTGTCACGCACTGGTCTGCAGCAGCGCCCACTTGTCCGCAGTGGTTATGCGAACCTGTCCGCACTGTCACGCACTGGTTTGCACCAGCGCGCACCTGTCTGCATTGGTTATGCGCACCTGTCCGCACTGTCACGCACTTGTCTGCAGCAGCGCCCACCTGTCTGCATTGGTTATGCGCACCCGTCCGCACTGTCACGCACTGGTCTGCAGCAGCGCCCACCTGTCCGCAGTGGTTATGCGCACCTGTCCGCACTGTCACGCACTGGTTCGCACCAACGCGCACCTGTCTGCATTGGTTTTGCGCAGCTGTCCGCACTGTCACGCACTGGTCTGCAGCAGCGCGCACCTGTCTGCATTGGTTATGCGCACCTGTCCGCACTGTCACGCACTGGTCTGCAGCAGCGCCCACCTGTCCGCAGTGGTTATGCGCACCTGTCCGCACTGTCACGCACTGATTCGCACCAGCGCGAACCTGTCTGCATTGGTTATGCGCACCTGTCCGCACTGTCACGCACTGGTCTGCAGCAGCGCCCACCTGTCTGCATTGGTTATGCGCACCCGTCCGCACTGTCACGCACTGGTCTGCAGCAGCGCCCACCTGTCCGCAGTGGTTATGCGCACCTGTCCGCACTGTCACGCACTGGTCTGCAGCAGCGCGCAGCTGTCCGCATTGGCACGCACGGGTCCACCTTAGCGAGCAGCCGTCTGCATTGGTTATGCGCACCTGTCTGCATTGGTTATGCGCACCTATCCGCACTGTCATGCACTCGTCCGCACTAGCACGACCCTGTCCGCATTGGTTACTCGCACCTGTTCGCACTGTCACGCACTGGTCTGCAGCAGCGCGCACCTGTCTGCATTGGTTATGCGCACCTGTCTGCACTGTCACGCACTGGTCTGCAGCAGCGCGCACCTGTCCGCATTGGTTATGCGCACCTGTCCGCACTGTCACGCACTGGTCTGCAGCAGCGCCCACCTGTCCGCAGTAATTATGCGCACCTGTCCGCACTGTCACGCACTGGTCTGCAGCAGCGCCCACTTGTCCGCAGGGGTTATGCGCACCTGTCCGCACTGTCACGCACTGGTTCGCACCAGCGCGCACCTGTCTGCATTGGTTATGCGCACCTGTCCGCACTGTCACGCACTGGTCTGCAGCAGCGCCCACCTGTCCGCAGTAATTATGCGCACCTGTCCGCACTGTCACGCACTGGTCTGCAGCAGCGCCCACTTGTCCGCATTGGTTATGCGCACCTGTCCGCACTGTCACGGACTGGTCTGCAGCAGCGCCCACCTGTCTGCATTGGTTATGCGCACCTGTCCGCACTGTCACGCACTGGTCTGCAGCAGCGCGCAGCTGTCCACATTATCACGCACGGGTCCACCTTAGCGAGCAACCGTCTGCATTGGTTATGCGCACCTGTCTGCACTGTCACGCACTTGTTCGCACCAGCGCGCACCTGTCTGCATTGGTTATGCGCACCTGTCCGCACTGTCACGCACTGGTCTGCAGCAGCGCGCAGCTGTCCGCATTGGCACGCACGGGTCCACCTTAGCGAGCAACCGTCTGCATTGGTTATGCGCACCTGTCTGCACTGTCACGCACTTGTTCGCACCAGCGCGCACCTGTCTGCATTGGTTATGCGCACCTGTCCGCACTGTCACGCACTGGTCTGCAGCAGCGCGCACCTGTCTGCATTGGTTATGCGCACCTGTCTGCACTGTCACGCACTGGTCTGCAGCAGCGCGCACCTGTCCGCATTGGTTATGCGCACCTGTCCGCACTGTCACGCACTGGTCTGCAGCAGCGCCCACTTGTCCGCAGTAATTATGCGGACCTGTCCGCACTGTCACGCACTGGTCTGCAGCAGCGCCCACTTGTCCGCAGTGGTTATGCGCACCCGTCCGCACTGTCACGCGCGCCTGTCGCATGGTTGCGCACCAGTCCCACTGTCAGCGTGCGCAGCGCGCACCTGTCTGCATTGGTTATGCGCACCTGTCCGCACTGTCACGCACTGGTCTGCAGCAGCGCCCGCCTGTCTGCATTGGTTATGCGCACCTGTCCGCACTGTCACGCACTGGTCTGCAGCAGCGCGCAGCTGTCCGAATTGGCACGCACGGGTCCAATTTAGCGAGCAACCGTCTGCATTGGTTATGCGCACCTGTCTGCACTGACACGCACTGGTTCGCACCTGCGCGCACCTGTCTGCATTGGTTATGCGCACCTGTCCGCACTGTCACGCACTGGTCTGCAGCAGCGCCCACCTGTCTGCAGCAGCGCCCACCTGTCCGCAGCGGTTGTGCGCACCTGTCCGCACTGACACGCACTAATTCGCACCTGCGCGCACCTGTCTGCATTGGTTATGCGCACCTGTCCGCACTGTCACGCACTGGTCTGCAGAGCGCGCACCTGTCCGCATTGGTACGCACTGTCCACTTAGCGAGCACCCTCTGCTGCGCTGGTTATGCGCACCTGTCTGCTTGGTTTCGCACCTGTCCGCACTGTCATGCACTGTCCGCACTAGCGCGACCCTGTCCGCATTGGTTACTCGCACCTGTTCGCACTGTCACGCACTGGTCTGCAGCAGCGCGCACCTGTCTGCATTGGTTATGCGCACCTGTCTGCACTGTCACGCACTGGTCTGCAGCAGCGCGCACCTGTCCGCATTGGTTATGCGCACCTGTCCGCACTGTCACGCACTGGTCTGCAGCAGCGCCCACCTGTCTGCATTGTTTTGGCACCTGTCCGCACTGTCACGCACTGGTCTGCAGCAGCGCCCACCTGTCCGCAGTGGTTATGCGCACCTGTCCGCACTGTCACGCACTGGTTCGCACCAGCGCGCACCTGTCTGCATTGGTTATGCGCACCTGTCCGCACTGTCACGCACTGGTCTGCAGCAGCGCGCACCTGTCTGCATTGGTTATGCGCACCTGTCCGCACTGTCACGCACTGGTCTGCAGCAGCGCCCACCTGTCCGCAGTGGTTATGCGCACCTGTCCGCACTGTCACGCACTGGTTCGCACCAGCGCGCACCTGTCTGCATTGGTTATGCGCACCTGTCCGCACTGTCACGCACTGGTCTGCAGCAGCGCCCACCTGTCTGCATTGGTTATGCGCACCTGTCCGCACTGTCACGCACTGGTCTGCAGCAGCGCCCACCTGTCCGCAGTGGTTATGCGCACCTGTCCGCACTGTCACGCACTGGTCCGCACCAGCGCGCACCTGTCTGCATTGGTTATGCGCACCTGTCCGCACTGTCACGCACTGGTCTGCAGCAGCGCGCACCTGTCTGCATTGGTTATGCGCACCTGTCCGCACTGTCACGCACTGGTCTGCAGCAGCGCGCACCTGTCCGCATTGGTTATGCGCACCTGTCCGCACTGTCACGCACTGGTTCGCACCAGCGCGCACCTGTCTGCATTGGTTATGCGCACCTGTCCGCACTGTCACGCACTGGTCTGCAGCAGCGCGCACCTGTCCGCATTTTTTTTGCGCACCTGTCCGCACTGTCACGCACTGGTCTGCAGCAGCGCCCACTTGTCCGCATTGGTTATGCGCACCTGTCCGCACTGTCACGCACTGGTCTGCACCAGCGCGCACCTGTCTGCATTGGTTATGCGCACCTGTCCGCACTGTCACGCACTGGTCTGCAGCAGCGCGCACCTGTCCGCATTGGTTATGCGCACCTGTCCGCACTGTCACGCACTGGTCTGCAGCAGCGCCCACCTGTTCGCAGTGGTTATGCGCACCTGTCCGCACTGTCAGACTTGCACGCGCGCACCTGTCTGCATTGGTTTGCGCACTGTGCACTGTCCGCACTGGTCTGCAGCGCACTTCAGCATGTTATGCGACCTGTCCGCACTGTCACGCACTGGTCTGCAGCAGCGCCAACCTGTCTGCAGTGGTTATGCGCACCTGTCCGCACTGTCACGCACTGGTTCGCACCAGCGCGCACCTGTCTGCATTGGTTATGCGCACCTGTCCGCACTGTCACGCACTGGTCTGCAGCAGCGCCCACCTGTCTGCATTGGTTATGCGCACCTGTCCGCACTGTCACGCACTGGTCTGCAGCAGCGCCCACCTGTCCGCAGTGGTTATGCGCACCTGTCCGCACTGTCACGCACTGGTTCGCACCAGCGCGCACCTGTCTGCATTGGTTATGCGCACCTGTCCGCACTGTCACGCACTGGTCTGCAGCAGCGCCCGCCTGTCTGCATTGGTTATGCGCACCTGTCCGCACTGTCACGCACTGGTCTGCAGCAGCGCCCACCTGTCCGCAGTGGTTATGCGCACCTGTCCGCACTGTCACGCACTGGTTCGCACCAGCGCGCACCTGTCTGCATTGGTTATGCGCACCTGTCCGCACTGTCACGCACTGGTCTGCAGCAGCGCCCACCTGTCTGCATTGGTTATGCGCACCTGTCCGCACTGTCACGCACTGGTCTGCAGCAGCGCGCAGCTGTCTGCATTGGCACGCACGGGTCCACCTTGGATGCGCACCTGTCCGCACTGTCCGCACGTCTGCATTGGTTAGCGCACCTGTCCGCCGCACCTGTCTGCATTGGTTATGCGCACCTGTCCGCACTGTCACGCACTGGTCTGCAGGCAGCGCGCACCTGTCTGCATTGGTTATGCGCACCTGTCGCACTGTTACGCACTGGTCTGCAGCAGCGCGCACCCGTCTGCATTGGTTATGCGCACCTGTCTGCACTGTCACGGACTGGTGCAAGCGCGCACCTGTCTGCATTGGTTATGCGCACCTGTCCGCACTGTCACGCACTGGTCTGCAGCAGCGCGCAGCTGTCCGCATTGGCACGCACGGGTCCACCTTAGCGAGCAACCGTCTGCATTGGTTATGCGCACCTGTCTGCATTGGTTATGCGCACCTATCCGCACTGTCATGCACTCGTCCGCACTAGCACGACCCTGTCCGCATTGGTTACTCGCACCTGTTCGCACTGTCACGCACTGGTCTGCAGCAGCGCGCACCTGTCTGCATTGGTTATGCGCACCTGTCTGCACTGTCACGCACTGGTCTGCAGCAGCGCGCACCTGTCCGCATTGGTTATGCGCACCTGTCCGCACTGTCACGCACTGGTCTGCAGCAGCGCCCACCTGTCCGCAGTGGTTATGCGCACCTGTCCGCACTGTCACGCACTGGTCTGCAGCAGCGCCCACTTGTCCGCAGTGGTTATGCGCACCTGTCCGCACTGTCACGCACTGGTTCGCACCAGCGCGCACCTGTCTGCATTGGTTATGCGCACCTGTCCGCACTGTCACGCACTGGTTCGCACCAGCGCGCACCTGTCTGCATTGGTTATGCGCACCTGTCCGCACTGTCACGCACTGGTTCGCACCAGCGCGCACCTGTCTGCATTGGTTATGCGCACCTGTCCGCACTGTCACGCACTGGTCTGCTGCAGCGCCCGCCTGTCTGCATTGGTTATGCGCACCTGTCCGCACTGTCACGCACTGGTCTGCAGCAGCGCGCAGCTGTCCACATTGGCACGCACGGGTCCACCTTAGCGAGCAACCGTCTGCATTGGTTATGCGCACCTGTCTGCATTGGTTATGCGCACCTATCCGCACTGTCATGCACTCGTCCGCACTAGCACGACCCTGTCCGCATTGGTTACTCGCACCTGTTCGCACTGTCACGCACTGGTCTGCAGCAGCGCGCACCTGTCTGCATTGGTTATGCGCACCTGTCTGCACTGTCACGCACTGGTCTGCAGCAGCGCGCACCTGTCCGCATTGGTTATGCGCACCTGTCCGCACTGTCACGCACTGGTCTGCAGCAGCGCCCACCTGTCTGCAGTAATTATGCGCACCTGTTCGCACTGTCACGCACTGGTCTGCAGCAGCGCCCACTTGTCCGCAGTGGTTATGCGCACCTGTTCGCACTGTCACGCACTGGTTCGCACCAGCGCGCACCTGTCTGCATTGGTTATGCGCACCTGTCCGCACTGTCACGCACTGGTCTGCAGCAGCGCCCGCCTGTCTAAGCGCACCTGTCCGCACTGTCACGCACTGGTCTGCAGCAGCGCCCGCCTGTCTGCATTGGTTATGCGCACCTGTCCGCACTGTCACGCACTGGTCTGCAGCAGCGCCCACCTGTCCGCAGTGGTTGTGCGCACCTGTCCGCACTGACACGCACTGGTTCGCACCTGCGCGCACCTGTCTGCATTGGTTATGCGCACCTGTCCGCACTGTCACGCACTGGTCTGCAGCAGCGCGCACCTGTCTGCATTGGTTATGCGCACCTGTCCGCACTGTCACGCACTGGTCTGCAGCAGCGCCCACCTGTCTGCAGTGGTTATGCGCTCCTGTCCTCACTGTCACGCACTGTTGTGCACGAGCGCGCTCCTGTCTGCATTGGTTATGCGCACCTGTCCGCACTGTCACGCACTGGTCTGCACCAGCGCCACCTGTCTGCATTGGTTATGCGCACCTGTCGCAGGACTGTCCGCACCGCCACGCACTGGTTTGCACCAGCGCGCACCTGTCTGCATTGGTTATGCGCACCTGTCCGCACTGTCACGCACTGGTCTGCACCAACGACCACATGTCCGCAGTGGTTATGCGCACCTGTCCGCACTGTCACGCACTGGTTCGCACCAGCGCGCACCTGTCTGCATTGGTTATGCGCACCTGTCCGCACTGTCACGCACTGGTCTGCAGCAGCGCGCACCTGTCCGCATTGGTTATGCGCACCTGTCCGCACTGTCACGCACTGGTCTGCAGCAGCGCCCACCTGTCTGCAGTGGTTATGCGCACCTGTCCGCACTGTCACGCACTGGTCTGCAGCAGCGCGCACCTGTCTGCATTGGTTATGCGCACCTGTCCGCACTGTCACGCACTGGTCTGCAGCAGCGCGCACCTGTCCGCATTGGTTATGCGCACCTGTCCGCACTGTCACGCACTGGTCTGCAGCAGCGCCCACCTGTCTGCATTGGTTATGCGCACCCGTCCGCACTGTCACGCACTGGTCTGCAGCAGCGCCCACCTGTCCGCAGTGGTTATGCGCACCTGTCCGCACTGTCACGCACTGGTTCGCACCAGCGCGCACCTGTCTGCATTGGTTTTGCGCACCTGTCCGCACTGTCACGCACTGGTCTGCAGCAGCGCGCACCTGTCTGCATTGGTTATGCGCACCTGTCCGCACTGTCACGCACTGGTCTGCAGCAGCGCCAACCTGTCCGCAGTGGTTATGCGCACCTGTCCGCACTGACACGCACTGGTTCGCACCAGCGCGCACCTGTCTGCATTGGTTATGCGCACCTGTCCGCACTGTCACGCACTGGTCTGCAGCAGCGCGCACCTGTCTGCATTGGTTATGCGCACCTGTCCGCACTGTCACGCACTGGTCTGCAGCAGCGCGCACCTGTCTGCATTGGTTATGCGCACCTGTCCGCACTGTCACGCACTGGTCTGCAGCAGCGCGCACCTGTCTGCATTGGTTATGCGCACCTGTCCGCACTGTCACGCACTGGTTCGCACCAGCGCGCACCTGTCTGCATTGGTTATGCGCACCTGTCCGCACTGTCACGCACTGGTCTGCAGCAGCGCCCGCCTGTCTGCATTGGTTATGTGCACCTGTCCGCACTGTCACGCACTGGTCTGCAGCAGCGCCCACCTGTCCGCAGTGGTTGTGCGCACCTGTCCGCACTGTCACGCACTGGTTCGCACCAGCGCGCACCTGTCTGCATTGGTTATGCGCACCTGTCCACACTGTCACGCACTGGTCTGCTGCAGCGCCCGCCTGTCTGCATTGGTTATGCGCACCTGTCCGCACTGTCACGCACTGATTCGCACCAGCGCGAACCTGTCTGCATTGGTTATGCGCGCAGACCGGCGGAGGAGGAGCACCTGTCCGCACTGTCACGCACTGGTTGCACCAGCGCGCACCTGTCTGCATTGGTTATGCGCACCTGTCCGCACTGTCACGCACTGTGTCGCACGGCTGCAGCAGCGCCCACCTGTCTGCATTGGTTATGCGCACCTGTCCGCACTGTCACGCACTGGTCTGCAGCAGCGCCCACCTGTTGCATTGGTTATGCGCACCTGTCCGCACTGTCACGCACTGGTTGATGCGCACCTGTCCGCACTGTCACGCACTGGTCTGCAGCAGCGCCCACCTGTCCGCAGTGGTTATGCGCACCTGTCCGCACTGCCACGCACTGGTCTGCAGCAGCGCCCACCTGTCCGCAGTGGTTTTGCGCGCACCTGTCTGCATTGGTTATGCGCACCTGTCCGCACTGTCACGCACTGATTCGCACCAGCGCGAACCTGTTTGCATTGGTTATGCGCACCTGTCCGCACTGAGACGCACCGGTTCGCACCAGCGCGCACCTGTCTGCATTGGTTATGCGCACCTGTCCGCACTGTCACGGACTGGTCTGCAGCAGCGCCCACCTGTCTGCATTGGTTATGCGCACCTGTCCGCACTGTCACGCACTGGTCTGCAGCAGCGCGCAGCTGTCCGCATTGGCACGCACGGGTCCACCTTAGCGAGCAACCGTCTGCATTGGTTATGCGCACCTGTCTGCACTGTCACGCACTTGTTCGCACCAGCGCGCACCTGTCTGCATTGGTTATGCGCACCTGTCCGCACTGTCACGCACTGGTCTGCAGCAGCGCGCAGCTGTCCGCATTGGCACGCACGGGTCCACCTTAGCGAGCAACCGTCTGCATTGGTTATGCGCACCTGTCTGCATTGGTTATGCGCACCTATCCGCGCTGTCATGCACTCGTCCGCACTAGCACGACCCTGTCCGCATTGGTTACTCGCACCTGTTCGCACTGTCACGCACTGGTCTGCAGCAGCGCGCACCTGTCTGCATTGGTTATGCGCACCTGTCCGCACTGTCACGCACTGGTCTGCAGCAGCGCGCACCTGTCCGCATTGGTTATGCGCACCTGTCCGCACTGTCACGCACTGGTCTGCAGCAGCGCGCACCTGTCTGCATTGGTTATGCGCACCTGTCCGCACTGTCACGCACTGGTTCGCACCAGCGCGCACCTGTCTGCATTGGTTATGCGCACCTGTCTGCACTGTCACGCACTGGTCTGCAGCAGCGCCCACCTGTCTGCATTGGTTATGCGCACCCGTCCGCACTGTCACGCACTGGTCTTCAGCAGCGCGCAGCTGTCCGCATTGGGCGACCTGTGCACTGGTCCACCTGTCTCAGCGAGCACCCGTCTGCATTGGTTATGCGCACCTGTCTGCACTGTCACGCACGTGTTCGCACCAGCGCGCACCGGCGCTTTTGCACTTTACTCTCCCGTTTTTTTTTGGATTCTTTTTTACGGTTTTCTGCCAACGAAGCACGAATAGCCTCGACTGACAGAGACTCAAGGCGAGTGCGCACATACGCACTCACGCCTCCACGCGCTCTCAATGCTCAGCACTGAAGATCCGCGCGAGAACGTTCAGAGGGGGTGGTTATGCCCAATCCTTTGATCCGCATTTCTGTCACGCAGGTTTCTGTTGGTGTGTTGTCTTTCTTCTCTGCCTAAGCCTAAGCCTACATCCAGCCCATCCAAGACTAAGCCTAAGCCTAAGCCTAAGCCTAAATCCAGCCCATCCAAGACTGAGCCTAAGCCTAAGCCTACATCCAGCCCATCCAAGACTAAGCCTAAGCCTAAGCCTACATCCAGCCCATCCAAGACTAAGCCTAAGCCTAAGCCTACATCCAGCCCATCCAAGACTAAGCCTAAGCCTAAGCCTAAGCCTACATCCAGCCCATCCAAGACTAAGCCTAAGCCTAAGCCTACATCCAGCCCATCCAAGACTAAGCCTAAGCCTAAGCCTAAGCCTACATCCAGCCCATCCAAGACTGGCTTTAACCCCTAGTTGGTCTCACTGTTTGCAGCATCAAGTAGCAACTGTACGATGCCTGTGCTAGAAGATAGTTCTTCTTTTCGTACGATTCATGTTTCAATTGAAGTTATTATTGTTTTGGGGCACTTTTTTGGGGTTTTCGGGCTGCCGTTTGAGAACCGCTTGATCGATTTCGATAATTTTTGGTACTAGCATGTCCTACCTATCAACCTATGATACTACCAAACGGTTTTGCAAAATAATGGCTGGTTGTCGAGATATGCAGATAAAACCGTTTCGCCATGTGTTATAACATGCGTTGGGTCTGTGGACCCAAGAGTTCGACCAACTAAGGGTTAACCAATACACAAGGACACAACATCCGTTTTCTTTTATTTACTAACCAATCCTAACACGGATATTTTTCCACCACATCTTTCCACAATTGAAAAAACAAATTCTCGCCACGGAACCGTTTTCTCCACATAAATTCATTAACATATTCTAACAATAAATCTCTCCTAGTTCCGAAGCGATCTTTATGATACCTTTTGAAATGCTGCCACGTTCCCTCGATTCCATTCGTGCACGCACCGGTCACAGGATCGACGAAATTTTCGCTGTGGTTCACCGTCAAATGCGAATATCCTTCGGGCAATTGTTCTATACCACCGTACGCAGCCCAGCAATCGGAAATAATAATCGATCCCGGCAAGATGAATTGTTTTATCAACGGGATCAATGTCGCCTTGTCGCGACGTTCAACGGGCACAAGGAAACAATTTGTCGAGCCACGTTCCATGCCGCCGAAAATCCATTGCTCACCAACCGAGTGGCCACGGTTGTACTTCCGCTTGGTCAACACGGTTTCGTCAATTTCGACCACTTTACCGGGACCGCCAATCAAAACCGGGTGGGCAATAAAATGTTCCGCCGTGACATCACGAAAAAATTGGCCCCAATCGGTAAATGTGTGCTCGCTAATCGTTGAACCATCGCCACGTCGCAATTCATTCTGACAAAATTCAAGTGAATAAACGTTTTTCGCCCAAAAATACGACAGCTGCCAAATTTCCGAGGCTGCTAAATTCGCGTTCTCAAAAAACGTATCCACGAAGAACCCTCGTTCGCGACGTTTGCAATTGGGGCCCGAATTCCCGCATCGCCAGCTGAACATCGCCTTCTCTTCACCATTCTCTGTTCTCTTCAACCGTTTTCGAAACGTCATATCGCCGGAGCACTTGTCGCACTTCACCGAATCTTCCGGGGACCGCAAAATGTTATATGACGCCAAACGGTGAATAAATTCTTCATCACTGCAATTCAAATCCAAATAAAGCTTCCTTAAGTTATACTCTTTTAACAAATCCAAACCGGTACACGACGAAACAGCCATTCTGATTAGCTACAGTGCTTTCTTATCAGCTCCTATAGGTATTTATACCCCCTTCGCCCCCCACCCACCCCAAAGAAACTACGCGCTCACCTCTTTCGTTGCAGTCGCAAAGGGGCGGGGCACCTCTTTCGTTGCAGTCCCAAACTGTGCGCGCGTTCTCGGCAAAGCAGTCAATAACGCAGGCTTCAACCCGTTCGCCTGATGTTTCTAAACATCCCGACGCGAAAGCCCCGCCCACGGCGGGAATCCCGCGAAAAAACCGCGGGATTCGCGGGATGGCGGGTTTGGGGAGTAAAGTGCAAAAGTGC